>CM039680.1:10652302-10754490 GCA_022537955.1 Schmidtea mediterranea
ATGACCTATGAAGCCCATGCAACCCACAAATATGATAATAAACTCGATGACCTATGAAGCCCATGCAGCTCACAAATATGATAATGAACTCGATGGCCTATGAAGCCCATGCAACCCACAAATATGATAATAAACTCGATGACCTATGAAGCCCATGCAACCCACAAATATGATAATAAACTCGATGACCTATGAAGCCCATGCAGCTCACAAATATGATAATGAACTCGATGACCTATGAAGCCCATGAAACCCACAAATATGATAATGAACTCGATGACCTATGAAGCCCATGAAACCCACAAATATGATAATGAACTCGATGACCTATGAAGCCCATGAAACCCACAAATATGATAATGAACTCGATGACCTATGAAGCCCATGAAACCCACAAATATGATAATGAACTCGATGACCTATGAAGCCCATGCAGCTCACAAATATGATAATGAACTCGATGACCTATGAAGCCCATGCAGCTCACAAATATGATAATGAACTCGATGACCTATGAAGCCCATGCAGCTCACAAATATGATATATGACCTATCTTAAATGTTTGAAATGCCGATAATTTTTTTTCTTTACAAATTGTAACTTGGAAAGAAAAGATTGTCGACACCTTTAATTTGGGGAAATAAAGGCAGGTGGAGAAATTGAACACTTAATGTTCACAGAATATGATATATAAGAAATAATTATGAACTATTGGTGTTGTACTGTGAACCGGGTCAGAAATTTTCCTTTCCTTCTTCTTCTTGGACAAGAAAAGGCATATTGCGTTGATTTTTGATCCAACTGCTGATGATAGTCACTCATTACAGTTTGAACTTGCAACAGATATAGTGAAAACTATTCTCAACATCCAGAATATATTTGGCGACTTAAAATTTCCTCTCGCTGAAATTGACTACCCTATGTGTCATGAAGCAAATCTTTCTCCTTTATATGTATGTCACTTTATCAAGTGCCTTGTGACTTGCTTGCTGATTACTATTCCGGATGTCTCGCACATGAAAGAGGCCATGAGACCAATCATTCAAAAATAGAATTGCTCTAAATTCCTGGATAATGATGCTAGAAAATATCGCGTCTTTATCGAAAATCTAATATATCAATTGGATCTAGATGCATTTGCATGTGAAGAGACATTATGCGACGTCGAAAGAATTAATGGCAGGCTTAACCCGAAAAGATACTTCAAAGCAGGTAAGCCAAAAACAGACATAATACACTTACGTATTAAGAAGTTTGCAGAACTTTTTTGCGTTAAAGGATTGAAATTTCAAATCAATCAGAAAGATGAAATTATGAAGATCTGGGAAAGTGACGATATAGATCACAAGCCACCAATGACCAAATTCTTGAAAACCTTCGCAAATTCAGATTGTCCATCATTGATTACGGCTTCCATAATTCTGCCACACAATACTGATACTGATACGAACCAAAAAGCAGACTGTGAGAATATGCTACATATCATGAAAAACTTGGACAACACTGCACCCGGAATGGACCTTAATACAATAGGCGATTGGAAAACTATATCTCCGAAACATGGTTTACTAACAGCAATTTGCAATAGTATACTGCGGAATGGTGTTTGGCCAAAGAGATGGAAATTATTCAGAACAGTGATGATTTTAAAACCAGGGAAAGTGAACGAGAGCTTCAAAACAAACTCCTGGCGACCGCTGGCAATTATAGATACTGCGTATAGAGTCTTCACGACTTTATTGAATAACCGTCTTCTTCAATGGATAAAAAGTGGCAACTTGATGAGTTCTAACCAAAAGACAATGGGTATACCAGATGGGTGTGCTGAACAAAATGGAACTATACACCTTGCAATTGATCAAGCAAAAGTAAAACAGAACTACACATCGTTTGGCTCGATATTGCTGACGCATTTGGCTCACTACCACATGACCTTATCTGGTACACTCTGTCTAATATGGGGTTGAAAAAGGAAACAATCTCTATTATTAAAGAACTCTATAAGGACGTAAAAACCTTTTTTGATTGTCAAGGTACCTTATCTGAACCTGTTCCCATAACAAAAGAGGTTGAACAGGGTTGTCCACTATCAATGACTCTTTTTTGTCTGTCAATTGACTACATCCTTAAGACAATTCTTACTAATTGTCCTTTCTTACTTCATGACTTAAACATCAGTATCTTAGCTTACGCTGATGATGTAGTCCTTATATCAAATTCCTTTCGAAAAATTGAAAAAGCTTTGGAAAAAAAAACGGAGTTAGCATCTTTTGCGAATTTAAAATTTAAACCGTCAAAATCTGGATACTTATCCATCAACAATGTTAACTCCGAAATCTTTAAACTTCACCTCTATAATGAAGAAATCCCAACGGCATCAGATGAGAACAAATACAAATATCTTGGCGTTGACTTCTCCTAAAAACGCAATCAAAATATTGATGGACAACTGGAATCTGCACTTGCACTTACCAGCTCTTTGTTCAAATCTTACTTACATCCGGCACAGAAACTTAATGCCTATAAAACCTTCATTCACTCTAAACTTATCTTCTCACTACGGAATTGTGTAATCGGTCATAGGATTCTTGATTCCGACCGCAAACGAGTTACACAAGGACGTATAAAGCAACTTGACTTTGACCAAAAATTAAAGGTCTCCTTAAAACTATGGTTGGCGATAAATTCCACTCAATCAACAACCTCTTTCCTTATGCACACTGCAAGCTAGGTGGATTAGGTATTACTTCCACTTTGGATGAGTATTTGATACAAAGTATCACTGGGATAACCAGACTTATCCATAATTCTAACAGGAGCTTCAGAAGCATGCTTATTACGGAATTAGCTCATGCTAGGGGCGCAAAAAAACTTTGAAGCTGGACTAAAGTGGCTTAACTGTGAAATTGACAAAAAATTCACTAACACTTCTCTCTTTAAAAAATTCCATAAATCAGCACTTGCTCTTAAAAGAAAAATTCTCTATAAACATTAAACTTAACTTTATCGATGACAACTTTTCACCTGAAATGTCATTTGAAAAACGTACTTCTTATATAGATATTAATTATTTAAGCACTCTTTCTAAAGAACTTCACGACTTCGTGGGCCTTTACTATGCAGAGCAATGGTGTCAAATGCACGTGCAAGGCCACATTGCAGCTGCAATTGGGGATAGCATTACGGCTAAATTCCATATCGTCTTAAATATAATATTAGCTCAAAATGTAGACTGTGTCATCAAGACGAAGAGACACAAGCCCATGTGTTCAATCACTGTCTTGCTAAACCTAATGCTAGAAGAATTAAGCATGAAAATGTATTAGTAAGCTTAGTTAATTTCTTAGAGAAAATAGGATTTGAGATAGATGTGGAAAAATCACCCAAATATATCTCAAATCCGACAAAGTTGAAATCTGACATGGCAATCAAGTCTAAAAAGGAACAAGGATATACATGTTCTCGACTTAAAAGTACCATATGATTCTGAAGAAAACTTTGTAAAAGCGTGAGAACTCAACTACATCAAATATAAGGATCTAGCATTAGAAATGGGACAAGCTTTTAAGTAGAAAACAACTATATCTGCTTTGGTGATTGGATGCCTAGGAACATTGGACAAAAAGAACAACCCTGTACTTTCGAAGATTAGATTGACTAAGGCTGAAATCCAATCTCTTGTTCGGATAGCATGTTCTAATGCGGTGATTGCATGCTATCATATCTACCGTGAGCACGTCTCTTATACAAAGAGTGCCATGGCCTTGCCTTTCAGTCTGACCTGATGATAGAAGCAGCAACTTTGATAAATACTTCAAAGTTGCAGTATTGTGAGGAATGAATGAGAAACAATAGATAAGATGCTGAGCCTAGCTCGCATAATAGGGCCGTAAGGCAGCAGAGACCAGATTAAAAACGAATTTGGAAAAAAAATTGAGCACAAACTACCTATGTCAAAATTCTTAAAAACCTTTGCTAATTCAGACTGTCCTTCTTCCGTAACAAACGCTAAATGTTTACCACACAGCACCGACTCAAATCGTCCAACTGATTATAATAACATGCTGTATGTTATGAAAAACATATATAATACAGCACCTGGAATGGACTTAATTACGATTGCAGATTGGAAGATTATCTCACCTAAATATGGCTTTATAATATCAATGTGTAATAACATTCTACGCAATGGTAATTGTCCAAAACGATGGAAACTTTACAGAACTGTGCTAATACTAAAACCAGGAAAAGGGAATGAAAGCTTCAAAACTTACTCTTGGCGCCCTTTAGCAATTATGGACACTGCATATCGGATACATATTCTAGACCTAAAGGTACCTTACGATTCGGAAGAAAATTTTGTAAAAGCTCGGGACCAAAATTTGGCCATAGAGATAGGCCACGCTTTCAAAAAGAAAACAACAATATCCGCTTTGGTTATTGGATGCCTTGGAACTTGGGATAATAAAAACACCCCAATACTTTCAAAATTGGACTAACAAAATCAGAAATCCAATCTTTGGCAAGAATCACATGTCCAAATGCGATAATTGCTTGCTACCACATTTATCGTGAGCATGTATCTTATCTAAAAAGCTCTATGGCTTTACCTTTTAGTCTAACCTAATGTTAGTACGGCAATTATGATATTTTATCAAAGTTGCAGCCTTGTGGAGGATAATTTAAAAACCAATAGTTAAAGATGCTGAGCAACGTGCTTGCATATTATGGCCGAAAGGCAGTTTTTGTGTATTAAAATAAAATTTTAATTTTTTTTTTATATAAAACCAAAGGGAAAGATGTGACCTTAATAATAATATAACCTGTCATATACTTGGTATGGTCACTAAGCAGTGAGCCTAATATAGAAAGGTGAATGAGAGTTCGAAATCACAGTAAAGTGGAAAAGTTCAATGTATTTAAGGAAATGTAATGAATTTTGTTTCAATCCGTCATAGCCTGATGACCAACTGCATTTCGGTAATTTGAAAATCCCATTGGGAAGTGTGCGATACCGCAACGTGATTTGCATGTTGTTTTTTTGCGGGGAAAATATCAAGGTGACATTTCAATGGAATTGAATGATGTTTACGAGGAAGAAAGTTCTTTAATTAATTTTAAATTAATTTTAGACTTTAAAAACTTATGTATCGGGTTTGGAAACGTTAGGAATACCATTTAAAATTAGCGAAAAAATCATGGTAAAACTGAAGAAACGATGACCAGAGAGCTCGAAGCGCATCTGTCAGCGAAATGTCAGGAAAGGCACTCTTCGAGCATAATTGACAACAAATATTATCAGAAAATTGTGTTTGTGCTTTATAGTACATCTTCTAACTCTATGTAAAAATACCGTTAATGTTAACAATGCTTACGGTGACCGTCGCTGCTTGGCCAGTTACATAATAAACGTTTTTCTTGGTGACGATAATGTGTATTTATTTATATAAACAATAAAATAGCGATATAGATCTAGATACCAAATTCTAAATGTTGCTTAGGTATATATATATATATATATATATATATATATATATATATATATATACTAACTTTTATACCGGACTTCATCCGGAATAGATTCAAACTCATTCTTTTTTCATCATAATTAATTGTATTTATATTGATATTACAAATTTATTTCAATAGTTTACAATATTTTTAGTCTTCCGTTGATCATCAGCGATGAAAAACAATGATGGTTTGATTCTTTGCTGCTGAAATTGACACATACATCTGTCCATGCTAGAAGCACTCACCTCTCAAATTCAACCATGTAAATTTAATCAAGAAAAATGTTGAAAGTTGAAATAGCAAGTTGGTTTAGAAATGACAGTGACAATGACATGAATAAATGTCCCATCGTTAATGCTTACAGCTTTGGAAGAGTTGATGTGACCGACAGCCAAACAGCGAAATAGACAGACAGACATGTGTAATTTTTGTTTTATAGTAGGGGCATTTTGAAAAATAGAACTTTATATTTTGATTTTTAAAAATATAGAACATCTTTTGGGAAATTTTAAAAAATATTTTTAACGTAACTTTGACTGTTTTTATTTAAGCAATTTTTTATAAAAAATATTTAGTTATGGCCATCAATACTTAATCCCAAATTAGATTTTACTTATTTTTAAAGCGTATATTGATCAAATTTAAAAAAATTCAGTTGGCCTAGGTTTTGTATTAGAAGTATTCCTGCCAAATCTGGTGAAAGTCGGATCTAAATTGAAGCCGTGTATAGGTGAACACGCATACAGAGACATGCAAACAAACGTTAAGGAATATTATATGCATATATTTCTTGATTTATTTAAAATTTTATTCATTTTTTCGATTTATAAGTGCATAAATTCATTCTGGGGGCAGAAAATTGAACCCAATTCTGTGGCTCATACTCGTAGTAAGCATACATATAGTCGCTTAGAAATTACACGGGATCGTCTTAGGTATAGAAGAAAACTGTGACATTATGATATTTACTTATTGTGTTACAATGGTTTATAGATGGTTAAAATGAATCTTAGGAAATATTTTATTTAATATAAAATATGACAATTTATTTGACTTACTCGTGATTTACCCTGTGGCACACCCCTTTTTGACAAGCAACTATAAACAGCACCAGATACACTGACTTCTCGCCACGACGAATTTGCAAAGGATGACTGGCATTCTCTAAGAAAATGAAAAGTAATTAATAATTTTTGTTAAAAAGCAAAACAAATGATTTATTGAGAAAAAAAAATGTTTGATTTTTGGTAAACACTTTTTTTTCTCTCAAAATACATTTTCTTTTGTAAAATGCCAAAATTATGATTCATTTCAGATGGTGAAAGATTATAAGATCAAGGATTTAATAAAAAGTAAAAATAAATTAAAATTTTATTTCAAAAAAATCGTTTTGTTTTATGTTATAAATATTTTTAGTATTTATTTTGAGGTTAGTTTAGCAGGCATGAGTTAACAATTGAATATGGAATATCAAGCAATCAATAAATATCTTATATTTTTAAATTACAAACCTTCTTAAATATTAATTTTACAATCAATTTTTCATCATTCCATAATTTAACTTTAAACTTATTTATGTTCTTTTTAAATTAATTATTATAATTGTATTAAAGTTTTTTACATACGTTTCACACTAGAATTAACGCATCTATTTAATTATCTTCACAGCTGGAAAAAATATTTCATTTATTTTTATTTTGACAAGAGATCCAAAATTCAAATCTTTGCAACACAAATTTTCGGTTTTGCCTTTATTAAAAAAAAGATAAAAATTTTTATTGAATCTGCTAAAATATTATCATTTCATGTCGGCTAGGATTTTGTTTATTGAAAACCGAATTCTAGAAATCCAAGAAAGTTCACTAAAAATCGCATTTTGTACGAGTTTGAGTTATTATTTGATAATTCAAGGGAATTATACGGCCAATTATAACGAATCAAATTCGCTACATTTTCGATAACCCGTTTTTAAGAAATTACCATTGAGGATTTTCAAACACTTCAAAATCCCGAATGACTAGTCAAACTTTAAGATTTTCAAGTTTAAATGGATAAGTTAGTTACAATATTGTAACTATTTTCGGTCAAAATGTGCTTTCAGTTTTACCTTTAATCAGTTTAACCGCATTAGGATAATTATAATTATGTTTTTACAAGAGGAATATTTTCTGATTGGGGTGACATATAACTTTCCAATAACGATGGAAAAGTAACATTTCAAATAATTTCTCTCTTGAAAAAACACTAAAACCTACGAAGGTCATAAACCAATTAAAAATTTAATAATATACTACTTTCAAAGCACAAGACATAATACAAGAATGATTTCATTTTTATTAACTACAAAAGCCTTTTTTCTAATATTCCATTACGTGACATTATTACCATATGGCTTCACTCCTTATTAAAGTCATTAATGCATAATAATAATAATAATAATAATAATAATAATAATAATAATAATAATAATAATAATAATAATAATTTCAGATAAGTGAATACAAAATAAGCCTTTGCTGCGAAAATTAAATCGTTGAAATAAGTTTCGCAGCAAAGGCTTATTTTGTTATTTACTTATCTAATATATTAATTTATGCTGCTACCAAGGAATCACCGTTATACTTATACCAATAATAATAATAATAATAACAATAATAATAATAACAATAATAACAATAATAATAATAATAATAATAATAATAATAATAATAATAATAATAATAATAATAATAATAATAATAGTCATGATAATTGAGCACAAATAATTTCTGAGTAGGAAATATGTGCAATAAACAAAAAGACTTGAGTATGTGAATACCTTAAAAAATCTGATTCATAGTCAAATTTCGTATAAAATATTATGCCACTTATAAATTAATCAGAGGTGAAAAACAAAAAAACTCTTAGTTTGCAAATCTCATAAACTCAATTATTGGGTCACAATTTGGACAGGTATGAAATACGAGAAGGAAAAATAATAAATTGAGTGAAAATGTACAAACACAACATATCTATGTAACTATAATAAAATATACACACTTACAAACAGCGAATAAAGTAATATGACAATTATAAGGACAGGCTGAGATATTTTGTTGATAAATTAAAATAAATATTTAAATTCTTCAAACCAAGTATGAATTTTAGGGTCTAAAATAATTCGCAAATTATAAAGTAAAATTATAAAATGTAAAAGAATCACTAAGAAATTTCAAAGAAATTCAAGTTTGTTGTGAGGAAACTGATTCTTGATGCTTCTAACCCCTGACCACTAACCTTTAATTAGTGTTACTCTGTCAATAAGACTATGAATTAAATATATATATATATATATATATTACAAAATAAACAATTTTTAGAATGTGCAATTTCTAGCAAAAAGTATTATTCAAAAATGAACGACACCACAAATTACTGTATTATGTAGTAAATAAAAAAAATAATAATTTACATTTATTTTTTCTTTGTAGTTTTTGTTTGCTCAGAATCTGATTTATTTTTATTATCAATAGTTTATTGTTTGTTTTAATATGTTCAGAACCTGCTTATAACCATTAGTACATAACAAATAATGAAAAATAAATAAAATGCTTTTTAATACTTGCTTTTGTTTGTATTTGTATTTGTTCAAAAAACAATTTATTTATTTTTATAACAAGCATTAGTTTGATTATTTCTTATGTTGTTATGAATATTTTAAATAATAAACAATGATTTTAGTAAAACAAATTTCCATTATGGAAATTAAACTTGGGCAAACCTCCTGGCTGTCATTGACAGATATGAGACAATCGAGCAAAACAGTTTATCTTGAGAGCTTAAAGGGTTACTAAGATTATTTAAAAAATTCATTTTAAAAAGTCAACTATATTATTATTTAAACATATTATTAACATATTATTTGTACAGTACATATAACGGATATTGCATAAAACAGTATGAGAGTTCGCAAACTTACATATGGGGAAAACCAATGGGATAAAATAGTTGAATTCAAAAAAATACAATTTGTGAATAAAATTGGAACCACAGGTCAGAAATATAGTCTATACAATATGTCTATGCTGTATATCAAATTACTAAATCTACTCCTACTTAGATGTCCTATCATTTCGCTTTAAGATACAATTCAAATTTCTTTTAAGCCCCATCAAATGAGGAATATGACAAGATCTCCAACAATTCTGGCATCTTTCTTTTAATTTAATTTATCTAATGAAATATTCAACAAAAATCAAGATTTATCAGGTCGAATTGATATGGATATATTATCTGTCAAATTCAAGAAAATAAAATAGTCAAAGGTTAACAGATAGAAATCACCAGTAAATTTTCATTATAAAACATAAATAGTTAGATGATTAATGACGTTATTTAAACAAATGACTTTTTGAAATATTACATTAACAAAAAAATAAGTATATAAAGAATTTATTGACTAAATCTAATATATTATTCAGTATTCGATAGGGAAAAGTTGAATTTCAGATAACATTGAAAAATTGCATTTTGTCGATTGAAAATAAAAGTAATGGTAAAAGTAAAATTTAATATAATATGTTGGAACACCGTTTTAATCAAATTAAATTAAAAAACAGTACACCAATTAATAAGAGCTCTCATAAAGTAAGCTGACTTGACTTTAGATTTGTTGGATTGGAATGAATCAGAACAACAAACCCACAATCAGTCAAATGATGTGAGTTATTTGTAATTGTGCCAACAAATGTTTACTCCCTTGTCTACATCTATAGACAACATTAAACATTGACCACGAAAAATGGAACCTATTTGTAATCTTCTATATTGGTTTTGGTTTCTTAAGGACGTAGTGTGAGACGCACTTTCCTATAGTACTAGCTAGGTTAATCAAAAGAAACCTACATTTATATTAGATGTGAATCTTCAATAAAGGAAAACGTATTTCGAACGCAGGTAAAATAAAGCAACATTTGGTCTCAATTACTTGTAATCACCTAATTTTTTGAGAAAAATCCCAAGAACAAAATAAAAATACAAATTGTTTACAAGCAATGTTTTTCAATTTACGAACCTTAATATGAATTATTTAATCTGATTATTTTAGTGGATAATAATAGAAGCTGAGTTCAATATATGTGGAGAAGAGGTGACCAACACGCGGCACGGTCCGCGACATTCAACATGATTTCATAAAGCCATTTGGTGTTATTGCTATGACTTTATGGTAATTGTGACGAAAACCTGCAACACCAACTACGATATATAAATGCAAGATCAAATCACGAAGAAGGTCCCGTGAGTTATTGTTATTATTAAAAAATTAAGATGTATGAAAAGCTTTTTTAATATATTTGTTAATTTATGAGTAATAATTATAAACCACAATGATGATTTATTATGTTTTAAATTTTCACCCTCCCAAAAAATACACACGCACGTATATGTGTGTGCGTGTGAGTGTGTGGCCCATGGGATTATAATGCATTTACAAAGTGACCCGCAACATTATTCGGATTTATCAGGCCTGGTGTAGTGATTGGTTTAATTGGATTCAACATTTTTACTTTAATTAGAAATGCTAAAAGTAAAATCCAATTTTATTTAAATAAATGCCTTATTTATATTTATTTGTTCAATGGCAAAAACTACATGTAAAAAATAATTTGGAGATGAGAATAATTTCAAAAAGGCATCAACTTGAGTGGCATTGGTTCCATGGACACAGGCGTTGAACTTGATCCTTTTAGCCTTTACTTCAAATTGGCATAAATCTCATTTTTTATTTATTATTTTCAAATAATACCAAAACCTTCAGTTGAGTCCCTGATCAAATTGTTGCCAATGAAAATATCTCTTCGCTGAGTCTTGAAAGAATTTCTTTATTTTACAATGAACAACAATAATAATACTGTAGAAACTGATGGCCTCGGTGAATATGTGAGACTGTGATATAATAATGTATTTGATCGAAATGACAGTTGTGATGTATGACAAACTTATTCACAGACGACTAAGCTGTCGGCTTGTCTATTAGTTTATGATGTCATAAATAAACTGATTGTAAACTCATTTCATGGCCTATGGCTTATGATGTATAAGATAATAAACAATTTGCATGTTATATATATGCCAATGACGTAATAGCAAATGAGCCTTATTTAGAAGTAAATTTAGCAATTCATAACCACATGACTCATAAACCAAAGGAATTTTGAGTTAAGACCTAAAAACTCTATTAGACCTCTCATTTATAGAATATTATTAAGGCAACGTACACGAAGAACATTTAGACAATACAACTCTACAGTTGAATGACAAGGATAAAAACTAGGGAGCAGTTCCAAAGTAAAAACAAACGTAACACTTCTTTTGTGCAAATATGTTTAAGTTCAGATTTACATTCTCGGAGATTTTGATGTTTACATTGATGTTTACTTCTATATTTAAACAATCTAAAGAATCATATACGGTTCGGGTGTAAAATAAATACCGTTAACGGGTGACGTATGAATCATAAACAATTAACATGTTTCACTACTCATTTGTCTAAAAAAATTGAAAAATAATAAAACAAAATAAATTAATTTAAAATTAGTTTAAAAAAAATATTTAAACAAATTTTTAGGGAATTTTTATTTCAAAAAAATTTGCATAAATTCAATAAAAATGAAATAAAACATTAGTTTAAACAAAATGAAAAATATTTCCAAAAATTCAATAAAATTGATAATTTATCACAATCTATAATTAATAAATAATTATAAATTTAGAAAAATTTTTTTAAAAAAAAGCTAAAAATTGGCTTTAAAAAATGTTTTATTAAAAAGGAAAATCTAGACATGATAGATAAATAATTAATAAGAATAAATTTAATTTTTTAATTTTTTTTTAAAATCTAAGTCTAATAAATAATTAAAAATTATAATTAATTTTCGATCAGTTATCAAAATAAAAGAAATGTCGAAAAAACAATAAAATATTTTACTTATAAAAATTAATTGATAGATATTAATAATTAAAAAACAATCAATAAAATACATTTAAAATCATAAAAATAATTTTAAAATTAGTTAAAATAACAAAAAAATATTATTAAAAAATCAATAAGTAATAAAATATATTTAAAAATCATAAAAGTATTTTGAAAATAAAAAAAAATACCATTTGAAATTAATAATTAAAAAATAAGTTAAAATAGCAAAAATATTATTAAAAAATCAATAAATTATTAATTTTTAAATATGAATTATTAATAAATAATTCAAAAATGACCGATAAAATAATATTTAGAAACCATGCATATTTTATAATAAAAATAAGGATTAATATCAAGTTTATAATTAAAACATATTTGTTTTAATTAATAAAAAAATAATATTCACTTTACAATTAAATTTTTGTAATCAATTAAAAATATTTTTAGAAAATCTTAATTTAAATAATAAAATAATATTTGCAAATTATTTTTAATAAAAAAAAATCAATAATTAATTTTTAATTAAATTAAAAATTAAAAAAAATTACTATAAGAATTAAATTAAAAATCGACTAACTTAATTTTCGATAAGGCATCTGGACAGCGAATATCTTAAGTAAAACAAATAAATCAATAAATAAAATAATTGATTAATTAATTAATTAATTAGTTAATTAATTAAAAGTCTACCTGGATCGAAATCGACAAGCGGATGACAAATAAATCAATATATAAAATAATTGATTAATTAATTAATTAATTCGTTAATTAATTAAAAGTCTACCTGGATCGAAATCGACAAACGGATGACAAATAAATCAATAAATAAAATAATTGATTAATTAATTAATTAGTTGATTAATTAATTAATTAATTGATTAATTAATTAATTAAAAGTCTACCTGGATCGAAATCGACAAGCGGATGACAAATCATCACTCCGTTCGTGGTGAAACCGTCATAAATCTTTTTATCTGCTTCCCATTTGATTGCGTTTTCCTATAGAAATCGATCGATTAAATTTATAGAAAAATCTCCATTGAAAATATTTATTAACTCCAAGAAAAATATTCTTATTTCCATCAAAGCCGGCTGCAAATATTCTGGCGACATGAGGAGCTTGACGACTGATGAAGATTCGGCAAGCGAATCGAGAAACCGTTTCAGGACCGGGAGATTTGGGGTTTTTGTATTCTTTGTCTAAGGGAACTGAATTGACAACGAAATCGATTTGATCTTCAGTACAACGACCAATCTAGGAACCCATCAATATTAGTATTGCTATATTCGTTTAACTCTTGTTACTTGATACATATCTGTTTCTGGGTCGTTTCCATATTCAACTACAATTGCTTCGTCTTGAGATAAAGTGTAACTTACAGCATGTCGAAATTTACTTTGAACTGCCTATTTGAAACATTATCTTTTAAATGCTGAAGCATTTCATTGTTTTATACCTGGCTACTTTTAGCTTCTTTAAATCTACCTATTTTTATTTGCTTTATTCCATTTGCCTGAGATCTTTGAACAACTTTAAGTTTATTTGTTTCTTTCTTATTATTTGAATAACGCCATGATTTTCTACCGTTTGTTCTATGATAGAACATTAAAAATATTCAACAGATACATTTTTATTTACCCGAGTACAATTAAATAACCATAAACAATTTCAGTCATTTAAAAAATACGAAGAATCTCTATGTTTTAAAATATTTTTTTCGTAAGAGTAAAAAAGGAAAAAATAAAAAAATTCAAAAATTATAAATAAAATTTATTATTCTTAAATTATTCAAATTGCAAAAGAATTGCTTTTCAACTTTAACAAATACTTTAGTATTTTAAAACAAAGATCCAACCTTAAAAAATTTAGATAATATTTAGCTAAAAGTTAAATTATAAACCGTATGTGAAACCATTAATTAATTAGGGATAATTTTCAAATTTATTACAACACTTTATTTTAAAAGGATAATTGATAAATTGATCGATGTAATTTATGTAATCAAAATGTAATTTTTGTATTTATCAAAAGATAAAGTAAATTATTAAAAAAACAAATAAACATTGCCTAAGAAATATTTTTTATTCATAGTTTCTGTTATCATGTAACGTGAAGAATTTTGAAGTAAAATAACATTTTAATTATTTTACATTTAATAAGTTTTTGATAAATTTTAAAACTTTTAGTTAATATAAATAAATATAAAATGTTTTAATATATCAAAGATTATTTATATTATAATAAATTTTTGAAATAATTTTTACTTTAAATATTCCTTGAATTTTGAATAAATATTAATAATGATTGTTTTCTATTTATAGTAAACGAACTTTATTTTTTGGCTGTGTTATTTTTAGATGAATATAAAATTTACTTTAAATATTTTCATTAATAAAATAATGAGAAGTATTAGACAACATTATTTCGATGTCCAACAAATAGAATATTTACACAACGATAACTGTATATTAGTTGACAAAACTGATAAAGTATTAAGATCAAGCACCAAGTTTGAATGTCATTTAAAAACAAATATAAATACCGGGATGCTTCATCGTGCATTCAGTTTGTTTTTGTTTGATTCCAATTCCAATTTATTGTTGCAGCAAAGATCCGATAAAAAAATTACTTATCCTTTACATTTTACCAATACTTGCTGTAGTCATCCTCTATATGTTGTTGATGAAATGGACACGAAGGATAATATTGGAATAAGACGAGCAGCTGTTAGAAAACTTAATCATGAATTGGGAATGACTATCGATTCTGATAATGTGAAATTTATTACTCGAATTCTATACAAAGCAGATAATTTCGTGCCTAACTCAATGAAAATCGAAAGCAGTGAAGAATATGATAAATATGGTGAAAACGAACTGGATTATATTCTGGTGTCCAAATTAGACAAAGACTGGAGGCAAATCTCAACAAATATCAACTCAAATGAAGTTGCAACTATTAAATGGGTTTCTCAGTCAGATTTGAAGAATTTCATTGCGAATTGCAACTGCAAAGATATTCCTATTTCTCCTTGGTTTAATTTGATCTATTGTAACGGATTTTTGAATCGCATTTGGGATAATCTTTACCAGTTGGATTCTATAATGAATTCAAACGAAATTATTGATTTTTCAGAGTAATTAGCCTTTTGTAAAGATTTAATAAATTTGACTTGAGTTTTTGATTATTTATCAGTTATTATTATGAAATAATGATTTGATTGGTCAATTTTTAGTGATTTGCTTGTGTGTACGCGCGTTATATTTGGCACCGAATTACGGATGTTTAACGGTTATGTAAACACCTCCCTTCCTCTCCCAACCTACAATGCTACTTGGAAGGATTTATGGGCTACATTATTTCTCATAATCAAAAAAATCAATCTGGTAGCAACCGGCAGGGCCTTAGTCACCGTGGGACTCAGTCTCATCGAGAAAAAGGCTAATTATTGGGTTTCGGGATAGAAAATCTACATTTAAATTGAAATAGTGGCGATGCTAGCTTATAGACAAGGTGAGGGCAGGAGTCGCTTTATGATTGAACAAATCGTTACATTATTATGTCGTTGTAAAGGGGTTGATCTGTTAACATGTAAATATGCCAAATGGATTCTTCCTTTTAAACACTTAACTGTAATAACAGATTTCATTCCCAGACTTCTTGAATCAGCAGGAGCTCGAATGTGCTCTTTACATAAGGAAGAGATGATCGATTTTACAAATAGTCCTTATTGCTTTCCATGTAGTTGTTAGGTTCAACTGAACAAGGCAAAAGTAAAAAGAAATATCACAAAAATCAGGGCAATCCAATAGAAACATGAAATTCAAAATAAAAGAAATAGCAAATATTAGTATAAAAAAAGTATAAATATATATATATATATATATACTACAGGTAAACTGGCATGAGAGGTTCTCTGAAGGAATTCCTTACAGAAAATTAAAATTAATATGAAACCCAGGTAGTCAACAAAATTATTTAATTAGAGTTAGAGGATATTGAGAATTAAAAGGAGCCCAACTTCAATTTAAGGTTGATGAAATTTCATCTAGGCAAATGAGTGATATTAAAGCTCGAAGATTTCACAATTGACAACAAATAAGTAAACCAAAGTATTAAATTCAAGAGGAGCTCTATTATTAAATCATTAAGAGAGAATCTAATTACGGGAATAGTATAAAAGTGGTGACAGTTTGGAAATATCAAAGAGAAATTTTAGAAAAAATCATTCTATTAAGAACTAAAATAATTAGCTTTTTTGAAATGGCGTGTTTTTGCTAGGATTTATCGAATTTTTAAAATATAAACTTAATGGGTTTTATTCCTAAAGAAATACTTAAGGGAAACGAAATGTGAATTTGGGAGAATTCTGTTGAAATATAGCGAATTATGGATTGAAAAATAAAAAAGTTTTATTGGAACAATTTTTCAAGAAATAATACTGGAGGAAATGCAAATAGAAATGTACAGACAGATAATGCTTTGAGAGTCATTGTTAAATTTATGCTAGAAATACGACTGGAGGAAATGCAAATAGAAATGTACAGACGGATTATGCTTTGAGAGTCATTGTTAAATTTATGCTAGAAATACGAAGATAAGAAATTTTAAAATCACATCTACATAAAATTATAATAATTTTTAGTAAATAGAAATTTATCACTTACTGGCCTTTCTTATCAACTTCAGCCATGATAGATTTGTTGTATACATTTGTTTCACATTCTCGTATATCTCATTGGATAACCGAAAATATTTATGCGTACAAAAAATAAAAAAATAGAATAATGTGATCTTAGTCTTATATGGTCCTACACAACATTTTTAGTTTGTGTTTCCATATCGGTGAAAATGTAAAACTCACAAAAAACTCACTTGCAACAACGAAGATGATAACTTCATTGACATTTAGTATATTAAAGACACATACACAACATTATGCTAGTTAGACCAAACATTATGAAAGCTTTTTTAAATAAATATTTCAAGAAACCAAAGCTTACGAGTCTATGGATTGATCATCACTAAATTTAGGTAAGTCACAAAAACGTACGGTACGTTACTAAGAAAACACATTAGTTACATTAACAACAAACCAAAAACCTTTGCATGTCACTTCAAAATTGTTTATATTTTAAGTAAGTCTACCTAAAGTTATATGGAGATCAGCTTGTTTAGCCTTAATTGCACGATTTTTTAAAATTTATTATGAATAAAGTAAAATAACAGTAGTGGGATACCGGCCCTCTAGCTCACATACCCCCCACCCCCCCGGCAAAAAAATTTTTTTCTAAGTTTAAAAGTACAAATTTTTTAGAACAAAGACAATGACTCACTCAAGGTCATTTAAACAAAGACCACGAGTCATTCAAGGTCATTGGATGACTCATCAAAATTTTTCAAGATCATTCAAAAGTATGTCAAGGTCATTCAAAAATAGGTCAAGGTCATTGGATGACTCATCAAACTTTTTCAAGGTCATTTAAACAAAGACCATAACTCATCCAAGCTCATTGGACGAGTCATCAAATTTCTCAAGGTCATTTAAACAAAGAACATGACTCATTCAAGGTCATTGGATGACTCATCAAAATTTTCTCAAGGTCATTCAAAAGTAGGTCAAGGTCATTGGATGACTCATCAAAAATTTCTCAAGGTCATATTATTTTTAAACATTTTTAAATTTTAATTTACTACTTATAAAAATAAGTAGTATATATTTTGTAAATTTATTTTATTATTATTTTTATTAATATTATTATTATTAACATTATTAATATGATTATTACTTTTTATTATTCTATTATTACTTATAAAAATTTTATTAATACTTATAAAAACTTTAATTAATATTATTATTAATATTATTATTATTAATATGATTATTATTATAATTATTATTATTAATATTATTATTAATATATTTATTACTTATAAAAATTTTAATTATTATTATTAATACTTTTAAAAACTTTTATTAATATTATTATTATTAATACTTATAAAAACTTTAATTATTATTATTATTAATATACTTATTACTTATAAAAATATTATTATTATTATTAATACATTAAAAACTTTTATTAATATTAATACTTATAAATACTTATAAAAACTTTAATTATTATTATTATTAATATACTTATTACTTATAAAAATATTATTATTATTATTAATACATTAAAAACTTTTATTAATATTAATACTTATAAATACTTATAAAAACTTTTATTATTAATATTATTATTAATTTTTATTAATAATAATAATATTAATATATATATATATATATATATATATATATATATATATATATATATATATATATATATAATAAACAACTATCTAAAAAACAACTACATAAAAACAAAAACAACTACATAAAACAAAAACAACTACATAAAAAACAATGAATTAATTATAAATACATTAAAATATATATATTGTATTTTTACATGTAAAACATCTATAAAGTGATATTTCGCGTTTCGTCACGCTGCGGCTTTTGCATGAAATAATAATAATATTATAAAAATGTAAATTATAAAAATTAAAATTTTAAAAATTGCATCTAAATTTCATAATAAAAATGAAAACTATTACAAGTTTTCTAAATAAATAAGTTTCCAAATTAACAAAAACTGATTTTTAAAAACATTTATTAATCAGATAACAACACGTCATCAATATCAATGTTATCTTCGTTAAAACCATCGAAAAGCTGTCCATTATCGCTGATTTCGATAGAGTCATCAAAACTGGGGCTCGAACCACCGAAAAGCGGCTCATCCAAGAAATTAACTTGGTCACTATCTATTGCATCAACCCCAAAATAATGCCCAAATGCGATACTGGTATTTTTCCCCACCCATAATCGCTTATCATCGTTATTACTCAAAGCGATTTTACTGTTTCTAAATGTGTACAGCTGATGGTTCCGCGTCCCTATTCTACTTTGAGGTACTGTGAAAACTACGTTTTTATTGTAGCAATCTAAATACGAATGATGTTTGATGTCAGTCCCCAACAACTTCACCCCCTTAGCCCTCATTGTATCAGATTTGCCTAATAAACTATAGCACTTGGGTCTTAAGAAAACCCACTCCTTATACCCGAGACCTTTACTTTCATCTTTAAATTTTCCTATCACAGAATCTAATTTCCTCGAGTATAAGGGATGTGCCGGGTCGTAATTTGAGGTATCTAAAAGGTTGTCTCTTATCATTGCCGGCAAAAGAATGTCAAGCTTACAGTGCTTAACCTCAAGAAAAAACGAATCAGTGTCGCCGGCAACGATATTAATATCGCAGTTAAATTCTGATCTATATTTTGCCAATTCATTATGTTGTAATTGGTACATCCGCAGCTTAAACAGTAAGGTGGAGCTTAAAAATAAAAAAAAATAAAAAAAGGTATTTTTGAAAGTCTTACCCTCCTAATCTGTTCTTTATAATATAGAAACACTATATAAAAAGTTTGAATAATAAATTCTTGTGTTTAGGGGTAGCTCAAGTGCTTCAAATTTACAAAAATTATGAAAATTACATAAATTCTCAATTTATTTATAACAAACCAGTATTAATTTTTCAACACAATTAGACTGCAATCTCAGTTTAGTTTTGGGCAGAGTTCAGGGAGACAGTTCAACAATTTCCAAATTTATTGTTTATGTGGTACTCCAGACATAGTTTGTTTCCTGCTGTCAGGGTACATTCGACGATGATCCTCGACAACTTGCAGGAGGAATTGTAACTGCGATTCATCGTGAGTTAACAAGCCGCTGTATTCCTGAACTAAAGCAAATCCACGTTCAGCATGATCATTTACTACTTTCAGTGACTTGACTGTTTCCTTAGCTTGCCTGAAGTCATCTCTGTTCTCCCACAAATCAGGATCAACCGCGAGGAATCCATGTGGAAATTCTAGCATTCGGAGTAGGGTCATTGACTTAGCTGTGACAAAATCTTCCAAGTTCCTGGTCTTAAAGGAATCGAGAGCAACTGTAATTCTCTTTGAATGGTCCTTATCTTGCTCTTCTTTATTCTGCATTGCACTCACCATCAGTCTCTTGGTTGACGAATTAACGTGATCGTCGAAGAAAGCCAAGCTAACAAGTTCCTGTGACAGGTACCAAAAATGGTTGGAAAACTTTTGTGATGTTTGCTTTGAGATTGCAGAATGGATAGACGAGTATTCAAGCAGAGACTTGAGCAGCAGAAAGTCATTGTAAGGAGCATCGGATGCTTGAGGTGCAGAGATCCAGGCTTTCAGGTAGATGCGTACAGCAAACACACACACATCGCGTAATCCTCTTTCTTCTGCAGAAGTAAGTTTGAATTGAGCCTTGAACATCCAGATCTTTAAACTGTATATGACTTTGCTCATCCACCGAGCATGATGAATTGCTCCGGGCAACATGAATCGGACTCCTCTGGCAGGAGCAGCACCGAGAAAGACAATCACGAGTTCCAAGAATTCTTTATAATCGTCTCTCGGCTGGCTCTGTTCAAGATGCTTGATGGCAAAATCGACGGTGCTTTGCCTAATGTCTTCCACTAGATTTGCCACGTCGTCTGCTGCAATCCCTAGTTTATATTTGTCCGTTTCGATGATTGCCCAGTATTCCTGAAAGCGTTTGAAGAGTTGAACCACGGGAGAGGAGGAGGCTCCCATACAGACTTGGAAGACTGCACCAATAATCAGTTCCATAACGTGATGCCTGCAAGCCAGCGACAACAACTCCTTCTTAAGTATCTGCTCTAGGAGGACACATGCACCAGATATCCGACCAGTGTTTGAGCTGGTCGTGTCAAAACACATAGCTCGGATACTGTTGGCTATGCCCCAGTCTTCAATGGCTCCAAAAACAGCAGCAGCCTCAGTCTCGCCTGTTCCGGATGGAAGCTTGGCAACTGTGAGTAGCTGAGAAACTCCTTTTCCTGACACCAACACTGGCAGGCGATCGACCTTCTCTTTTCCAATTAGGTCAGGGATAAGTTTCCCGTCCCAGTGAACAACAAGGGGAACGTTGCCCTGAAACCCAGCCTTTATGTTTGCTGATCTCTGGACTCTGTGTTCAACTCTGTGTCGTCGAATTGAATCTCTGTTTAGAGCAAGTTCATCAATGTTATGTCCCAAGCTTTTGGCGGTCTCTGCTATAACAAAAACGGCCTTGCGGTCTGAAACTTTTGTTCGATCCAGTGCTGCCGCGAGTTCAGGAGTGACAACAGTTTTTCGTCCCCTTTTTCTCTTTGGTGTCCTAAATGCTATGCTTCCAACAGCCTCCTCACATGCATCATTCTCAGTTTCCATTTTCTCTGTGTCTTCTGTTGAACTGTTTTCTGAATCAGATGAAACCAATTCCACTGTAGAATCTGCAAACTGTTTCATTTCAATCATTTTCTGTCGCTTGGGAAGCATTTTCTTATCTCTTTCACACGCCCTTTTCTCCTTGCCAGCAAGCTTTTCATCTACCCCAGCCATAGACCCTCTTCTTCCTTTCTCCCGCTGTGCTAATAAGAAATCTTTATCTTCTTGCAAAACTGATTTCATGTTCAGAGTATCGGCGTGAGCGACATCAAAAAGATCATCGAGTCTAGAAACAAAAGCCGACTCTCTTGAGAGTTGAGTTAGTGAAGCTCGTGTTTTGTTCTTCTTGAGAAGACGCCATTCCTCAAATGTCTTCTCTAACTTGGTTTGACAGTTTTGATGTTCTCTCATTGGGATTCTAGCTTTCACCCAAAACTTTGATATTTCAGTGATGGTAACAGACGACGATTGTCTTATGGTTTCCTTCAGTTCGAGATGGTGATGTAGGAAAAACCCAAGAGTCATACGCAATGACGGCAACTTGCTGCAGTCACAGAGTCCCCAAGAAGATACAACTGGTTCTGAGATCTTGTTGCTTGTGCCATAGATGACATTTTTTATCAGCAATTAGTCTGAAAAAAAATTAGAAAAGGCATTTTTATCAATCATTTGGCATTTGGAATTTTACCATTTTAAACATGAAACATTAATGCCGCCCTCAATCAAGCAAACATTCTGAATTGCCATACTGCTGACTACATTGTATAAATTTAAAAATAATTTCAAATACCTGTTTTGTTGTAGTGTAGTGTTGATGATAAATTAATCAAATTTACGAATTTCTCACTATTTCAATCATTAATAAATAATAATCAATAAAAACAAAAATTGTATTTCTTCTGCTTAAAAGCAAACTTCTGCAAAATGGCTGATTGGCTGTCAGCTTTGGTAGTCTATTGCACTGCCTCTAACCTGTGAATAAGTAAGCAAACCTACATGCATCATGGGCAAAAGTTATAGAAAATAAAAAACACTAAGCTGATGCAAAAATTGTGTGATAATAATGATAATTATGTAATATCATAAGTTTAGTTTTATTTTGTTTGAATGAACAATTCCAGCTATTATTGATTGTTATGATGTAAGGATTAAAACCACACTGGAAGAATACAATTATGGACCCGTCCGAGTCTGACGACCAGAGTGCTGGAAACTTCACCATCATTGAGCTACCTCTAAATATTGTTCAATTGTGCTCATATGTTATCTGAATTATTATTTCATAAATAGGAACAAAATTGGAGGGTAAGAAGATCATATTTTAAAAGTTAAAAAATAAGCTCCACCCTATTAGACAGGTCTAGTACTGATTGGCCAATGTAGCTTGGCCTGTCTAAACATATATAATCTTTGTTCAGATGAGCAGCAATCAAATCATCCACTATTTTAATGGACTTTTTGAAAGTCGGTTTTGAAGCATATTCAATCATCTTTTCAGCTGAATTGCATAGCCTCAAATTCATCCGTTTTTTCAAATTCTCAACGGATTTACCATATAAACTGTTATTAAATAATTTATACAAATCTCTATGAAGCTCGCACTTTGAGTTTGAGCGTAAATCTGTATTTCTTTGTATATATTCTTTAAAAATAGGTGCTTGTTTAAATTTAATTGCCCTATGAATACACTCAACTTCTGCACCCAATTCTATTTACAGCTTGAGAAGTCTCCAGTGAAGAACATGGTTCTTCTTACTGTAATGCGTGAGCATTAACTTCTCAACTTTTGAATTAGGCGGGTACATTTTTTCCGGGGCAAGTGGAAAGTCATTCAAATACTGATGCACACGCTCAGGGATATTGATGTCAACTTCCATTGTATAACCATACGGAAGGAATTCAATATTCGCATTCACACATTCACTCAGCACATCATTCAGATTATCATGCACCCAAACAAAATCACCATACGGAAGGTTTTGGCTAAGTGCCCAACCATATAAATTATTAATGTCTATATACAAGAGTTCTGTATCTTCAGAACTTGCAACATGATGTTTGTTAACAAATGTTAACCCACCCCGTATTCCATAGAAATTAAACATTTCCATGTCCTGCAGAAGTTCTATGGGTTCCTTTAATGTCATGAGAGCGGACGCCCATGACATTCCAGGAATTCCATAAAAATTCAGAGGTTCTAAACCATTGTAAGCAATAGCCTTTGCGCGAAATTGCTGAAAATAGTCTGCAAGGAGGAATACGTCTAATTTTAGGTAAGTTAACATATAGTCTAACATTGTAGTGCAATTTTGCTGTGTCCAAATTAGTTGGGCGGTAGCATATTCATCATCAGATACAGAATCCCATTTTGGAGGTAGTTCATAAGTCGATTCAAGAACCTCTAGTGATACTGCAAAATCATAAGGAAAGATACCCTTTGCCTTAACTATAAGACCATCAAAAGCAGAACAAGTTAGAGGTAGATCTGTAAGAGTTTTCACAGCCTTGGCTAAAGAGCAATTTACAAATTGCATACTATCTATAAATCTAACAGCCAATTTCTTAATGTTTACACTCAAAGATATGAATTTCTCAGTTGTTGTAGGAATGATATTTAATTTCCAAGATGGAAATTCATTCAATCCATACAGCCCAAATTATGAAAGACCATAGGTAACTGTTTGCTTATTTTCCTATTTTTATTACAGTTACGACAGGCAGCACCAAGATACTGACCTGTAAAATGATCATGGTTCTTAACCTTATTTCTAATAAGTTTTTTACAAAGATAGCAAGTTCTACATGCGATGAACTGCTGTTCCTCATTAGATGTAAGATTATTCATTGGTTTTTTACCATGATTTTCATAATATGGTAGGACAATTGTGACAGCAATTTCCTCTACTTTCTTTATAAATTCCAATACACATTCCAAGCCTATAAAATTGAAATATTGTGTAGTATTTGTGTAATTATTTATTAATAATAAGCCTGCTGATATCGGCATGTGTATTTGGTGATGTTTTACATCTTTAGGCAAAACAGCCTCAAAGTCCGCATAAATTACAAATGGTGGGGTAATCATTTTAGAATAATTTTTAAATATTAAGTTTTTATTTTCAGGGAGCGTGTATAGGGTTGTTCCTATTTGATTTTTAGCGCACAAATCAACATGTGCCTTAAAGGTTTTATCATAATAAAAACCGTTTAAACAATGGGGACACCATTTTACGCGAATTCTGGTATTATATTCATTACTAGAATGACAATTCAGCAGTCTATTTAAATTAAAAATGGCGGTATAATGATAATTATCACCGTCTTGTAATAATAAAAAATTAATCGGGTTACCACCGATAACCTTTGTTCGATGAATTAAGACAAGGTGAGGATGATGAGGTACATAATCAATGTCATTCAATTGTTTAGAAGGGGTGTTGTTATATTCAAAGACATTGATTGCCAAATTTAAATCGCTATTGTTTCTCTCAAATTTGGGTATGTTACAGAGTCTCATTGGACAATCAGTAATTGGATCGTAATTCAATTCATCCATAAAAGTAGTGTAAGAAGAAACACGCTCCCTATTCTTTAAAACTATATCACACTTTAAAATCGATAAAACACTATATATAAAACACGAATGATCTGTGTTTTTAACATTTACAATAGCCTTTTTACATACTAGAGATTCCGATGTAGGGATAAAACTATGTCCAGCTAATCGACTTACAGGATAATACGCGGTTAAAATAAATCGATTTCGCGAATCTTAACTACGCGCCACCCACTTCCTAAATATGTAAATTTTTCGATTTTCTCATTTAACCGACTCACACCATCAGCAAGAAAACTATCGGAAAAGACACTCGCGCTATTTGAAAAGAAATTATCTTTTATTTCCCCATCTTTTTCAAATTGAATGAGAGCTGTAAACTAGGCTTTTACAGATCCCATTTTCTTTATTTCATTTTGTAATTTATTTACAAGTTTATCCGTTAATGCGATTTGAACAATGTTTTGATTTTCTAAATCAAATCGAATATTTTTACGGGAACCCCTTAAGTCAACCTCTATTTCGGGTTCATCGTTTATTTCAATATTTACCGAACCCCCTATTTGATTATATTCAGTTTCGTCATCACTAATGATGATTTCTATTTTTTTAATTTTAGCAGGGATACACGACACGATTTTATCAGCAGGTCTTTTTGATTTTTTAGTAACAGTTGTATTATTGTTTATGTTTTTAGTAATCTTTGTATTATTTGTGTTATTATTATTATTAATAACATTTTTCGCATTAATCATTTGAAATAATGCCTTTTTATTAATTTTAAATTGATTTAAATGGCTAGAGTGTTTCTTATAAAACTCTAGATATTCAATGTCTTGGACGGTATCGCATTTAGGGCAAATAAAATAGTCGATGCCATAGAATCTATGACCATAGTAACTTTCCATAGTCATATGGCATTTCGAGTTATGTCCAATTCCAGATTGGCAATAGTTTTTATACAATCGACCTGATAAATATGTAATTATTATCAAATGTTTATTATTATTTAAATCATATATGAATCAAATAATAATATATAAATGATGATAATTATGTAAATATTTAAAAAAATTAATATTTCAATTCGTATTATAAATCCGTTATTTCTATTATAAATCACATGTTTGAATAACATTTCGTAAAATAATTTATATAAATTAATATTCTTATTATAAATCATATATTCCTATTCGTATTATAAATCATATATTTCTATTATAAAAATAAATCACATATTTCTATTATAAAAATAAATCAAATATTTCAATTCATATTTCTATTATAAATCACATGCTTGAATAACATTTCGTAAAATAATTTATAAAAATTAATATTTCAAATCATATTTCTATTTCAAATCAGATATTTCTATTCTTATTATAAATTAATAATATTTAAAGTAATATATTATAATACTTTACATAATATTAACATATACTCATTAAAAAAATATTTTTATTCTTATTACAAATCAATTATTTCAAATCATATTTCTATTTCAAATCAGATATTTCTATTATAAATTAATAATATTCTTATAAATTAATGATAAATTATACTCATAAAAATATTTAAAAAATAATAAAAATCTTACATTTTTATATGAAATCACATCATCTTCCCCAGAAATGGGGGCATCAGCAATAAATGTTTCATCTTACCCAGAAATGGGGGCATCAGCAATAAATGTTTCATCTTCCCCAGAAATGGGGGCATCAGCAATAAATGTTTCATCTTCCCCAGAAATGGGAGCATCGGCAATAAATGTTTCATCCAAATCTACTGTCGCTGTTGAATGAATATTTTCATCGATATCTTCAGAAACATTAACAATTTCTGAAAAACATTAATAATAATAATAATTTAATAAATAAATTACCGATATCAGAATCATCGCTATCTTCTATTCAAATAATTTCCTCATTTGAAACATTTTCTTAAATTATATTAAAATAAATAATAATAAAATTTAAAATTACCAGGAACAAATTCGTTAACACCGTCAATTTGATTTTGGATTTCGGTTATATTAAACCAATCTAGAAAATAGAATAATAAAAGAAAATAAATTTAAAAAATAATTTACCATTTTCATCGGCCAACAATTGTCGTAAAATTCTTGAATTCTCCATTTGACATAGTATTGTTTATCCTTACCCACCATTTTAGTTTTCAATATTTTCTGAATTCTGAACACTGTAGGTTTGGAAATAACTTGTAATTCCTGTTCATAGAATTTCCCTTGTATTAAATTGTTATCACTATCTTTAATAACATACATTACAGGACTCTGTTTAGTATTAATTTTAGTAATTTGAAAGACCTCATCACTCCAATTACTATCGAAATTTTTGATGAAAGGTGAAGCAGATATTTTACTAATTCTAACGTGATCACCAACTTTATATTTTGGTTTTGTAATAGCAACTGTTTTAGACAGTACTGATTTAGCTAATGTTTTCGAGCTGATATCTACGGGTCTCAAACCATTCAGACCTCGATGTGATGAATTATTATAACTAACAAGTATTTTCGGTAATACATTTATCCATATTTTATTACCTTGATGCACGAAATATTTCTTCAATCTATCCCTCAATGTCCGGTTAAATCTTTCAACATGTGCGGCTTTGTATTGAGAATGTACAGAATAATGATTTATTTTGAGACGATCCAGGATTTGCTTAACTTTACTATTGTAAAACTCCTTGCCTATAATAATAATAATAATAATAATAATAATACCTAAATCGGTTTGCAAATTGTCTGGATGCCCATTTTTAAACATTGAGTTAATTGCTTTAGATATTTCCTCTGCAGATTTTGTCTTTGTTAGTACACCGCGAGCAAAATGACTGAAAACATCAATACACGTTAATGTATATTTATAACCCTTGTTAATTTTCGAATACGGTATCATCTCCATCAAATCCATTTGCCATAAATCATTAATACCGAATGTCTTATAAGCTCTCGTTGGAAATCTTTTCGCATCGGTTTGTTTAAACTGTACGCAAGCTGATCTGACAACCACTTTTGCGTTTCCTTTTTCGACTTTGGGACTCTTTTCTTTAACTTTGCCACTCCACCGAAACCTGCTTCGTCTTCTGGGTTCGTCCAAATCTTCTCCATTACAACAAGATGATTTAAATTTTAATTTAACATTAGGTAATGATTGCCTCATCGTTTATTGTGATAATAATGATAATGCTAATGGTAACATTGCTCCGATAAAACCACCTTGTTGTTTATATATGATTTTTCTAATTTGCTGACGATTTTTATTATTTACTAGCGATAACAAAGGCTTACGATGTTTATTCAATACTAGTTTTTTAGAATTACTGATTTTAATTTTACTTCTGACTACTTTTAATAGAATTTTGAGTAAATCATCGACAACAAAAGTTGGAAATGATTGTAAAACAGACATTCTTTTCATACTCGAAGTCTTTAACAATGCATTAAAATATGGGAAACTTCTATGATTTTTTAAAATTTTAACAACTTTTTTCTTATTCGTTTTAATAATGTTTTTCGAAATGAGATTCATTGCAGGGTAATTCTCGGTTATTAGTTTTTTAGATGGTGTATAACTGGTTTTTGGTGGAACTTTATTTTTCTTTTTAATACTTTGTCTAAGTTTTCGGATATTTTTAAGCCTGGATTTCATAAACATTTTTACATGTTAATGTTTTCAACTTTGTTTATATACCATGGCACCTTCTTTATTGAAAATATCGGTTTTTACCCGTAAATCATCATTGCATTGTTGTGTGAAATCAAGAAATATAAATCCATGTGGTGATTTTGTAGCATCTTGAAATGCACTGATGAGAAAATTACGATTATTAGGGTATGCCTGTCGACCAAGAAAATCAATAACTGTTGCATCTCTAGGATTCTTGAAAATAACTAAATATTGAACATTTAAATTCCTTGTTCGATGTGCACCACCCTGATGAAATAGATTTTGAGTGATAAAGATCACAGTAACACCAACATGCCTACTAATTTTTGTGAATAAATTATTAAAATCCTTTTCTTTATTAGCTTCGAAACCCTTTACTATTTTCATGTTTTTCAATTTACAGAAATTATCCTGAGTTAATCCATGTTCTTCATCTGCACCCTTATGTCAATAAATCTTGTTGAATTTTGTTTGAAATAAATTAGATTTCAGTAATTTACACACAAACATAGTTTTACCGCTACCACTTGGGCCGACGATTTGATATACCGCATCATTTCTTAATTCCATTATTAATTTGTATAATTATAGGTTTTTTTTATATTATATGATTTTTCAAATCGGCAAATGCAGAATCATGGGATGAAAGAAACCTTTAGATGTCAATAAATTGCAATATAGAATAAAGGATAATTAAATACAGTCAATTACGGTTACCATGGATATGGATCAATCTATCAATCTATACAACATGTCAACAAAATGTCTTTGTATGTTCGAACCAGAATTATTTTCTGCACTGAGGCTTTTAAAATACAACCCAATGTGTGTTAACGTGTTTGCTAGTGGCAAAATAGTTATATTAGGGGTGCGAAATCTAGAATACAAAAATATTGTTTGTGACATACAAAATGAAATCACCGGATTGGTCGATATCTGATTGGCTAATGATTGATTAAAACAACTTGCTTATTCATTTCATTTTATTTTTAAAATGGAAACTACACCGAAGAAAAATATGCAGAAGAAAAATAACACTCAATATGGTAAATTTATTATTTATTTATTTTCTTTTATTATTATTTATTTAGATACATATGCCCCTATGGTGATTGAAAGAATTATTTATTATTATCCGCAAATGAACGAAATTTTGAAGATAAAGGAGCCTGCAATGATAGAAGCTGCAATATATGAAGAAACCAGAATTACTATTTCCGAGCTGATTAAGCAAGCTCTTTGGGACAATAAAATAAACCGAATGGTCAAGGAAATGGAAACGGAATACCCCTGTATTCTGGGTTGCAGCTGCTGTGATTTCCGGTATCAACGCTATGTGGAATGAAATATTAAAAATTTAATAAGAAATTTGCAAAAAATGAGACTTTTAAGAAAGTAAATGTTTGGTATTTTATTTTTGTTTTGTTTTGGTAGTTTTATTTTTGTGGTGGTAACAATAAATGTTTTGTATTTTATTTTTGTATTTTTATTTTTGTTGTTGTAACAATAATAATAATAATAATAATATTTATAAAAATAATAATAATAATAATCATAGTAATAATAGTAATAATAATAATAATAAATGTTTTGTATTTTATTTTAGTTTTATTTGGTGGTAATAATAATAATAAATCTTTTATATTTTATTTTGGTATTTTTATTTTGGTGGTGGTAATAATAATAATATTTATAAAAATAATAATAATAATAATAATAATAATAATAATAATAATAATAATAATAATAATAATAAAATTTTTATAAGTAATTAGTATATTAATAATAATAATAAAAGTTTTTAAAAGTATTAATAATAATAATAATAACAATGATAATTAAACTAATAATAATAATGCATTTTATATAGATGATGTGTGTAAAATCATATACAAACTCAATGGGTTAATTCACATACAGTTTTATTTATTTTTGCAGTCACGCACTTATCTTGCACTTATCATGCACTTATCATGCATTGTCTTTGTTATAATAATATGCATGATTCTTATTGGTTAATTATTATCTGTCAAGGGTATAAAAGCGCGTCACCACCTTATAAAGATCATAAATCAAACATGACCAAGAAAATAAGTGTCCAAACAGTTCAGATGTTCCACAATTATAAAATGTATTTTTTAAAGGAGCCTATCAATATGCAATTGGCCAACCCAGTCAAACTCAATAAAACGCAATTTCAATCTCTTGCTGGTACTCTCTCAATGTTAGATATCAAGGATATTGATAATACATTCAAAAAGATCAATTCCAATTTAAAATGCAATGAAAATGCTTTCTTCACGAGTCAATATACCAGATATTATGATGCATTTACAGAAATTGGATTCAAAGAACAGGAAAACTGGTATATAACAATAACAATCCAAGGATATAAAGCTGATCAAAATGATGTGCTTTCTCCAATCTGGAAAATTGTTACTGCTAGACTTTCACAGTTATTTTAATGTATAGTGTTTAGTGTTTAATAAATGTATTATTGTTTTCTTTGTTATTCTATAAACAAAATTATAAGTAGTTTTAAAATAGTTTTAAAAATGATGTCTGAAAAAGGTAAAATATAAAATAATTAATTAATTTCGTTTAGAATATTTAATAAACTTTTTGTTTGATAAACTCGAAGAAATAACCGGTGTAAAAATTAGAGATATGTTGACTCTAGTTGAAGCATTGAGTAAAGAAGATTCATGTTGTGATTCTGGATGTCAAAGTGACGATACTGTTAATGATGGAGAAATTAATACTGAAATTATTAATGATTCTGAAGAAATTATTGATGAAAATGTTAATGTTGAAGAAAATATTAATGATACTGAAGATACTACCGAAATTACTAAAGATGAGCCGACCGAATTTAAGAATTGTATTGACCATGTTATAGAAAATATTATGATAGAATATTGTGGTGATGAAGACTGTTCATGTAATAATCAATAAATCTTTAAAAATGTAGTTTTTATTAATAATAATAATAACAAAGAAAAATTTATTAAAATCTATGATAAACTTTATTACATAAATATAAAACAGATGCTCCAGTAAATAGTTTTAATAAAAATTTGCAATTTTCGATATAAATATCAGAGCGTTTGGCTTCTGCGGCAACTTGAATAATCGCTGACCATCCACCGTTTGTTTCTACCCACGGATCAATTTTTGTTTCTATTACCTAAATAATGATACATTAATAACAATATAAAGTAATATACCTCTATAGACCATTGGAAATAATTTTCATAGTCGGATCCAGATTTTAATATCATGTGTTTCATATACATTAATCCTACTATTATTCGCATCCATTTATTATTTTCATCGAACATGTAACTAAATATCGATTGGAATGACTTCTTTCTCTCCAATGTTGGCAATTTGAGAATTTTTTCATAATCAAATGTAATGTCTTCTACGATTTTCTCGGTACGGTTTACCATGAATTTTATGTTTTTAATGATATCACCTTCTTCGCTATTATTAGAGACCAGCTCATTCAACAAAGTTATAAAAAATTTAGTTTCTGGCATTTTATAAAAATATTTGAAAGTATAAGCTTATTAATACTATATTCGACCAATCAGAATCATGCAATACTAAGAAAATATGTAAAAATATATAATGGAAATGGTAATGATGATTTTTTGGCACTGTTAATTTCTTTCAATTTGTTGTCACCACTGTTAACTGGTTGTTGTAATTTCATTATACGATTGAACTGATCAGTTGTTTTATTAGAATAAAATTTTATACTATATTGAACTTGATTCAACATTTTTTCATTAAGTTTATGATTTTCTTTCAATTCTAATATTGATTTTCTTAATTCATTTTGGATAATACCAATGGTCTTATTTAGATATATAATATCATCATATAATTCGTTTTTAGCTCTTTTTAAAGTCTCATATGTATGTTCAAATCGGAATTTTAAATTACTCATTCTTTCAGATAATCTTTTGACTGGAGTTTTCAAATATCTAGGCCTATCTATCATATACAAAATATCCACCAATACTGCTGCATCAGGACATACACATCTTGTTAAATTTTTACCTTGAACGGTTACAACAATTGAGCTGACCATATTAAAAACTAATAATATTATTAAAATTTCTTTAATCATTTTCAAAACAATATAAATTAATATTTATTGTTTATAGTTAAAGATTTGTGTGTGTGTTCTCATTGATCTAAATTAGTATAAAAGTAATTGTTATTTCAATTTTATCATTATAATGGATGTACCAAGCGCAGTTCAAGCTATGAATGAAATTAAACATTATGGTAATTTATTGTTACTATTATTATTATTACTTGTTTTTTAGATGATTATTTTAAAGTTATTAAAGAACGTCTGGAATTCTATTATCCAGAAATACATGAAATCATGGATAAGCCAGCATCAATAATTCCAGACTTGATATTCAATCATACATCAATATGGATATTTACTGTAATCGATGAGTTCCTATGGGATATCGAACAAAACAATTTGTCAAAAGATATGGAACCCGAATACCCCTGTGGTGATGGATGCCAGTGCTGTGCGGCCCGATATCAGATGTATGTGGAATGGGCTTTGAATAAAGCTCTTCGACAATACTACTATAGTAGAATTATCTCTTTATAATAAATTTGTTGTATTTCTTGGTTTTCATTATATAGTAATAATGTTAATAATAATAATATTAATAATAATAATATTAATAATAATAATATTAATAATAAAATTAATTTACAAAATATATACTACTTATGATGAGTCATCCAATGACCTTGAGTGAGTCATGGGCTTTGTTTAAATGACCTAGAAAAAAGGCGATGAGTCATCCAATGACCTTGACCTACTTTTGAATGGCCTTGAATGACTCATGGTCTTTGTTTAAATGACCTTGAGAAAATTTTAATGAGTCATTGTCTTTGTTTAAATGACCTTGAATGAGTCATTGTCTTTGTTCTAAAAAAATTTGTACTTTTAAACTTAGAAAAAAATTTTTTTTGCCGGGAGGGGGGTATGTGAGCTAGAGAGCCGGTATCCCACTACTAATAACGTTCCTTTGACTGAATATATTATTATAAAAATCTAATGTAAAATTTAATATCAACACTATATATGGTTAGTTCTTATTTATTTTAGACGATCTAAACGTGAAATTCTGGTATGTTGCAAATTTCCTACACAATGCAATTAACCCGCAAACGATTTTTTGGACAAAAATGTCCATTTTGTTTTTTAGTGACGTTTTCTTGGAAACTGAAAAACACCCTGCTTTGTGAATCTATGACTTTGTCAATTTTTTTATGCTTTATTCAAGTAAAACTAGCAGACATTCATAACTACTAAAATAAAAAAGTTATGACAATTTATTCTGTTTTGAGAAAAAATTGACATTTTTGTCCAAAATTAATTGTGTATTAGTTTTTAGCTTTTTTAGTTGAAAATTCATGTCATATTTTCTGGCATAGGCGTTAACTCATTTCAACAAATACTGGCGTTAAAATGAAGCTGATCAGCCTTTTTAAAACAATTATTGTGACTGGCTGACACTATGATATGTTTATCACATGATGGCGGATGGAGTTCTTACAATAGAGTTCATTGATTACATATCTCTCCATCTCTGCTTTGGCAGAAATGGTCTTCCATTAACCACTCTCTGACCATAAGTTGCTTTAGCCTACACACAAGAGAAATCTAATGTAGTATCCGTCTCACCAACTTCTTTAAAACATTTCTGCATTCATATTAGTTAGCTTATTCGCTCTCGTCTATTTTGTGAAGTAGGCAGACTATACCATTTTACACTCATGACATTAGTACTCTGTCTGTCTGTCTCTACTCATCCCCCACACACAGACGCACTTAGAATACCTCATTTCAGGTATCAAGTAATAATGCACGTGACACTTACAATTGACAATTGATATTGGAACCAATGAATGTCTCACATAATAATATTCTCTCACGATCTTTCTCACCTGCATTTGTTCATTCATTTGTCTGCACTTTGTCATACTCTAGAATACAACATTTATACTAGTAGGGTAGAGGGTTTGCTACTACATAAACATATCACAATTGACATGAGTTCTCATCCACGAGCGGCAAAAGCATTTGCTCTACGTGCTATCCTAGGAGAAAGTTCTAGTAGCAGTAGTGATAATGAATTTGTGCTGGAAGCTGACGATGTACATGAAATCAAAAGAAATTGCGAAGAACAGCTGTCTTATGACGATACTGAAAGTGAGGATGCTGACAATCTACAAGTTGAAATCAATCCAGCTGATCTTCATGTACAAGATGATATCAATAGATTCACCGATCCTAATGGAAATGTATGGGTTACACCTAATGAAGGCATGTCAGGTTGAGTAAACGCAGCAAACATTTTCTGCTCATCCCCTGGTATAACCCGTTGAGCTACTCAAAGGATTGGGGAAAATTCCGTGTAAGACTGCTTTAATCTTCTATTCATAAAATGTAAGTCAATTTATTATGTACACTAAATAAAAGTTATAATATTTTTTTGACTTTTTGCAACAATGGAAACAATTTTGATTGAGACAAATCGAGAAGGATCAAAGTTGTATAACAACCAATTTACAGCGCTCTCGTTAAGTGAGTTTAATGCCTTTTTTGGCATTCTCATTCTTCGAGGAGTATATCGTGCTGCTGGAAAAACTATAGATGACTTGTGGTCAGCTGAACATGGACGTTTTATCTTCCGGAATACTATGTCTCTCAATTGATTTAAACTTATCCGACGTATTCTGCGGTTTGATAATCCCGACACAAGAAAAGGAAGGCTGTTACGTGATAAATTGGCGGCTGTTAGATTGATGATCGATAATTTTGTTGAAAATAGCCAAAAGTGTTATATGCCCGGTGAATCTGTGACTATACACGAGCAACTTTATCCATACCGTGGACGTTGCAAATTTGTTCAATATATGCCCTCTAAACCATCCAAATACGGCTTGAAATTTTGGGCTGTTTGTGACTCACAAAACTATTATTGCTGGAATCTACGTTTTTATATGGGAAAAGAAGATGATCAGGATATGCAAGTGTCGTACGGTGAGTATATAACAATGGATATGTTGCAGGGACTATATGGTAGTGGAAGAAATGTAACGTGTGACAACTTTTTCACATCATTGAATTATTCAAAGCGATTGTTCCAAAATGGTATCACCATGGTAAGCTTCATTTGTGCATCGAGGCGTGACAAACCAAAGCATTTGACGAGGTACCAGGGGCGTGAAGTTTTTTCAACTATTGAATTGATAACAACAAGTACAGCAGATCGTAGAGATAAAGCCTTGTTGGTTAGTTATGTTGCTAAAAAGAACAAAGTTGTCAATATCTTATCTACTGCCCATAACAAAATAACTGGATATGTCGGTTCAAAGCATAAACCGGACGTACTTCTCTTTTATAATGCTACAAAAGGTGGAGTTGACGCAATGGACGAAAGAGTTGCAACATATACTACAAAGTTTAAATGTTGAAGATGGCATGTGACATTCTTTTGTAATATATTAGACATCTCAGCATTCAATGCATTTGCCTTGCACTATCTTGTGGAGCCTCAATGGAGTGCGAACAAGTCACATAGACGAAGGATATTCCTGATTGAACTTGGTAACAGTTTAATAAGTGCGTATGTATAAGACAGAAGAAGGACTGCTACATGTGTATTGATCGAAAACGGTTCACTGTCACATGTGTTAAATGTAACAGATTTATACGCAAAGAACATTTACACAACATTTGTAAGAATTGCTCATAAATTATAGCTTTATTTCTTGGTATTCTGTCATTTTTGTGTACTTGGACATTTTTGTCCAAAATGAACAAAATCGTTGATTTTTATTTCCATCGTTTGCGGGTTAAGAGTTAAGATCTAGAAAATGCAGAAGTTTTAAAGCAGTTTTCGTTTCCTTGTATTATACAATAATGAAGCAATAAGTAGTAGGTAGAAGCTAACCCATAAACCAGTATGAGTTATAGCGCATACATACCCCATAAATAGCTTCAGTGTCGCGATCTCGCGAAATGACGTTCCATGCACTTGGTCAATATTTTATCGTGCATTTATTGATTATTGGGCACAAAAAGTGCTAAGTGCATATTCTGACTATAGTCAGAGGTGCCTTTTGGTCTTTAGACAACATGCAGATGCGATTTAATTTTTGATCCATAAAAAATATAATTATTGACTTAAAAGTGCAAAGCGAAATTCTGACTATAGTCAGATGTGCCTTTTGGTTATTCTTAATCTTTTGTCAAGAGATCCTACATGAAAAAGATGCGGCCGACAACAAACAAGAATATGGAAAAAAAGTTGATGGTAAGATTTATTTTTGATACTATTTTGCATTTTTTTGGGAACTTTCTGAGAACATTAATAACGCAACATTAGACCTTTAATTGCAAAGTGAACCGAAATCTGCATATGAAATATGACAGGAAATACAAAATTTCAAACGCGAGGGGCTCAATAAAGAAAATCTTAATTAATATCAACAAAATCGATTTAATGATTTTACACAATAGAAAAGGCAAAAATCAATTTATATCATAAAATTGGTTAAATAATAAAAATCAATTTCGTTATTATTTATGTCGCATCAGTTTTGTTTTTTCACCATTTTACCAATGGGAAATCGGCATTCCGATTCGAAAAAATCATTCGTATCAGAAATTCTATTGGAAATTGGAAATTTGTAAACAATATCGCGAAGGAACTTTTGCATTTCTGCATTATTATTGACTGAAATCGATTTTGTAAGGATAATAATAATAATAAAAATAAATAATATTAAATAAAAAAATATTAAAAAATAATAATAAAATTAATAATAAAATAAATAATAATAATAAATAAAAATAATAATAATAAATAAAAAAATAATAATAAATAAAAATAATAATAAATAAAAAAATAATAATAAAAATAGATAATATTAAATAAATAATAATAAATTAAAATAATAATAGATAATAAAAATATTAAAAATAAAAATAAATAATATTAAATAAAAAAATATTAAAAATAATTAATAATAAAAATATTAAAAAATAATAATAAATAATAATAATAAATAAAAATAATAATAAATAAAAAAATAATAATAAAAATAGATAATATTAAATAAATAAATAATAAATTAAAATAATAATAAATAAAAAAAATAATAATAAAAATAGATAATAATAAATAAAAAAATAATAGATAATAAAAATATTAAAAATAAAAAATAATAGATAATAAAAATAGTAAAAATAATAATAAATAAAAAAAATAATAATAAAAAAAAATAATATTAAATAAAAAAATATTAAAAATAATTAATAATAAAAATATTAAAAAAAAATAATAAAATTAATAATAAAATAAATAATAATAATAAATAAAAATAATAAAAATAGTAAAAATAATAATAATAATAATAAGAAAAATAATAAAATTAATTTTAACCATCAATCTTTAGCGCTTTTAATTTATTTCTCAACGGTTCCGACAAGTCCTGCAGTAACGATCTTGCGGGAATCCGAGTCAAATTGAGATTATAATAGATTATAATGGAGTTGTCAAACGTGGAATAAATCATCACCGGCTGATCGATACCGGGAGCAATCGCGAAATTGCCCGACAGAAACGCTTGGCATTGATGCTTCGGTGAGAATCTGGCAATTTCCTTGTGATGATTGATGATATAGGTGACGCCTTCCCAGGAGCATATGACCACTTCCTCTGCATCGTTGTTCTGGTGCCGCAACCGCCACAAACTCATCATCAATCGATACATCAATCCACTCAATTACCGTCACATCGACCTTCGAAAGACCAAACAGTTCCCCGCGGCCCAAATGCACCTGCCAAATCTTCTCGTTCTCATCCAGCAGCATCAACTGGCCATCAATCGTGCACACAGCCAAATATGGCGGCTGACATTTCCCGTCCCGGTTGTCAACCGAGTCGCAGGTCTTGTTTGCCTGGAGATTGCACCGCCGGATATTGCCGATAATCTCGCTGCGAATGTCGGCATTCAGATTGTCCTTGTATTCGTCCTTCATTTGCTTGTAATTGATAAACGGAACCCTAATCGATACACAGGTTACACTCACAATTGCAAGCCAGGTAACAAAAACTGCTGCTTACTTCCCTTCCTGGCCGTTCTCATCAACGAGAGACTCCCAAAACAAAACCGCATAGCAACCGCCGGTTAACGACGCGAGCACCTGTGGGGAAAATATGAAACCAACATCGTATTATCGATTTTCCCAACTTGGATTCCATGTTTAGGAGAGCAATGAATTGTCAATCCGCCAATCTATCAAAGCCAAACAGAAAAAATAAATCGGATTATCCTGATTTTTAGCATCATTTCGATTTACTTGGTTACAGAGTTCCCATTTTATGATTTCTACCAAACATCCAGATTCGTCGATATTTTTGATATTCTGTTGCCATTTATACACTCGAACAGCTCTATCTGTGAACCCAACAATGACTTCATTCACTCCGTCATTATCTGTGACAATTATTCCCGATATAAATATTCAATATTACCGATATCCTCAATGACGATATTTTTTGCATTGGGTGCAACAATTTGTTCATGGGTTTTTAACAATTGACACGATTCTCCGGTTTCCTCATTCTAATTTCATTAACCATTTTAAATTATTTAATAAATAAAATTAATATATAATATAAAATGTTTTTTATAACAACCTTTAAAAGAACAATTTGAAAGAAATTGCAAATACAATTTGTACAAAATACTATGATATCAGCCTGTTAAATATATCAATTTTTTGTGATTTGATAAAAATAAATCTCACGAAATGTTTATTAGTTATTTTTCCTGCAGAAATACAAGAAACAATACCGTCTACAGTTGTCTTTTTCCAGACAACTCCATACTTAACAATACTTAATTCGCCTTTACTGTGTTCGACATCGGCTTCACCGTAATTCTGTAAATCGCCAGAATCCCAATTTCCAATAATTAATTCAATATCCTGAACGTTTGTATATTGTTAAAAAGCAGTTGAAAATTAAATTAACATTGTCATTATCAACATCGTATAAGAAAAGATTAGCTGAATATGAAGTTTTTGTGTCTAAAATCTCGAAATAATCGACAAAATTTATGGGCCGAACAAACATTCAAAATATTTAAATATTCTTCTAATTATTAAAACAAATTCTTGATTTATCATTTATTTATTGAATTTATATAGTACCTCAAACAATTATTTTTTAGTATGTGGTTAAAAAAATTTTCTTTAATTATAATTTTCAAAACGGTAGAAAAAAATTATATTTTTCAAAATATGTATAAGTTACAAAAGTCACAAATGAAATTTCACAATTAATTCGAAATGCTTCCCATTAAACGAGAATTTAATTTCCATTTAGTTCAGTTTTTTACTCTTTCAGAGCAATTGATTTTTAAGCCAATACATCTGTTGGACCAGAACACAAACGGCCTTGTAAATGTTTAAATGAATCGGTAACACACATGCAAATATAACATGCACATTTAAATTCAAACCTATTAAAACACCAATTAGCCCTATCAAAATTCGAGGAAGAAAAAAATTAAATATAAAATTACAAACACAAAAATAAATTAAAATAATAACAAAGCGCAACAAGATCCGCACGAAATAAATATACATAACACGAAAACCCAACGATTTTGACCGAAATTTGACAATTTATTAAAAAATGCGAAATTTCATGAAAATGAAATAAAAATCAAATAATTTGAATTAGAAATAATTCAATTAAAAATCTAAAGGAAAAATTTTCAAATAAAATCTCAAAATAATAAAATTAAAGATTAGAATATACCAGAAAATTCCAAGGTCAAATTTTGTTTTACTAAATCAAAAAGAACACGCAAAGTTAGGGTCGTACAATAGGTATATTCATTTTTACACAATTTTAATCAGTTTTTCAAAAACTTGAAATCGTTTTTACTCGTAAAACAGTTATTTTCACGATGTAAGTGAGGGTTTTTATTTGAAAACTCTCTCCACGTCGCATCCTCGCAACCTCGATGGAGCTCTGCTTGGGTGTCGGCGTGGGGAGAGCGATGTATTTATGATTTTTAAATTTTTATGATTAATGTAACGGATAATTTATATTTTTCTTTTAATAAAATATTTAAATAGCATAAAGTTGTTTTATATTGTCGAAATTTTTCCGGCCCACAGACGAAACACATTACAAGTTAATAAAATCCAACATATTATTCGAATTCGTGTAAGTGCGTGGAATATCGCCAATGATTCGTGCCCGTGAAGACTCCGGCGTGCGGAACGCAGGGGTCGGAACGTCAATATTATTCCGTATAGGGGAAGAGAGGGATAAGGAAGTGGTCTTTTGGCCGTTTCCTCGTCTCCCAATTTCGATAAACTCGACCTAAACTATATTCACATACAACTCAAAATCATCACACGAGTAGTCCAGTGGGCACTTATTAACTATAATATGAACACAACGCGCCTAAGGTCAACCAAAGGAAAGGTAAAGGGGAAATAGAAAATGAAATCGTTGTTATGAACTTAAATTAATCATGAACGTCAAGTTGTTGTTTTGTAAATAAAAGCAATAAGGAAATCATTATAAATTTTCATTGTTAAAGTCTTCAAAAATAGCCTAGATAGTTAAAATCATTTGAGTAAACATAAAATGACGGTAGCAGTTAGGTATTACTAATTTCAAGTCGAAGACCAATATTGTTACCCAAGTAAATGTAGATTAGTTTAAATATTTGATGTTATAGCAAGATTCAATATGATAGCGTAATTACTATAAACCACGGAAGTGAATATATTAAATCAAATCAAAGTTCAGATATAATAGTTACTGTAGTTCCCAACCTCATGTTTAGAAATGTAATGCAAAAGGAAAAGGTAAAAGGAAATTAAGTGTTAAGAACCACCCAAATTTACGTTAAAAATTTCGATAAAAATTTTGAATAGCCTCAATTCTAACGGAAAAATAGGAAAGTTAGTCAACTGAGACCCTACCGACGCCATAAATGATGACGGACATTAGCAAGCTTTTACATTAGGAGAGAATGGATAATGCGAACGTTATGATATCACGAAGCAGGGAAACCTAAGAAAGGTGCAACAAATAAAATATTAAGATTTTCACTAACCTAATTTTAGTTAAAAATTCCCCAATTATAACTCCAATTACCCCAGCTACCACCGTAAGTGAGTGTTGAATCCACCATTCATCATAACCCATATGATTATAAAATCAACAACTAACAATACTCCAGAAAAACTTTTATTAAGAAAAATTGCATTGAAACAAAGTAAAGATTCATACCGATGGAAATTCCATACCAAGATCCATGAAATAGTACTCTAGTAAAACTCACGACAATAAATTAATATAATCAAATTACAATAATACCTGTCACGGAACTTATTTTTTCCTCATGCGATACCAAAATTCGGGAACCCGAATGATAAAGCTAGTGGAGATTGGTCTAAAATTCCATCGATTTGACATTTATGCACCAACGATCGATAGTAGATTTTTTTATCATATATCGGGCACATACTAGACGGTGACAGGCATAATTAATTTAAGGTAGATCACCGGAAAAATGTTCGTCGCAACTAGCTTAATCTCTACAGGCGCAGCATGCATTACACACCCCGATTAGACTATAACAGAAGAGGAAGGGTGTGGCAATGACTATGGATACAACACACACGTCAGACAACCAATACCCCGAAGTAATGGCAGCCAGATTAATGGAATCATGCACCAGTTGGCACACGTTGCCGCCTGGTTCCATAAGAAGTTCCGATAAATTCCAATCGACCATTAAATTTTTTTTTTGAGAAATGCATCGACAACGGAGCTTTAGTAATAAGAATACGACGACCAGAATACCCGATGCGGACATGGACCTGAATTCAGAAGCCCGTAGTTTAGGTAAATTTTGTTTTTCCCTTTTCTCTACGAATTAATTCGATTTATTTTTTGTCAATTATTAATTCGATAACTAAATTTCAACTTTTAAAGTTCATTTGCTAAAGTAGTTTTATTGATTATTACTCGATAACCGAAATTTGACATTTATTTTGTCTTATTATTTATTTAGATAGATAAATTTGATTTTATTCCATTTAATAGATATTTTTATCAACCATTATTCAATAACTGAATTTTCTTAGATAATTTTACGAATATTAGTTTTCAGACACTTTGATAGCCATTTAGAAAACGTGTAATGGAGAACGTAAATGTCTTACCAAGGACTCGTGCATCAACAACTAAATTAGTCCGCCATTGGATATCGCTTTTGGGTTTGGGAATCGTTTTACAATTTTTAATTTGTATTCCTTAAATATGTTTGTTTAGAGAAAAAATTTTTGGTTCCAGGTAATAATATCCATATACTGATGTTTCAACAATTGCTGTTATTTCTAAATTTGTCAATTGAAATATAACTATTTGATTTTGATTACCGAATCAATCATTTAATACCATTAATTTCTTTCCTTTTAGTTTTAAAACCATGAAAGAAAAATAAAGGTTTTTTTTTTTGAAAAATAATCACGAAAGAATTCAACTAATGTTGTTCCACATTTATTATTTAAGCGATTCGATTTAAACAATAAGAAATTATTTTTTTTTTAAATAAATTTAATGAATAGATTTAAAAATTTGAAAGTGTCAGTAATTGGGATTTTTAGAATAATTATTATTACGTAGATTAATTGGACTTGTGAAACTATCCAATGGTTGACAAGAGTGGGTGCATAGTTGCATGTGTGCATGTTCACATGATCTATCGAGGGGATAGATATTTCAATCGATTTGGTTCGTTCTAAATGTTAACGAGTATATTAATGAATAAGTTGATTTGCCAAATCTAAATATTATTATCTGATGATTATCTCTATTTGGAGGCGGAATAATTTACTGTGCAATGATGGTGGCCATTTTACTAGATTTTGGGTAGCTTTAAATCATTTAATCTTGGTCCTGAAGGTAGTATGTGTCGACTTATGGGGAGTAGTGGTAAATAATTAATGTCATTCATGTATGTTCCTTTTCACCAATTCGGGGGCTTACGTCAACTCATTCGGATTATTTTTAGTGGGCGAACCTACACTATTCATTCATACGGGGTTTGGATTTTATGCTGAGATTGGAAGGTTCCGCACGGATAGTTATTATTTGAATGGTCATACCTTAGGACGTTTTGTTTATCTAATATCTGTTAAATATAATTTTATAATCGTTAGTTGTAAATGTATACCTAATTAGATTTTTTTTGTGTGCTATTTATTGGGTAAGTCGTTAGATTTATTTAGTATGTGTTTTCGGAATCAACTTCTAATTACAATGCCTTAATTGTAATGGGTTAATATTTATCACTTTACTCTGTTATTAATGACGAAATAGATTGTCTATCTTGGGAATTAAAGATTCTCGCTTGTCAAATTCTCTTAATTATTCAAATTTGATGGATTTGTTATTTATTTATTTATCTATGATTTTTTGGGGATGTGGGGAGTTGGGAGATGATCTGCTTTCAAGATTATGCGTCCTATGGTAAAGTTGATGGCATGATTAACAAGTTTACTTTCGACTAATGGTTTGCGGTTTCCTATGTCGAGAACTTTTCGTTACCCACAATTTTAGATGTCGGTTTGATCGAAGATGATTTAGTGGGAGAAGATATTAGAGTAAAAGATTCGAGTTTCTCACGCCGTAGTCTTCACGGGCACGAATTATTGACGGACTTACACCGCACTTAAACAATTCGATAGAGTATGTAAAATTTTTATGACTTGTAGTGTTGTTGCGGCTGTGGGCCGGAAAAATTTTGACAAAGAGAATTTGGTTTCATATTAATTATGTTTATTAAAATAATACACCACAATAGCTTCATTTATCATAATAACATCATAACTCTCTCCCCACGCCGACGTCCAAGCAGAGATCATACGAGGTTGCGGGGACTCGACGTGAAGAGAGTTTTCGAGCATTCCTCTACTCACATTTAAAATTTTGGTTTTACACTGGTTAAGACTACTTTAAACTGATTAGTTATTAAAACTGATTATACAGAGTACAACTGATTCAAGTTTATGAAAACGGATTTTAATTATGTGAAAATGAATCGGTATATATACCTATTGCATGACCCTAACCTTGCGTGTTAGATTTGATTTAGTAAAACAAAATTTGACCTTGTGATTTTCTAGTATATTCTAATCTTAATTTTATTATTTTTGTAATTTAATTTGACAATTTTGTTTTTAATTTTTTAATTGAATTGTTTCCAATTCAAATTATTTAATTTTAGTTCCATTTTTATGGATTTTTGCATTTTTTGGTAAATTGTCAAATTTCGGTGAAATTTTCATGTTCTCATGTTATTTTTATGTTTATTTCGTGTGAATCTTGTTGCACTTTGTTATTATTTTAATTTACTTTTGTGTTTCTTGATTTTATATTTAATTGTTTTCTCTCTCATATTTTATCATGGTTAGTTGATGTTTTATGGGTCTGATTTTAAATCTGCATGTTGTATTTACGTGCGTGTTACCGATCCATTCAAACAAAATTGTGTCTTTGCCCAACACCTTGTAGAAAGTATCTGAACCGATAGAAACCATCCGTGTGGCTCCGATTCCCCTGGGGATCCTGGAATAAAGAAAATTGTTAGTTAAAGAGTATCTAAAAATCGATACTTACTTTTATTAAAGGAATTGAAAATCCTTTAATAAGTTGCCTTGGCAATAAATGGCAAGCAAAATGAAATAAATTTCGGTAATATGATATATATTAAAATACCTTCCAAATCCTTGATTTTTAAGGGTTATGATGAGATTATGTAATGTACAATAAGAAGTTTTTACTTACACTGATGTTAATTATATGATATAAATTAAAATTTTATAATTTACTATATAGTTAATTAAATTAATTAATCTTTTTTTAACACCAATAAATTAATATTTTAAGGATCATAACGCTTTTCTTTTAGGAAAACTGGGAACAAAAATTTTAAAATTTTAAAAATCAGGATGATTATTATTATTATTATTATTTTATTATTATAGATATTAATATAATTATTGGATTCTATAGCAATTAATAACCGTATTATTATGATTCTTGATATTAGTTGACCTAGTGGGAATAGAGGGTGACCCAGAGTGTCCCCAACAGGGCGTTCGGTCCCTATCGTCCTCACACACTCCATTTCTCTCAGTTCCATTTACTTTTTTAGGATAATTATTTATGAAATGAAATCAACAGAAGTAACAACACTTTTTTTGAAAATGATCTTAATACATTTAATCAGTTCATCCTCAATTAAATTTTGCTGATTTTTCGGCGAGTTGTACGCGCCTTCGCAGCCGCTCTATTTTTCCAGACTTGGACTGTGGTAAATTTCTCTTTGTCCTCCTACTGAATTTATCTGTTGAGCCCCTGTTAGCCTCTGATATATTCGTTTAACCCGTGTCAGCTCAACCCAGGTTGTCTTTATTGTTCGTATTTCTCGGTTCATTTGTAACAATTGCCGGTGCAGTTCAGAATTCTCTTGTATTAACTGCTTCAATTCCTTCCCTAATGATCGAGCTATTTCCATATCTAGAAAACAAGGTGAGTGGCTTTATTTGAGATTTTTCAGAAACAAAATTTCATAAGCATTACGAATATTAAGGTACGGTCGAGAGTTTTTGTTATAAAATTGCCCTATTGTTGTCTTACTAATTTCCAAACTGTGGGGTCCTTTAAGTAAAGCTAATTACATTACTTATTCGGGTAACCTCTTGGCCGCTTACGAAAACTAAAATTTTTACAACAAAAGGTATATTAATATAATACAATTGTTTTATTCACATCATTTAACCGATCTTCATCTAAATCGTTTTCGTTCGCAGCAATTCAGGGATCCGGCATCCAAATAGTGAGGCCACTTCAGTGAGTGTTGTTGGGCATAGTTGTGTTTGCTCGGTTGTTCCACGCCAAGTCGTTCGCATAACAAATGATTTACAATATGTCTTGGGACGACCACTTGGGTAAGGACCTCAATTTCTATCAGAGCTCAAAAGATACGCCCAGGCGTTTCAAAATGACTAACTCATAACAAATCTTTTTATAAAATCAAAACATCAGCAATAAACAATAACAAAAATAGTGTTGTTCAACAGACATCTTTCACGTGTGGCTTTGGATTTATGAAGAAATCCTAGCCTGTGGTTACTCGTAGGTCCGCCGTCTTGATGGTTCTTACCGGGCAATGTTTACCGATGACTACTCTCCATTGAGCTTTAGTAAATTATATGAATTATTTTTTATTGAAATATACATTAATTTACCTCTATGTTGCCTACTGGTACTGGTTAGAGATCAGGCCGTGGAAGAGGCGGGTTCAAAGTTTCTGCTTCCGCTCATCTTGAACCGTCGTCCACTAACGGCGACTTGTTGTTTAGTTTTCGGGGCGTTCTATCGTTATCCATTTTGGTATAGGAGTGATTTAAGACTGATATTGATGCAAGAGCTTTTCTTTCATACTAATTTACTGATATCAGTAGTCGCCAACATTTTCAGAATATTCCACAATATAAAGATAACATAACAATTATCCGATTTTTCCTTCTTATTTAATTATTTAATTGCATATCAATTCGGTCTTTTCGTGGCTAAAGTGACTCACCGCCACCATTTCATTTGACATGAACCTGTTGACTCCAGTCTCATTGTGACTGCATTGCTCTGAAAGGAATTTATATCAATTGTAGACCGGCTGACCAATCCAGATTATTCTTGAATCTCATCGTAGCTTCAACCAATTTTTGGGATCCAACGGGGAAATTGCATGGTGACGATAATTCTAAATATCCGGCCATTATAAGTTAGTTGTTAAAGTTCTCGCAATGACTACGACTGAATTGATCTGCGATGGCATAATTATCTCGGAAATCGGTTCAGTTCAAAGTGAATCGATTCGGGTTGTTGAGTATTGATTATGCACATTTCCAACTATCTGATTGTTGGATAGGAGGATACATATCTTTGAATTTGGTATACGAACACAAAGTGAGAAAGAAAGCTTATGCTTAGCCACTGAGTTAGGTCTGGTCAGCACTGACATATATACGTGTCCTTTATGGTTTTCCAAAGAGTCTGTGGAGAAACAAAATCTTCGACATGGATTGAACGTTATTATGAGATGTGATAACAGGAAATGCCGTTTAAGATACTGTATATTAGCAGACATCATTTTTGACGAATCTCATTTGCAAATAAGTCAAATTCTTAGGTAAATATTTTGTTACTCTCAAATTAACAATCCAAGAAACCTTTGTACAAACGGGAGTATCAAATCCTACAATTGTTGATGGAACATACGATAGCATTCGAAGATCAAAGATCGATGGGCAAGGATTAACGGTTGGAATAGATGAAAACCATTTATATACTAATCGAAGAAGAATTGGAAGAAGATTAGTAGGTGAGACGTATTTGGATTGTGAGTGAAATATGCAGGGAAACGGGAGAATTATTTTCTTAATTACGACACACAGAAAAGGTTCCTTTTTAATACATTTAATTAAAGACAATGTAGGTTCTAGAACTGGGATAATAACAGATTGTTGGAAGGGGTACAATAGATTGAGGGAGTTTGTATATCGCCATGATCGAGTGAACCGTTCGTGAGAGTTCGTGTTCTAACAAGACAATACCATTCATACCAAACATATTGAAAGGCTATGGAGGGATTTAAGACAGAAGCTACCATTGGGTTTATGTATCGTTAATATTAACCGGCATATTATAGAATACATGATTAATAGAAGGTTTGAAGCAAAAAATATATTTCCCGATTAAATATAATATTAAATGTTTTATTTTTAAATGTGCGGCCAACCAAACACACAACGTTTACGCCCGCCACTGGTTATCCATTGCTAGGCAACGTTGGTGCTGTAATCAATGGTTACGAGACCGCCAAAGGTGTGCTTTGTATCAAAGCTGCTAAGGCCCGGTCTCGTGTTGGGCCCAGCGAAATGCCGCTGGAGAGCCTATGCTTCACTTCTATCTTTCGGTCTTTTCACTTAATTTGGTTACTTTTCTCGCTATTCGCACACATACAAATATCAAATGATTAATTAAATAAGAATCCAGTAAAAGGAAAAATGAAACGACAAAATAATTTAATTTGTTACCACAATTGGATGGGTCGAGAGACTATATCCCGAGTCCCAAAGGACCCGCTTGTTCTGGGAAAATTTTATACAAATAATTAGACATATAACTATAATAATATTCTATAAAAATGCATACAACTTTTGGTTTGAACTCATTCGGGAATAACTAACCTTCTCTATCCATCTATCATTATCATTATCACCTTTAAGTTTACTACCACTCTTTGTCCTAACTACCTCCGTATGTTTTCAGTGAATGCATTTGGGCAGATATACCTATGCCTTTATTTACACCAAATACTGGTAAAACTTCATAATTATACTATAAACCAAGTCCCTTGGTTATCCATGCGATGTTTTCGATCTAGGGAGTCATCCTTACCGTCTCGTACTTAGGAGGTGTCCTTCGATTTCGTTGGAATCTTGCCTGTGGTTCTCATTTATATTTAAATGGATCGGTTTTCCATACCTTTATATATACATAATCGCATGGTAATATTATTTCGTTTACTAGTATTTCTTTACGGTTATGATTTTTACATTTTGATTTGTAAAACTAAAATTATGGTTGTAGCAATTTTCGGAGTTTCGCGTTTGTGGTTTGACAGCCGATTAATTTCGTTTGAGATTATTTTACCACCCACTGCTTAGTTGTTCTGATGATATGCTCTGCTTAGTCAGTGAATAACTGCAATTTGGTTAATTTATTCTAGGCGTTCAATCGTGCCGCACTATCTCTCTAGTCTTCCTCTAGTACTTTCGAATTAGTTATCCAAAATGATTATTTCACCGCATTCTACTACGATTTTAGTGGGGCGGATTATCGACAACCCGCCAATGAACAGCTTGCCACACTTTTTAGTGGGATTTATTTTCGTTCTAATCATTCAGCTTTGTGAGTGGGATATTCCTCGGTCTACGGTTGCTTGTATTATCGCTGGCTCAATGAATTGTCAAATTTGCTGGTAATTTCCACTCCTTGATGACTGATTTGTTACTTACCTTTTTTTATCGCTTAATCGGCCTCTCATGAATTAAGTTTAGATGTAGTACTATCATTAGAAGAGTCAGTATGGACTTTCTTATCTCGCTTGACAACTAATATCTATTCATCATTTTAGTTAGGTACTACCTGATGGTACTACTTCTCCTTAGAAATGGTTCTTCTGCGAAACTATGTGGCTATTTTCGCGGCTGATTCTTAAGGACGCAGTTTACGATTTTCACTCGCGTCATTCAATGCCTGAATCTCGAGAAAGGTTGTCTATCCGATCAATTTAAAGTCTCATTAATTGGTTATTATTTTACCTCTAGCTGTTAATCTCACTTCGTTAACGACAACAGTTTCTTCATAGTTTACTACTGCATTCCCTCATTTTCATTGGTGGTTTATTTTATGAATGATTTTCATCTGTTAAATTATTGGTTAATCCCTCAACTGAAATCGTATTTGATTGGTAATTTGGAGCGCAACTTCACTACTAACGTTACGCAGCTTTCGCAAACCATTCGCTTTATGGGTTTAAATTACTTGAATGATTTATGTACTATATTTTTAACTTTATGTGGTACATTCTCAAAAGCCTTGTGTTATGTATCACCCCCCCCGTTTTTTAATTATTAGTCAAATCAGAGCCATTACAAACTTTTGCCCTATATTTACCCCCTGATTGAAGTCATCATTGAGGTAGCCTGACGTTAGGTTTAATAGGTTAGAATTTATTTGGCTTAAATATTATAGTTTTAGGATAGTCCGCATACTGATAATATTTATCCATTATTATCCTAGATTTAGTTTTATGAATTTGTTTCTATGTCAGTCCCGATTTTTACTCAATTCTTAGCTTTATGCACATTATAGCGTTGGATCGACCTCGCAAGACTCCGCCTTTCCTTCTGATGAGTTTCATCTTAAGAACAGTTTGTGTGAATATATAATAATTTAAGAGTGTACACTGAGCTACTCAGTGTAATTAAGTTTAGCTGATATGTAAAAATGATTTTAGTCGATTTTTCGGACGAAGGAAGAAAGAAGAGTAGCCACAAGACTACTTGTCGATCAACCCGACGCCCCTATAGATCTATATAATTTACATTTAGAATCCGCCGTTACTCAAGACCAGATAATAGAAGAAACAGATTACAGGAGGAGAAACCACACTTACACGATCTGATAAGGTGTTAGATTTTAATGACTTGTAGTAGGTTTTGGCTGTGGGCCGGAAAATCTTCGACAATAAAAAGGTTATTTCATTTATAACATATAATTTCAAGAAATTGGCTTCCATAACATTGGTGGGTTATTATTATTGAAAGTCGGTTCTATCTGACTCCTCGTATCCTTTTTGAATTGTTGGGCCAGAACGTAAACGGCCTTGAAAAATGTTTAAATGGATCAGAAACACACACGCAGATACAACACGCAATTTAAAATAAACCTGAAAAACACCAATTAAACCACAAAAAATCTGAGAAATAAAAGAATTAAATATAAATTAATGAACATAAAAATAAAATAAAATAATAACAAAATGCACCAAGATCCGCACGATACCTACACAAATACAACAAGAAAACACAACAAATTCGACGAAATTGGAAAAATCAATTAAAGTTCATTAAAGCAAGATTTAAATCGAAAAATTTGAATTAGCAATAATTCAATAAAAATTCTAACTAAAAAATTATAAAAATAAATCAAAAAATAATAAAAATAAATAATAGAATTTGCTAGAAAATAACAAGGTCGAATTTTGTTTTACTGCATCAAATTTCACACGTCATAAAATTAGGTATATATACTGATCCATTTTCACATTAAAGTTAACCATTTTTGAAAAACACCGTTTTTTCGAAACAAAACTATTTTTGAGAATTGTTAAAACTTTTGAAAATTTTGAACGTTTTGAACTATTTTCGAAGTTGCAGTTATTTTTAATTACTATTTAGGTGAGAAATATTTATGGTGGAACCCTCTTTCCACGTCACGTTCCTTGCATCTCAGTAGAGCTCTGCTCGGCGTCGACGTGGGGAGAGCGGTATTTTTGGTTTTATTTTATGGTATATGAATTATGATTTTATGGAATGGCAAGGAATGGTAACCTGTTATTTTTGTTTTATAATTAATAAATATTATTATGCATAAATTGTTTCATATATATATAATTTTAAATAAATCTGTCGAAATTTTTCCGGCTCACAGCCGAAACATAATGCAAGTAAATAAAATCTACACACAATTCAGATTCGTGTAAGTGCGTGGAATATCGCCAATGATCTGTGCCCGTGAAGACCCGGCGTGCGGAACGCAGGGTTGGAACGTCAATATTATCCCTATAGATGAAACGAGAAATAAGGAAGAAGTCTCTGGCTGCTTCCTCGTTTCTCCTTTCTATAAAATCGACCTAAAATCTTGCTACACACGGCTAAAAATCATCACACCGAGTAGTCCAGTGGGCACTCATTAAATATAATATGAACACATTATGCGCCTAAGGTCTATTAACGGGGAATGGCACGGGGAATGAGTTAAAATCAAATCGTTGATATTGATTAATAATTTGAAATAACTTAGATGAAAATTATTGGTACGATTAAATTGAACGTGCCTTTCAAATACATTAATATAGACGTATTTCATTAATTCAACCCAAAATGTAGTCATTAATTAAAATTAAAGTAATTATTAGTTAATATAAAGCAAACTAAAGTAATTCGTAAAATTTTATCGCTTAAATTAATGATTGAGTAAAAATGTGTAATTGTAATTAAAAGAAAATGATTAAAAATAAGTAAATATTGATTAAATTCTATTAATTAAAATAATTATTAAACAAAACTGAGGTAACTCATTGATTTAGCAGACAGTGAAATAACTAGCGATGAAAAACTAAAGGAAGATTAAACCAATCCATCAAACTATTCTAGTTAAAGATAAAGCTTTATTTGGAAAAATTACGAGATTTCTGTATGGTAATTGAATATCAGTGAATGAACTTTTAAAGGAGAATGTAAACCATTGAAACTCAGTAATTAGAATAAATATTAAGCCAAATTGATTGATTTGATGGACAAGTTCTCTTTAATACCAAGATAGATTTAAATGATCAACATAAACTCTTTGACTTCTACTGAATCAACTTAAATTATTGAATATTATCGACTAAGATTCGAACCAGCCCAACTAATGTTGACCACAATATTGATTGACTCCACCTCTGAATTAAGTTTGACAAAATCCCTTATTAATTCGTAGACAAATTTCTTTAAGCATATTAAAACAAAAAAAAATTATGAAAAATTTATTTTCAGTAAATTAAAACTATTCACTCACATAAATCCAAAATGATACATAAGAGACCCAAGTAACAAATGAATTGGTTAAATATAGAAAATTCCAGTAGAAGTCGAATCATAAAAATGAGATAAATCGATCCATAATTTGGCGACACAGAAAACTCCCTTAAAATAGGCGGAAAAATCAAGTAATTAAATAAAATAAATTACCAAATAACCCGATCGTAACTGATAAAATCACTATCGTCCTTGCTAATAAGATCCCTTGTCCCGATAGCACAAGATAAGCAAGTAGTCCGAAATCCCTGAACCACTGCAATCTCGTTGTAATGAACGTCGACCATGAAACAATTTGCGAATTGATTATTCCTTACCTGAAATAGATGCATAAATTGTTGATGTAAAATTCCACTCACTTACCAGTCAGCAGTCCCGGAAACATAAATATCCGCTACAGTAGCCGAATCGTGAATGACATGCGTTTCCGGCTTGACCGGATGTCAACGGTGTATTTTCGTTATAATCAACGATATTTGTCCATTCATTGCATTTCTAAATCATGCGTTCTCCGAATAGTCCAGACGAAATCTTAAGATCGCGACCCACAACCAACAATGAAGCTCTTTCAAGTAACTCTTCAATTTAATTCCACAATAATGTTGTAATAATGTGCGAGGCATAGGAATGATCTAGGGCGTTAACGAATAAACTTTACAATTTTGGTTACGAATCTAGAAGCCCATGATATTAACGAAAGCTATAGCTCGCACGACCAACGAACTTCTGAGATCTTGTCGACTTTGGTTCTGTATTTTCATCAATCCAATAAGACAGCCATGCCATAAACTAACGAAGTAGAAATTAATGACCAAACAGTCCGTCTCAACTATAGTGGGAAAGCACCAGGAATCCACATTCCCTTTTGCCATGAAGAGACTAATTCGTTAGATGATTATACAAGTATTTTTACTTAACCAATAGCTCAGATCCTAAGCGCAAGTTTGATAACGATCTTAGTTGATTTATTTTTATATAAATAATAATCGTTAAAAATTTTATTTTGTCTTATTTTTTGAGGGTTTAATCATCAAAATATTAATTAATTTAAGTTGCTGAAATTTATAAATACCCAAAGGTTGTTTTGCAAGAGTAACTTAACCGTTCGTCTACTTAATTATTTCATACAAGATCAAGATATCTGGTGGACATTCAAACGAGCATCCATTTAAATGTTAGGGATAAATAAATTACCGGTAATCGGATTAGATAAAAAGACAAATGATTTCTTACACCGACCCCGCGGCATGGAGACGAGTAACCCAACAGCTTAGCGATTAACATTCTCCCTTGACACAATACATGATCAAACCGGCTAGGAAGAACGCGTTCCACTTTAAGTTCCGAGAGTCATGACAGTTTGAAATTAAGATATTCCAGTTCTATTAAGATGATGAGCAATACTATCCGACTACGTACAGAATAAATCAAAATAATTTTTCCTTTTTTCATTCAGGACCGACAGAGGCTATGCTCGAACTCCCTGCCCATGTAGTGGAACAATGGAGGCAGGCATGGAATCGGGTGTATCAAGAGCGATACCCTTCCATGCCTGAAGATGATCAACCGGAAGACATAAACCCAGAGGAATTCATGCGGCAGTTCCGGAAGCCGTTTGACGAGCCTGATCCTTCTCAGGATATCTTAACTCAGGCCCAAGAGCTCCTGGAGGACCTCCTCCAACTCCAACGTCAAGTCGAAGAAGATGTGGCGAGGGCCACAGCACACCTAGCCAACGTCCAAGACGACCTGATGGCGGGACGGTTAGCCAGTAGATACCCACCCTCACCAAGGCCAGTTCGAAACCTCAAAAGGCCAGTATTCGTGATCCCTGGCTACTCACCAGAAGAAGGGATCAAGCGATTCCTTGCAGACGATTGATTCTTGTTTTAATAATTTGAATATTAGTATTATAAACCACTTCTCTCTTTTATTATTATAGTTTATTTCATTTTTCCATAAAACTGTTTGAGTTTAAACCAAATTATCATTAATAATCATCAGGAAAATTCAACTCTTATTATTCCAGAGATGGACCCCATGCAATTGCTTCAGAACGAACTGACTCAAGCAAGGCAATCCAATAAGAACTTACACGAACAACTTGTTCAATTAGTGCGAGAAACTCAACAAATAAAAGCAACATGGATCGAGCCCACGAGAAGTAGACAATTATACCAAAAACTAACAGCGGCCCAGAAGGGATGGGCAGAAGAAAAGCAGTTAGTGCAGGGCCTGAAAACACAAATCAAGGGGTTAGAGGTAGCGTTATCCGCCTGTCAGGAGGGAGCAGCGGTAACCTACCCTCTAGTATTCGCCCCAGCTCAATTAGCATACCGTGAAGCGAACCCGACCCCATCCACAACATCAATCACTGCCGAAATCCCTACTCCAACAATTTCCTCAACATCTAGTCGACGACCTGGTCGCAAGGAGCGAGCTAAGCGCCGAGCCGCTCGACTTGCTAATCAACGCATTTCCTAGATCAATAAACTATTGTTAACTATATTGTTTCTCAGTATATCTCTCATTACATTTATGTCCTCGTAAGGTTTTAAAATAACGTTGAGAAGGTTCAGATAAAAACCACCATTTATGCTTCTTTCTTCAAACCAACGCCAGTAAAACAGCTAGATCGACGCTTAAGGACCAAAAATGTTAAAGCGAGCACAGGTCTTCTATCGACAGCTCGTGAACCCGAGGATTGTCCGAGCAACTATAGTATTAGCTAATGATACTCAATTTTTGCGGGCAGTCCACCACTTGAACACATTACCAACGTTGCCTAGCAACGGGTGCCAAGTGGCAGTTAGCATTTTTTGTATGGCGTTACGGGGCAACCATGGAAAAATTTAAAACAAATGACGAAACCCTGTAACCCACCAGAATCAAATAAGTAAACTCAACACAGAATAATTTTATTTGCACTTTACCACAGTTACAACTCACTCCGATTTGTTTCAATGTTTTGTAATTACAATTTGTGATTTATTTGCACCCTTCAACCAGCGAATAAATTTGATTATCTTAAGGTAGGTTATCCAATTGATAATCACCTTTTCTGATAGATAACTTTTGACTTTACTTGGGTTTAGACTCTTACTGACCTGACTAGAATACTCGTTTGCTTCAACCACTGGCCATTTCGTGTTTTTTCCTTTTCCTTTTATGCTCCTGCTCAGTCTGTTTTCTGACAATTGTCAACAACATTTGCTACATTATTAAAAATAATTACTTCCCACAGACCACCTTAGCCGACATTTGTCAACAACGTTTGCTACATTACTAAACTACAAATTAGGAAATAATTAACTCTCCATAGATCAGTGGCGCACATTTTTTATTGTTTAGGCCAATTAACCCTTTTATATTATTCCGTCTTCACGCCGGGGTTTTCTCGTCTCTCGGGTTTCCCATTGTTTTGGACTTCCCATTGACTCGGGCTTCCTAATAGTAGTTAATTTTTTAATTAATTTGATTTTTTGTCTTAAATTATTTTCTAGGGACCCCTCACAAAATTTTTATTATTATTTCTGGACTCGTCTCTCAATTTGTCGTTCAACCATACCAATTTCCCCCAATCAATACTACTTTCGAATTTTTTGTAAATTTTCTAATTAATGTTGCACTTTTATCATTTTGGCGTTTAATTCATATAACTGTGCTTTTTTTGTAATACCACAACAATATTGATATTACATTTAACATCATTCATACACATCAAACTTCCAGAGGGCACGCTTAAGTAAGGACTTAATTGAAGTTTACTTGAGGACTTGCAAGTTGATCTTCTAAAATTTTTCGAAGTTTCTCTCGGAATAATTTTCTAGGTTGCAAATATATTTTTCTAAAGAAAAGCGATTCACAACTTTTCACCAGAAAACATTTTTCACAAGGAAAAAATTATTTTATTTATTATTTTTGTCAGAATTGAATCGGTATGTATGCCTATTTTGTGAACCTAACCTTGCGTGTTATTTTTGATGCATTGAAACAGAATTTGACCTTGATTTTATTTGTAATATCTACTTCTAATTTTATTGTTTTTCTTGGAGTAAATAGATAACTTATTTTTATTATTTTTAATTAATATCTCTAACTAAAAATATTTTGTTTTAACCAGTTTTATTCGTTAACATGCTGGTTTTATAAATTAGTCTATTTTCGGTAAAATTCTCTTGTTAATTTGTTATTTTTTGTATGTTTCTTGCGGCTCTTGGTGCATTTTTGTATATATTTCGATTTACTTTGATGTTTTTTGATTTTGTATATTAATTACATTTTGTCTCATATTTTATGGTGTTGTTTAATTGGCGTTGATAGGTTAGACTTTAAATCTATAATGCTGTGGTTGCATGTTATTTCCTATTCAATCAAACAAAATTCAGCCCTGGCCCAACACAACAACCGATTTTGGTTGGGCAAGTCTGCATTAAATAATTAAAAATATTCTTTTTAAGATCATTTTATATTTTTTTAAATTTCTGTCCCCCCATAACTTAAATGCTACGAAATTTTTATTCGTAGATATCAGTTTTTCTTAAATTTTTTCACACTTGCCTTTCCTGTTGCCAGTACCGAGAACCCGGGATTGAAAAAATGGTCCGGTATCCCTAGAATTTACCACATTCTAGAAAATCTAATTAAATAATTAAGTAATTAAATCAATTTAATAATGATATAAATAAAATATGAATGATACTATGGAATATTCCTCATGGATAAACATGAAATTATATTTTTTCATTTGGTTTATTCCTATAATCACAACAATAGGATTTTTCGGAAATTCATTTGTATTATATATTTTACTTTATAAACATATCAGATTCCCTCCATTTTGTTTCTGGTTAAGATGCACTTGCATTGGGAATATGGTAATTGTCATTCAACAAGGGCTATTTCTCATCTTATACCTATGCTTTTATCCCAAACAGGTCATTGGCATCGACTTACGGATATTTGACTCCATCATTTGCAAGTTCTTTATGTTTGTCCACGAATTTTCGTACTCGTGGACCACCGGATCATTGGCGACTTTGTACCTGGTTAAGATTATCATTATTGTCACCCAGTCAAACGAAATTGATAATTCTAAAAACAATTTTAAAATTTGTCTAATTCTGTCATTTTTAATGCTGACCTACTCAATGTTGTGGCCAATAATTTACGATGTCAGATTGAAGAATGGCCTTAACATTTGTACACCGAAAAGCGATTTTCTATTCTTATTGGAAGGCCAGGCGAGATTTGTCTATCAGTCGTTTGTCATCGTCGGAATAATAACTGGGGCCAATTGTTATTTGGTATATTTCCTATGCCACACGTCAAAGGTCGTTCAAAAGATTCAAAGAAGCGATAGCTTCTCAATTGGATCTAAAGAATCTCGTTTAACGGCTAAATTGGCAAAAATTAATAAAATTATATATTTTATAATATTCGTCAACTTCCTCTGGATAGTTTGCAATGTGCCCTTCATGAGCTACAGCTTCATAGTCAATATGTATGATGAGAAAAATTCATTTTACTATTTTTTTAGCAGTTTCTATATGCCTCTTTACTACGGATTTATGGTATCTAGCTACTTTTATAATTGCCTGTCGTGGATCATTTACATTTACACATGTTCTAGTCTCCGGCGTCATATGAGGATCACTACTTATGGGTTTTTTGTCAGATTCGGTTTGTATGAAGCTTATTTTATTGAGAAAATAAAGTCGGAAATTTTCAATAATTCATCAGAAATTGAAAAGCAAACCAACAGTTCCGACGTTACAGTTGAAGTTGGAAAGTAGCCTTACAGAAAGTTGTACGAATGATATTGAGATTTAATTTTATTTAATTTTAATTAATTAAATTATACCAAACAAACGAGTGCATAATAACTATATTTACATAAATTTGAAGTGGTAAATTATGAGTTCTAATATTAAAAATAATATTTATGAAATTTACCGGGACAATTATCTCATTGGTCCAGCATTGAATTAACCGAAAATCATTAAGAACCAATAAGATTAAAACTCGAATTGAACCTGCCAATAAAGTTGCAATAAAATATGCTCTCATTGCGGGCAGTTTGAGAATAATTAAATGCAGTGGTGTAGCTAAGGTCTTCTGAGCCTTAGTACAAAACACTAAATCTGCGCCCCCTGCATGCAATCTTTACAGGATACATAAAACATAATAACTCTCTTACTCAGTATTTGCATGTATTTTGAGACTTTAATGTCTACATACATTTCAGAGTATTTATGTTTCTGTTGGGGTTAACAAAATGCACAAAAGTAAAAAATAGAAATTAATTAAAAATTAATTGGCTAATGGGAAACCCGAGCCAACAGAAAACCCAAATAGTGTGAAAAACTCGGAACGTCAACAAATTTTCTAATTACGAAAACGAAATTGGTTGACGAAGGAAACCTGGGATAAAAGGGGAACCCGCCACCAAAATAATAATTGTAAACAAATGGAAACCCCGGGAGCCCTGAAATAACTAATTTGGTTTTGGCCAGAGATGTCAGAAATGCCAAAACCAATTTAGTTTACGGGTGACTTGATTTGCAAGATGAGTATTGGTGGGTTGCTGGGTGTTGCTGTTTGTTTAAATTATGTTGTAGTTACCCTGGTAACGCCATATAAATATTTCTTTGCTACAACTCGGCACCCGCTGCTATGCAACGTTGGAACTGTGTTCGAGGGGGTAGATCGTCCGCAAAAAGTGAGCGCTATTACTAATGCTGTAATTGCTCGAACGATCTCTAGGCTCAACGAGCTGTCGATAGAAGACTTGTGCTCGCTTTTGATTTTTGGTCCCATTATATTTGTTGGACCAGGACACAAATAGCCTTGAGAATTGTTTAAATGTATCAGTAATACAACACGAAAATCTAGCACCAAGATAACTTAGAATATAATATACAACACCAATTAAACATTTTAAAATCTGAGAGAATATAAATAAATATAAAATCAAAAACATAAAAGTAAAATAAAATAAATACAAAATGCATCAAGAACCGCACGAAATTTACATAAAAAATAACATAATAACAAGAAAATTCTACCGTAAAATGACCATTTATATAAAAGTAAAAATTAATGAATTAAATGAATAAAAATAAAATATTTTTTGGTTGAATAAATTTATTTAAAAAATGTTAAAAATAAATTACTAATTTAAATTAAGAAATAAATAAAAATTTAATTTAGATAACACAAATAATTTCAAAGTCGAATTTTGTTTAATCGCAATAAACCTAACACGCAAGGTTAAGGCCAAATTATAGGTATAAATACTGATGTGTTTTCCCAAATTTTCAACTACTACTTTGTAGTATTAATTTCAACCAAATTTAAGATGCACATTTTTTATAAATCTTACTTTGATGTGTGATTTTTTTTCAGATATTTTCAGATCATTAATCTACAGTTATCAATATTTTCAGATTGTTTATCTACAGTTATGTTATTTTGGTTTATGTACATCGATACCCGATTCAAAATTTGTTTATATGAATGCTAAATATACAGTTTATGCGTCGAGATTTTTGCCTAACTCATTTGGTAATTTATTTTTTTCTATTATTTTATTTTCCGGCCCACAGCCAAACCACATCACAAGTCAGTAAAATCAACATATTATTCAGATTCGTGTAAGTGCGTGGAATATCGCCGATGATCTGTGCCCGTGAAGACCCGGCGTGCGGAACGCAGGGATCGGAACGTCAATATTATCCGTACACAGGGGAAATTGGAGGGTAAATGAGTAGCCCTTTGGCTGCTCCTTCACCATCCGTTTCCTGTAAAATTCACATACATTTTTAACAACAATCGGCTCAAAATCTCTAACACCGAGTAGTCCAGTGGGCACTCATTAAATATAATATGAACATAAATAGATCTTAAGGACAAAAAGAGGGAATGGGTAGCGGGGAAAATTGCGAAATCGTTGCAACACTTAAAATGAATAGCCATCGGAAAAAGATTGATCCGAACGACTCAAAATCACGACAAATAATATTTAAATAAAAATTAAATAAATTAATTTGAGTTGAGGCGGAAAATATGGGCGGGACGCTGCTCAAGTTTTCCGAACTAATTCAAATACTTAACAAAAATAGTAACGTAAAAATGGAACGTGTAAAATAAGGGCGGAACGCTGCTCAAATTTTCCGAGTCAATGAAAATACTTTGTCGAAAACTGTAGAATAGAGATGAACCGTAAAATAAGGGCGGAACGCTGCTAAAATTTTCGAATTTACAAAATACTTTATCGAAAATTGAAAAATACAGATGAATTACGGCTAATGTTGTATATCAATAAAAAAAATTTAACGCTGAAGAATAAGGACGGATCCCTACAAAATCTTAATAATAATAACGATAATGATAAGGGTAATGGTGATTATAATAATAATAATAATAATAATAATAATAATAATAATAATAATAATAATAATAATAATAATGATAATAATAATCATAATCATGGTATTTGTAGTAATGATGATAATAATTATGGTAATAATAATAGTAGTAATAATCATAGTAGTAATAAAAATAAATATAACGGTAATTATAGTTATTAAAATAATATTACAGGTAATAGTAGTAACAATTAAGAAAGGTAATATATATAATAGTAATAATGATGAAGCTAGTAATAATAATAGGGAACATTGTAGTTATGATAGGGATAAGAGTAAGAGAACTAGTGTGTGAATACTTAACATAACAAAGGGTGTACAGGTCAAAGAATAATCATCATCATGGACAATAATGAGAAGGACCAAGCAAATGGACATAAAGATAGATGATATGAAAGTATAGGTTAACATTTGAAAGAGATAGGAGAATAATGGGACCTAAAAGTCGAAATCGAGCACAGGCCTTCTATCGGCAGCTTGTTGAACCCATGGATCGTTCGGTCAATTATAGCATTAGCAATAGCGCTCACTTTTTGCGGACGATCTACCCACTCGAACACAGTTCCAACGTTGCTTAGCAACGAGTGCCGAGTGGTAAGTGAAAGAATATTTGTATGGGGTAGTCTGGGTAACAACCATATAGTTTCAAAATATCAAAACCCAGAAACCCACCATATTGTTAATACCATCGTTCATACTCATAATTCTCGCGCAAGCGTCTCTCAGGCGGTGCCATGTCCTCATACTACCTCTGTGGGTTGACAATTATCAAATCCTTGAAAAATATCGTTTAAATAACAGGAGATATATATTTTATAAAATAAACACAGTGTATAAGTCAATCATGCATTACTCAACAATCGAGCGGCTCGATGTTTAGCCCTCTCCTTTCGTCCTGGACGATAGCTATTCATTGTTGGTGTCGTTTTTGGAGTGGTTACCACCTCTCGATAGGCTAATTGGGCATGAGCAAAGACTAGGGGGTAAGTTACAGCTGCCCCCTCTTGACAGGTCGATAGTGTAACCTCCAGTGCCCTTATTTGCGTTCTGAGGCTCTGATTTAATTGTTTTTCTTCTGCCTACCCCTTTTGGGCTGCCGTAAGCCTTTGATACATTGACTTGGCCTTCTTTGGGACCTATTTTTTGGCCCTAACCTTGCGTGTTCTTTTTGATTTAGTAAAACAAAGTTCGACCTTGGAATTTTCTAGTGTATTCTAATCTTAATTTTTATTATTTTGCAATTTTATTTGATAATTTTTCTTTTGAAATTTTTATTGAATTATTTCTAATTCAAATTCTTTGATTTTTATTTCATTTTTATGAAATTTCACATTTTAGTTAGATTACCAAATTTCGGTCAAATTTGTTAGGTTTTCGTGTTATGTTTATATTTATATCGTGCGGATCTTGTTGCACTTTGTTATTCTTTTAATTTATTTTTATGTTTATTATTTTATATGTAATTGTCTTCTTTCTCATATTTTGATAGGGTTAATTGGTGTTTTAATAGGTTTAAATTTAAATATTCATGTTGTGTTTGCATGTGTGTTACCGATTCATTTAAACATTTACAAGGCCGTCTGTGTTCTGGCCCAACAGTATAAAAAGCAAAGGCAGATCAACAAAATTGCCAGTTGGTTGAAGAGAATATTTCAGAAAGCTGAGTAAAGGAGGTAATAAACCTTAAGATAAATCAACCTGTCAAACAAATTGAGTACCAGACAGGGACATCTCCCTTTGGAAGACGTATCCCTACGCATTGAATTTTGTGTAATAGTGCAGAGTAATTGTGTAGAGTATTGTGAATTGAATCGATTTTCGTGAAAGTTGTAAATAAAGTTATGATATATATATTTGAAATAAAACTTATTGTGTTGGGTTAATTGAATCGATTAAAGAAGGACACAAGGATTCAGACCTAAGCACCGACTTTATATATAAAACCCCAACATTTCTATGCATATTATGCATTAATCATCACAATAATTGTTTTATTATTTCTTTATATTATCTTTTATAGTGTGACGACAAGTTTCCCCACATGTCCACGCAATGCCAAGTTTTGAGTGACCAAAACTTTTATACAATTTAGTATTCATTTCAAAATTTAATAAACACTTTATGCACATAGATTACAGCCTACATTCACCTTTATAGAGTTTAAGCTATCTTTGTTTTCTGCCAAAATATCAAGTGCCTCACAGATGCTGCTTTTTATCAATGCTCAACACGTCACGTGCAGATGGAATCAGCTGTACGCAGAATCAGTATCTCGACTGGCTGCAGGTTTTGGCAGGCATCATCAATGTGAATGGCATAGGTATCAGATGACACGTCTACAGAGCCGCTGCATCGATCTTGTGACCGATTTATTACCCTTTTACTTATTATAATGTAATGTTGCAATACTCATTTTGGCGGATGCAAAGAAGTTATGCAAATGTGATCCAAAATCAAAATTAATATTTAGCTCAACAATATCGACAATCCCAACCAAGACAACAACATCAAAGATTTCAAAAAAATACCCTACCACGTAGAGAACAATTTAGAAATAATAACAGATTTCTAGATCAAAGGAGTCCTAGTCGACCTTCAGTTCTGCCGACACAAAACAGATCTGATTTTTCAAATTCATATGAGCTGTCAAATAGAAGATACGAACAATTACGATCAAAATAATGCTGGGGTTGCAAAGAAGTAGGACATATAAGAACTTAATTTCCGAACATAAAATGTTCTCATTGTAAGAAGGCAGGCCATTTTAAATTCCAATGCTTCGATCTAAGAAGAATTCAATGCTACAGATATCAACAGAATATGGCAGATATGATTGTATGTATGATAATTTTTGTAATTGTTTGCATGAAATTGAATTTTTTGATAATATTTGGTATGATGATGTTTGTAGGCTTGATGTTATATGTATAGATATTGTAGATAAAATAGATAAAGGTATGGACAATAAATTAGTTACTTTAAATAATGGTTATGATAGTGTAATAAAATATGATAAAATGGGGGTAGGCTCAGTATTTATATATTGATAAATAATAAGAAATTTAATTTCCTTTTGGATACCGGAGCTAAAATAAATGTAATCAGTAAAGAAATAATAAACACACTTGAAAATGTAAAAGTCAGAAATACTAATTTATTGGTAAAGTGTGCAAATGAGAGCTCCTTAGAAATATTAGGCAAAGTTTCGTTCAAAATAAAAATTATAAATCAAGAAAATAATGTTGATTTCACCAAGTCTAATAGGAATAATTAATTTATTAGATAAATTTAGTACTAAACTTGTATTGAACCCGCGAAAAGAAAATATTTTAATGTTAGATGAAGCAAAACCAATCTATTTTAAAAATGATCAAATTAATCGAGATGTGATTTTGAATAAAATAATAAAAGACTATGAAAACATATTTATGAAACATAAATGGGATGCATGTAAAACAAATTTTGTAAAACATGAGATATTAACGAAAAATCAACCGATTGTTATTAATCCTAGGTGCAAGCCATTTTATTTAATTGAGAAAATTGAAAAAAATTTAAGAATATGGAGGAAAACGGAATAATAAGTCAGTGTGAGTCTCCCGGGAACTCACCTTTAGTTTGCGTAAAAAATAAAATAAAGATGAGATCCGGATTTGTTTAGATTATAGAGCGTTAAATGCGGTGACAGAAAAACCAATTTTTCCCATTCCGAATACTCAAGAAATGTTAGGTATTTTGCACGGCGCCAAATATTTCACCACCTTTGATTTAGGAAATGCTTATTACCAAGTTGAGTTACAAGATGAATCTAGTTTAAAAACGGCATTTTCTACAAATAATACTCAATATTGTTTTAACCGTATGCCGTTTGGGATTGCAGCTGCGCCTGCAACATTTCAAAAGCTCATGAATAAAGTATTAGGGCCACTAAATTGTAAAGAAGTTGTTATTTATTTTGACGACATATTAATATTTTCTTCTTCCTCACAAGAGCAATAACAAGAGAATAAGAAAAGTATTTCAAAGAATAAGTGATTCTGGGTTAAATATAAGTCCAGAAAAATGTCAGTTTATTAAAAAAGAGATAAAATTGTTAGGACATGTGATAAACGAGGAAGGAATACATACTGATGACAATAAAATAATCGCGGTTGAAAATTTTGAAACTCCGAATTGGGTTAAAAATTTACGAACCTTTCTTGGATTAACGAATTATTGTCGGAGGTTTATTGAAGAATTATATTATGTGTTTAAAACCACTCGAGAAATTGTGCAGTGTAAATCAGACAAAAATTATGTGGACAAATGAATGCGATGACGTTTTTAAAGCATTAAAGAAAGCATTAGTAAAAGCTCCAATTCTAGTATTCCCTGATTTTACAAATGAATTTGTTTTTACACAGATGCCAGTTTTGACAGAATTGGAGCAGTTTTATCGCAGTTGGATGAAAATGGAAAAGAAAGAGTAATTGCATATGGTTCGCACGCAATGAATAAACACGAAGTAGGCTATTGTATCACTCGAAAAGAATTATTAGCTATAATTTATTTTACCAAACATTTCAAACACTATCTATATGGCAAAAGGTTTAAATTGAGAACAGATCATAAGGCAATAACATTTATGTTGAAGACCAAGAGACCAATCACACCTCAATTTCAAACATGGATCAATCAATTAAGTGGTCTAAATATTGAAATGGAATACCGTAAAGGAGAAACGCATTCTAATGCAGATGCATTTTCGAGAACTGAATGTGATATGTGCATACAATGTCAAATAATTCACGAGGAACCAAAAATAGGAAAACTAAAAACAAAGGTTCTAGCACTCATGTCTCAGGAGGATGGAAAACTGTGGCAACAAGATTCTAAGGAAATAGAAAATATCAAGAAAGATATATTAATGGGGAAGGAAACAAAATTTTTAGAAAGTAATGACATTTTTCATTCAGGTAAAGGTAAAATATGGATTCCAGACGAAAGAAAAAGAGAATTTGTTTTGTACACTCATAGAATTCTGTGTCATGATGGAGTGAATAAAGTTCACAAATAAATTTCTAGGGAATTTGATATGAGAAACAGACAAGAATTTATTAAAGAAATAATTAGATCGTGCGAAAATTGTCAAAAAAGAAAAGTTATGACTACCAGAACAGCAGAGAAACAAATTAAACCTAAGGGAGTTTATTTATTTGAATAAATTTTCATCGACTTTTGTGGCCCAAAGAAAACTTCTAGGAGTGGAAAAAGATATATTTTGACAATTATAGACCAATTTAGTAAATATATTTCTTTGAATGCAGCTTCCGGGCAAGATGAAAAGACAATTGTAGCAATAATTAATGAAATCGGATTTTGAAATTTGGAGCTCCAAAGAGCATTCATTGTGACAGAGGAAAAGCATTTGAGTCAGCTTTAATAAAAGAATTTGCAGATAAACATGGTATTAATCTAATATATTCAAGTCCGTATCATCATTCTGCTAATAGACAAAATTATTAGAGATGCTATCCAGATCTCGTTAAAAGAAAGAATGGGCAAAGAATGGGTCGAAATACTTCCTGAAGTTGAATTTATGTTGAATGCGACAATTCAGAAAACTACTTAGTTGAGTCCTGCACAAATTGTTTTTGGGAAAACTATTGCAAGAGAGCAGTATGAAAATGACGAAACGTGTGACCTACAATTATTTATGGAAAATCGTGAATCAGAAAGATTAGTGTTAAAAAAGAAGATAAAAGGGATAAAAGAAGCTGAACAATTTTCCAAAGACAAACGACCAAACCGAATCTTCAATGTTGGAGATGTTGTGTTGGTAAAAAAAGATGTTGTTAATAAAAATGAAGATAGGTTTGAGGGTCCAGGTAAAATAGTACAGAAACTGCATGACAGAAGTTTCATGATTGAATTTCAGAATGGAAAATGGAAAATTAGAAATGTTGAATAGATCAAACATTTTAAAATGAGGGGATATGTGGGATAACAGTAAATAATAGCTATTTTAAAGAATATAATATTTATGTATGTGTATGTTGAATTTGTATGAATAAGATTATGTAATATATGTCTGAATGTTAAAGGTGTGATTTATGTGATTTATGTATGCATGTGTGTATCTTGCTCAAGATACTTGCGATATAATAATTTCCTCCTGAGAGTTTCCTAAATATTATGTCTCCAAAGTTTTCTAACAATAGTCAAATCTTGTTGAAAATACAATGTGTTTTATAAATAAAATGAAATCAGAGATGAAAAACATAAAAGTCCTTATAATATTGTAATAATTATGTTTGAAATGGTATCCGATGAAATTTATCAGTTGTTTTGAATTTCAATTGTTTTACTAAAATCAGATTAGAAAATTAAATTTAGTGAATTATGGTGGGTTACAGGGTTTCAGATCTTGCTTATCTTCCTGGCGACCCTAGTAACGCCATACAAAAAGATACTACTCCACTTGGCACCCGTTGCTAAGCAACGTTGGAAATGTGTTCAAGTGGTGGATTGTCCGCAAAAATTGAATACCATTGGCTAGTACTGTAATTGCTCGGACAAACCTCGGGTTCACGAGCTGTCGATAGAAGACCTGTGCTCGCTTTGCTCTGTCCCTCATAAATAATTGTTCATGGTTAGTACTTAATTCCTGGCGAAAACTGAGACGTAATAGGGTTACTTATGACCGTATTGGTATGTAGTTTCAAAAGAAAACGACTCAACTAAGGCTAAACTACTCTATTAAATCAAATCACATGATAAATATCTACGGTTTGGCATTCTGAAGTTGCGCTGCTCGACGTCGGGCACGTTCCTTACGTCCCGGTCGACGATTGTTAACGGCGATGGATTGCTCTGCGATCTTGACTGCTGGTTGCGGCATTTGAGTTGGGGCGAAGATGAGCGGGTAGGTGACCGCTTCACCTTCTCGGCATACAGCTAGTGCGACTTCTAGCCCCCTGACCTGCGTTCGCAAACTCCGATTGAGCTGGCGTTCTTCGGCCCAGCCTTTTTGAGCTGCGGTGAGTCGTTGGTATAGGACTTTGGTTCGTTTAGGATCTAAGCACGTCGCTTTGGTCTGCTGTATCTCACGGGTTAGTTGTAGGACTTGATTAAGTAATTCGGCATTCGCCTGTCTCGCGCGATCTAACTCCGTCTGTAAGATCCGTAGAGAAGCCATTTGCTGGAATTAAATGGATTTTTACTCGTCGATTTACTGTCAGCTTAAATACTTTAACTCTTTCAAACAACTCAACATTCATTTTCAGTTATATAAGAAAAGAAATTCACACAGTTCTAATTTTTATTGCTATTTAATCACTATGATGTCTCGTTCGTCAGTTTATTCATCCGGGCAGAATCTTTCTAGGCTCCTTTTGAGAGCCTCTACTGTGTATGGACGCCTAGTGTCCCGAACCGGACGAGGTGGATGGGCGACGGCGATCCGCCCAGCAAGGATGTCATCCAGTACATCTGCAAGGTACATCCTTGCCTTGACGACTTGTAAGTCCACCTGCTCCTGCACCCGCTCCCAATGGGTGAGGAGGTCCTGCGCATTTGCGAAGATTTCAGCGGCTGGGTATTCTTGTCTCACTGATTCGAGAGGGTCTCTACTCGGATCTCGTGTTTTCCGAGGGATAGAATATGGCCACTGCGACCGGGGGTCTTTCTATTTCGTCGGTGGTTCGTAACAGCATTCTTGAGCGTCTCTTCCCCGTTGACTGAGCGGTGATCTGATTTGTGGTCATGTTCTGTAACAATTGAGATTTAAGCTATGAATAATAATAGTGTGGGGAATAGGGTCTTTACTATATTAGTTGAAGAGAGTTAGGTGGGTCAAGATTTGGTGCATTTAGCGACTACCATTGAGGTTTTCCTAGACTTGATTTATCTGTGATGAATAAACCCACACCCAAAACAATTTAGTGTAAAGAAGGGTCAACTATTTTGTGAAATTCATAAGATTATCATTTAAGTAATGGCTGTCAAGTAAGAGAAAAAAAAAATAATTAATTTTACAGCTTGAAATTTGTATACTATTGTTAATTTTAATTTGTTTCTAATTCAAGTTTTAAGAATCTTTATAAATTTTTTTGATTTATTTTAATGTAAAATTTTTCTAACCAAATTGACAAAATCGGCTTAATTTTAAATTAAATCTCACGAAGGTCAAAACAGATTAGTGTTTAAATTGATCACTTCTATGGTGATTCCGATTATTTGTTGTTGTGTTCATGCTATGTTTATATTAAGGGTCTGCAGGTACTCATTAGCAAGATGTTTGTTTGTATTTATGTTACTTACGTCGACTGTCGCGCCTACTCAGCTAATCCGATCGTCTCGGAATTTCTACTTATCGCATTTCAAAATTTGCATAATTATGAACATAATTGTCATTTGCTCTTGTCGCAATATTGGGCTACCACTGTCTTGGATTTTATCAACATTCCTCGAATGGACCTTTTCTAATATCGTTGCACTTGGGAAGCGATGGTGTTGTTAATAAAACGACTTTTCGTGGTGGACATGGATTTTTGTTATTTCCAAATTTGGATCTTATGCTACGTTGGATTAACTTCGATTTTATGGAAAACCCCTGTCTAATTTCGCAATCAATTTGTCTAAAACATGATTCGGATTTATTGGTCAATTTCAAATCTTTGCGCAACTACAACATGATCCTAACCTGTCGAACACTATCTAATTAATGTTACAATTTTATTGTTAATTCGAATTGATGGTTTTTATTTATTCCACTACACTATTGGATTTTAATTATTGATCGTAGCTTTTATTTATCTCACCGGCATGATCTTGATTTGGGGTGAATCCTATAACCTAGTAGGTACGATTTTTATTTTCTATGATTGTTAATTGTATCAGAGTTAACAAATAAAATTTGATTTTCGTCTTACTTTATCAACAAGATTTTATTTTATTAATCGAAAATTTTATTTAATTTTTTCTTACAAACCAGATTTTATTCCTTATTAAACTTTGCCAAATTTTCGTTACAATTAAGATTTTCTTTTATATCATATTAAATCGCTTTACCGTTGAGATTCTATTTCATGTTAACCAAAATTTTATTAAATTCATCTTATTTCTTATTAATCATAATTTCCTTAAATTCATTTTCATAATTTCATTTTATTTCATACTAATCATAACTTTATTTGATTTCTTTCATTTCCTATTGATCCTAACTCTATTGAATTCATTTTTTATCTTTATTAAATTTCTTTCATTTCCTTTCAATCATAACCTTATTCGTTTCATTTCATATGAACCATAACTTTATTGAATTCATTTTATCAATCATGGCTTCATTAAATTCATTTTGTTTCATCTTAATCCTAACTTTATTCGTTTTAATTCATCCTAACTTTGTTAAATTTATTTTACTTCTATTAACCATTAAATTCATTTTATCATAAATTGATTAAACTCATTTTATGGCATTGACACGGAAGTGGTTATATCAGCAATTTCAATTTACGTTACCCCCGTACCCTTTTCCTTTAATTGATCTTAAGGCATAGTATGTTTATATTATAGTTATTGAGTGCCCACTGGACTACTCGGTGTGGTGATTTTAAGCCGTTTGTATGATAATTTTAGGTCGATTTTACAGAATTGAGAAACGAGGAAGCAGCCAGAGACTTCTTCCTTATTTCTCGCTTCAGCTATAGGGATAAATATTTACGATCCGACCGCTGCGTTGCGCACGCTGAGTCTTCACGGGTGCATATCATTGGCGATCTTCCACGCACTTACATGCATCTGCACTATGTTGATTTTACTAACTTGCGTGATGTGTCGGCTGTGGGCCGGAAAAATTTCGACATTTACGATTTATAATTTATAAAGATATATAATTTAAGTTATTCATATCAATAAAATTTATTAATCATAAACAAACAAATTACCCCTTTGACCATTCCATAAAACATCAAAATAAAATCGAACATAAAATCGCATAAATACCTCTCTCTCCACATCGACGCCGAGCAGAGCTCCAAATGAGATGCAAGGTCGTGATGTGGAAAGAGGGTTCCAACATAACGGATTCTCACCTAAAAATTTCGATTGAATACACTAGTTGATAAATGATTGAAAATCTTCAAGACGATTCTAACAGTTTTAAAACGGTTCTCTTTAAAAAATAGTTTTAAGTAGTTCAACAGAATGTTCTGGAAAAATGTGTTGTTTAATGTGAAAATGGATCAGTATTTATACCTAATTGTGTGACGTGTAAAATTTGATGCAGTAAAACAAAATTCGACCTTGTTCTTTTCTAGCAAATTCTATTTTTTAATTTTTATATTTCTTGATTTATTTTTATAATTTTTTATTTAAAATTTTTATTGAATTATTGCTAATTCAATTTTTCAATTTAAATTCCATTTTAATGAACTTTAATTGATTTTTCTAATTTCGTCGAATTTGTCGTGTTTTCTTGTTGTATTTGTGTAGGTATCGTGCAGATCTTGATGCATTTTGTTATTATTTTATTTTTATTTTTATGTTTCTTAATTTTATATTTAATTCTTTTATTTCTCGGATTTTATCGGGTTTACTTGGTGTTTTCCAGGTTTATTTTAAATTGCGTGTTGTATCTGCGTGTGTGTTTCTGATCCATTTAAACATTTTGAAGGCCGTTTACGTTCTGGCCCAACATAAAACACTCGGGGGTCCGTAAAATTGCGACCCGCAATTTCAATTGGTTTCAAAATGATACCTACATTTTTAACATCCACATTCATAAAAAGTTTCTACGGTAAGGTTAAATCATCAAGGTAAAGATGGACTTAAGGTCCGGCTACAATACATAATCAAAATTGGATAGTTCAGTTTTTATATCAATTCAAGTTTTATCAGTTCGAATCATTATAGATCAGTATGAGTTAGTAAATTCAGTTCAAATCAATGTAAATCAGTTCGAGTTAGAAAATCAGTTACTGTAACTCAGTTGTATTTGTTTTCGAATGAATCGCTGACGGCTTGGGTTTCGCTTTCGAGCTGGGTTGATCTTGAAGGGTGATTGATGGAAATCTGCGAGAGTCTTGTCATTTCGTTGGGTTTGGTAGTTTTTCGCATTTGGGTAAACATTCTTCTGACCTTTTGGATTTGGGGATTCTGCCTTTGCTTGTTGTTTGTTAGGCCGAGGATAAGACAACATATTAGGAGTATTATGTTGGATGTTGCACTAATCGGTAGTATAAGTTCGATTGATAGACTTGTCATTGCATGGGGTTCATTTTTCTGTTTGATTTGTTTTCCTTGCTGCTTTTTGATTGATAGGATGATCTTTTGAATTTCTTGAATTATTTTATTATTGGGATTTGCTTTGGCTTTTCTTTGAATTTGTTTGATGATATTCTCTAGGGTTTTCTTTATCTCTCGGTTCTCATTTTTTATATTGGCTATCTCTTCGTTATTTTTCAATAGGGTTTGTACCATTATTTGGGTTTTCTCGATATTCAGTTTTAACTCGTCCTTGTTTTCTTTTGTGGGGCATTGCATACATTGAAGGTTTATTTGTTGACATTCCTCATTATTGGGGTTACTACAAATTTCTTTAAAATCGGCACAGGTGCTGTCCTCTCTTCTGAAGGGTTGGAATTTCTCGCATTTTTCTAACGGGTTCTCAGTATTGCATTTTCTCATTATTATCATCATTATTATCCACAGGTTTGGGTTCATAACTTCTATTTCGAATACACATTCAATTTATTTACAAGATTATCTTGTTTATTTACAGTGGAGTTTAGCCCTTTTTTACTCTTTCTCTTTTTCTGGGGTTGAGTGTATCGCGCACTCCTCTTTAGTTTTGTTTTCTGAGAATCTCATTATCAGGACTTGGGCTTTTATCAATCGCTCGGTTAGTTTTGGGAGTTCTTTTATTCGCTCTTGGTTTTCTTTGATTAGTCTTTGTTGCTTTTTTATTTTTATCTGAAGATTTATTTCTTTCGCTTGCTTTCTTTTAAGTTGACGTTTACTATTCATTTGTTTAGCTGTTTGCTTTTCCAGCTTTCGTCTCGCTTCCTGGAGCTGTTCTGTTAGCGTTTTAATCTCATCTTGAGCTTGTTGATGGCTCTCTTTTATCTCTCTGGCTTCTTTACAACTGTCTTCTAGTTGTATTACATATCTCTGTTCGCTTTTTCTACTATCTCTCATTCGTTCTGCTTCGGTTTTCCAATAATCTTCCAGGATTACTCGAGTCTTTATTTCTGCTAATTCTCGTCTCAATCGTTCATTTTCTCTCTTTTGACTTCTGTTCTCTCCCATGCTGGACGTTAATTTTCGTCTTATCATATTGGTTAGTTGCTTAGATTGTATTAACTGATGATTTATCCGGGCGATTTCTGAATCTTGTTCCTCCACTAATTCTTGCCATTCTTTTCTTTCGGCTCTCCATCTTTTACTGTAATATCTCAGTGGGTCTTGCTCGATTGGTTCTACTAATTGAATTGGGCTTGGTACATATTCTCCGTCTTCTGGATTCATTCGGATTTCTACTTCGTTCAAATTCATGCTAAATATACATCAATTACCATTTTTTGTTTTTTATCGTTTTTATTATTTTTATTATCTTTTTACACTTTTTACAATGTTTCCTCTTTGATTTTACACTATCGTTTCGTCCGTCTCCCCGAATCCTTCGTCGGGTTCGGCGGGTACTTGAGTTAGCATTTCCGTCGGATATAACGGCATAAGCAGGATTGGTGGTCGGTTTTGCAAGGTATTTATCTCTTCACGTAAAGCGTTTGATATTTGTATCTCTTCGTCTAAGAGATAGGCAAGATATTCCGTATTTTCTGTTAACTCTTCTACCTGTATTTCTAATCGGTGCGTGTTTTCCAACGCTTTTAACTTTTCGATCTCTGTCCTCAAGTTCTGTTCATTTTCCTCATATCCTTGCTTTATTGCTTTTATCTCTGCTTCCACTTGTCTTTTCAACTTCTCATTGACTTCATGTTGATGTCTCAACTGAATTTCTTTAAACACTGCAATTCCTCGGTGTCCGTTCACCTCCTGCTGGAGTTCTGTTATTCTCTCGTTTAATTGTTGGTTTTGCCGTCTTTCATCAGTTAGTTGATTTCTCGTTTCTGCTGCTCTCTTGTCCATCTCGTTGGATTGTTGTTCATATTCTTTCTCGTGTCTCCTGAGCCTTCTTATTGTGCCTTGTCTGATTTTTTCCCGAAATTCTAAGTTTTGGACCTGCTCGTTTAGTTCCTCGATTGTTTCTTTCTGCACTTCGACTTGTTCCCAAAGCTCCCAATCTTCCGTATTTAGTATCCTTTTGGGTAACAGTCTTATCTCTTTCTTGGCTTCTTGAAAGTGCTCTTTCCATTTTTTCGCTTCTCTTTTTATTGCTTTTTCTTTGATCTCCGTTTTCCATTGTTGTTTTTGTTCTTTTCGGTGAGCTTCGTCTTGCTCGGTTTGCATTTCTTTTATTCTGGTTTGTTGGTACTCAACTTCTTGCTCTAATTTCACTATATAGCTAGATTGTTTTGCGTTGGCGTCCTCCCATAATCTGCATTCTATTCGCCATTTTCTTGCTTGATCGGTTATCTGAGTCAGCATTCTTTCTTGTCTATCGTCTCTGGGCTCTCTAATTTTCCTTGATGGTTTTGGCCCTTGATTTCTCAGTTTGTTGACTTCCTTTTTCGCATCTTCCCATTTAGCTTTGTAAGCTCTTGTTCTATCTTCCTCTTCGGCTATTTGCTGAATATAATGTCTGATCCGCGATTCCCAATTGCTTCTTGACTGTTCTCTGTCTTCCGTCCATTTGGCTTTCCAATGGAGTGCTTGTCGTTTTGCCCATTCTTTGGCTTGTTCCAAATGGGTTCTCTTTGTCTTCTCTATTCGGTATTGGGTGCTAATTTGCCCAATCTCCTCCTGCATTTGCTGTATGATCTTTATCGTCTCTTCTCCTTCTTCTCGTATCTCTGCTTCTTTATCTTTTATCACTTCTCGCAATCTTTCGATTTCATTTTGTTGATCTTGCTTCTCTTGCTCTAGGGTTTGTATTTCTTTCCTTTGATTTCTGATTCTAGTTTGGTTCTGCATAAATTCCTTCATCATTTCCTCTTCTCGCTCTTGGTACGTTTTCTCTTTTCCTTCCGGGTAATTTATTTTTTGTTCTAGTTGTTTTTCCCACTTTTCTCTCATCATTTTCGTTTTTAGGGTCTCTTGTACTAATTCCTCTTCTGCTGTTAGTAGCATTTCTTTTAATTGTAACGTTCTTTGTCTCCATAATTCTACTTCCTCATTTATTACTTTTATTGATTCTGGTTGGTCTTTGACTGCTGGTTTTGACTCTTCAGCTTCTTTCACAATTTCTTTTGTCTCTTTTGGATTCATAATTGTTTTCTAAATATTAATAATCGGTTATTCTCTCTTTTCACTCATCACTAAATTTTATCGTAATTTTACATCATCTCGTATTTTTGTGGTTTTTGAGTTTTTTATAATTTTTTGTTTTTACGTTTATCTTTATTTACACTTTTTACACATCGTTTTCGGTTTCTATCTACTGATCAGCGAAACGGAATCCTTTGATCCGCCCGTTGATCGGCTTTCTACATACTGGACATATATTAACTTTTAACCCGCATGCTTCACATGTGACCATATGTCCACAAGGAATATAAATTATTTCTACATGTTTCTGCCAACATGTCACACACTGGTACTGCTCCAAAATAGCTTCTTTTATCATCGATTTGTCTCGATTCTCTTTAGGTTTCTCTTGATATCGCTTGATTGCTCGGATTATTGCTTGTGTCGAATCGTACCATTCTAAATTATTGGCTAACCTTTCCTGGATTATTTTCCTCATTTTTTGAGTATCCACTCCTGATAATAGCATTATGGTTCTCGTTTTTGGTCGATCTAAGATATCTTCTATTTGCTGGTTGGTAATTATTATTTCGATATTCTTTGACTCTTTTTCTTGTTTATACATACACTTTCCTTTATGTTTTAGTTGTTTGACATTCCGATCTGGTATTGGCTGTTGATTTTTACATCCTTCGCACATTATCCCTCTGGCTGTTTGGCAATATCCTTGACTTGCAAATTCTGCTGCTCTTGGGTTTCCTTTGAAAGTTTTAATTCTCTCTTCGAATGTTCTGTTTATAGTCTCTTTTTCCCATATTAATTCTGTTGGATCTTCGAACTTCTTTATTATCGTTATCTTTTTCTCACCTCCTTTTTCATCGCTGTCTAATTCTGATTGTCTGAGTCCTTCCGATCTGTTCATCGCTTGGTTTCTTACATCGATATTAATTCTAAATGGGCAGGTTGGAAATTTCCTCAGGTGTTCTCGTTTAGCTGTCTCTCCTTTTTCCCATTTTGCGAGTTTTCCTTTACAATAGATGCATGTTACTTCGTCTGGTAGTTCTGGTGTTCCCGTAAAGTAGAATCCTTGTGCGGCCATTTCTTGACTTTGTCGTTCGGTAAATACTTTATTATCTTTAAAAGTTAGGTATCTTTGTTCCTCTTTTCTCAGTTCCTCGTTTCTCACTCTCATTTGTGAGTATATCGCTTTTATGGTTTGCGTTGGCCGTCTTGTTCCGTCATAGTCTTTATAGTATATAATTGCTGCTGCAAGTGTATTGACTTTCTCTTCCTCTTCCGGTTTTTTCCGTAGTCTCGTCCATATCGAATCTGGTCCTTCTCTCATCTGTATCATTATCTCTTCGCTGGTTCCGCTTGCCATCTAAATATGGTCATTATTTTTGAATTTTTGTTTTTCTGATTTTTCTGGTTATTTGTAATTTTTTGATTTTTATTTGGTTTTTGTTATTTTATTTACATTTATTTACACTTCCTTTCTCTCTTTACAACGTCTTGTCTGGCTTCTCCACTTCTAATTTTATATATAGATTATCTTCTCGCAAGAATCCTTCTCCTCCCAATCGTTGTTGTGGATAGAAACGTGGTGTTCCAATTGCTGTGTTCCAGTCGGTTGTTGGCCTTCCCATCTGTGGTTCATTTCCTGTTCTGATTGGGTTACGATAGTCCTCTTGTCCTTTCATTGTCAATATCATATTTTGTTTAAACGGCCATGTTAATAGCTCGTCGTAATCTCCTCTTCCTACTCTGATGAAGACACTGATGTGGGTGCCCGTTGCATTCCCATCTCCATTCGGATATAATCTAATGCCCAATTTGTATCCATTTTCCCAACTGTATATTGGTGGACTGTCTAGAATTCTTTGTGTTCCATCTTTTGCTCTCTGTAGCTTTTCTGCGAATTCAGTTATTTTCCATATAAATGGTGCTGTAAGATATTTTCTGACTATAGAATTGTTGGTTTCTAGTTCCTTTATGTTGTTGGTCATCTGTTGCATTTTCTTTTCCATTTCGACCATTTTCTTGAGTGTGTCTCCTTGGCTTTTCTCGAAATTCTTTCTGGACTCTAGTATTTCTCTTATTATTGCTTTTTGTGCATCATTTTCTGTTCGTAGGCTTTTTACCTCCCATGCCAACATTCCTATCGTTTTCATCATAATTTCGGTATGTTCGATGCTATTTTCCATCATGTGTTTTTGCATTTCCGCCATTGGTAGTTGCGTTTGACAATTGAATAATTCTAACGGGCATTTGACTGGTTTGCCGCTACATTCGTTCCAATGTTCCTTTAATTTGACTTTATCTTTCCTGTCGCAGTTGTTGGGCGCATATTCCTTCATATAGATCGCATACTTGCTCCTCTTTTGGATTCCGATGTTCCATTTCTATTTTTATCCATTCGTCGATGACTCCACAGAATTCGCATTTTTCCTCTCTCTTGATACATACTTTATGATGGTCTTTTATCGTCTTTTTCGTTGTGATGGTTTGACATTTTTCGCATAATATCTCGTTATATTCGCATTCATTTGTGTGACTTTCCGCTTCCTTCATAAGTCCCTTCCATTCACACTCTTTTACTCGGCATTGAACTAGTAAATTATTGATTTCTTTATTAGTAGCTTTATCCATTGTTGTAGGGTCTTCATCCCTTTCAATCGTCTCGTCGCATCCAGGGCATTTTATTGTTTGTGTTTCTATCACTTCTATCGTACAATCTGTACATATTCTGCATCCACATTTCGTCTGTCTCGCTCCAATCAGTAATTCTTTACATTTACAACACTTTAGTCTTTCCTTGATATCGTTCACCATTTTGATCTTGTTTTTTATTATTCGTCTCGTAGTTTCGGATGGATTCTCGCTTCCTCTAATTCTCTCGATGATGGTCTGCATATCTACAAAATTTTTCTGATTACTTGATGTTGCTTTACTTCTATCGTTTTATTTATACATATTTACACGGTACGCTTTATTTTTACTCTACTGTTGAATCCGGTTCTGGGGTGAATTCTGGCATTGATGCTATCCATTCCACCCAACTTGCTGGATCTACGTGCTGTTGATTGTTACGTAGTCTTCTAATTTCGTCAGCTTGCCATCTAACTTGATCCGCTAATTGTTCATTTATTCTCTGTAATTGTAGTATTGTTCTCTGCTGCTCTTCTAGTCTTATGGCTTGTTGTAGCCCTCTGTTCACACTTTCCGTTAATACTAGATGAGTATTTGTCCACTGAGTTTGCGCATTGTTTGTTATTAGTGTCATTAATTCACATTGTCGTCTCCACGTTGCCTCGACTCCTTGATCTTGGTATATTCCTTGATTTAATTCTACAATTTCTATAGGTACATTGGCAGCTGCTGGTTGTTGACTTCCTTCTGCGAATGGTGGTATTCTCACTTGGTTTGGTTGATTAACATTATTCGGATTCATCTGTTGGTTATAATACATCATTAATTCATCGTATTCATTTCTGTTTGCTTATTGTTTCTAACACATTTTGTACAATATTTATAAATATACATACCATTACTACTATTATACTACATAATATTTTACACTATTTACAATGTCTCCTTTTCGTTTTACACCATCGTCTCCGGGGACTCTATACGTAATGTCCGTATATCCCCATATTTCTCATTCATTATCTGGTATACGTCAGATTCGTTGGACCATTGTTGTGCTTCGATAATAGGCGGTTCTTTTAACCAGAGTCCGCTTGTGCTAGAATTTCTTATGATTTCATATTCTTCGGTTCTTTCTGCATCATATTGTCCTAATTCAATGTCATAATTGAATTTTTCCACCGCTGGCCATAATCTTCTCTTCGCTGGTTTCTTTTTGCATTTGGTAGTTCTTACTAATTGAATTATTATCAGCATTACTACGCTGCTTATTACTGCTGTTGTTATCCAAATCATTTTAATCATGTAATTCTTTTCATTAGGCTGCATGGTTGTATTTTCTCTTGCATTGGTTGTCTCCATTATTCCTTCCTTTGGTTGCACATTTTTGAGTGCTTTCTGGAGTTGTAATGCTTCATGGATTGAAAGGTGGCTGTCGTCCATGATCATTCCTTTTTTCCATGTTTCGTTTTTTCCTTCAAGTGGTTTTATTATAGGTTGATCTGTCGCATTTGACTTGAGTGGTTTCCTTGTTATCGTTCTCCAATGCTCATGAGTTCCTTTTGGATGTTTATTACATATTTTCCCAGTTTTCTTTTTGTTGGGATTCGATACTTTTGATTCTTTATATTTTTGCTTGTTTCACATTGTATTCTTTTGTTTACTGGTTCGTTTCTCTTAGGTTCGTATACGCAGATTTTTGTGATAGGTTTTTCACCTGTGTTCTCAATTACTATTTCTTCTTCATTTTCTGCATTTAACTCTATGTTTATTATTACTGCTTTACTTTCTCTGATCTGTCGTTGATACGGTTTTCCTCTTGTTTCCTTTTCCGGACGTTTTGTCGTAATTGATTCTAGTAGCTTTCTGGTTATTGATTTCCAGTAATCATCTCTTCCTTTCTGAACGTGTACTATGTACTTTCCACGCTTTCTTTTAGTTGGAATACGGTATTTTTGGTTTTTGATATCATCATTTGATTGACATTTGATTCTTTCATTTACCGTTCCGTTCTTTTTAGTTTCGAATATACAAACTTTTGTAATGGGTTCTTTACCCGTATTTTCAACTATTATCTCTTCTCCGCTCTTTGGATCTGATTCTACTTTTATCGTTATTTCTTTATTTTCTCGTGCTCGTCGTTGATAAGGTTCTTCTTTTGGTGTTGTGATTTTTCTCCCAGGGTTTTGGCTAGTGTGCACGTTATTATTATATCATTGTTGGCACATATTACATATTCCGCATTTCCTTCTAGGCTATCCCATTCACATTTCTTTCCTGCTTTCATATTCATTTTCCAACAATCGATAATTTTGTTTTGTATACATACTTGTTCGATCGTTTCTATTCCTCTGTTTATTATTCGCAATTTGCCTATTCCTGGCTTTACTTGGATTTTTACGTTTCTATCTTCTGTAGCATCTCTACATACATCTTTGGTGGTTTGACATGATGATGAGTTTTCGGACCGTATTTCTATCTTTCCTGGTTTTCCTATTGAGTCGAATTTGACAACTTATGCTTTATATTCATTTCAGTTGTAAGCATATTCCTTTGCTTCGCTTCCTTTCTTTTATTGTTCGTATTCTGAACGATTTTATTTCCTTTTGATTTTTCGTCAGCTTCCGTAACTTGATGGACGTGATTAATATCATTATTTTTTGTAGCAGGGTCGGTCGGTTTTGATTTTTCCTTTGTTGTAGTAACCTCATCCCTCTGTTTCGTTTTCCCTTGTTATCGCTGTTGTTCGTTTCTCGACGTTCCTCGTTGGGTGATTCCTTTTTCCCTTGTTGTGCGGATTTATTTTCGTCTCTAGTATTTTGATCATCTTGGTTTTTGCTGTTGTCACCACTTCCTTCTCCATCATTATTCCCATCCGGGGTTTCCTTTGAAATGTCGTCCTCGACATTTATTGTTTCAATTATTTCCTCGTATACTTTTATTATTCTCGCTTTTATATCGTCCATCTCTTTTATCTCTTGTTTGCTCGCTTGAAATCTTATTTGCTTTCGATGCCATCTGTGTATTATCATCAATAGTTGTTCCTTTCTATCTCCTATTCGTATTGCTTCTTTTGGATGATTGGTGAATTTTAGTCCTTCCCACTTCAACATTGCTTTTATTGTTTTTGGAAATGGATAGTGAGCGTATATCGTTTCTTTTAATAAGACGTTTCTGTTTCTTACCATATAATTTACGTTAAATACTTTAAGTGGTGAACTTTCGTAGGTCCATTTCATCAAGTTGGCTGCTGCTTCGTCTTGTTTGGCATCGATGGCTTCCCATAATATTTGAATTGTTTTACCCATCATTTCCCTTTCTCTTGTTGTCGCATTACTGGTTATAAATTTTATTGCACTTGCCTGTCTGGATTTTAGTGCATAGTGTAGTACACTGTTTCCTCCATTGTCTTTTTCTTTGAACGATGATCCTGTTTTTAGTAATTCTCTCAGAACTGTTGTAGAAGCATCTGCTGCGACTGCGAACATTAATGGTGTTTGTCCCTCTTCGTTTGGTATATTTGAGGCGTGTCCGCATTTCTGCATAAGTTGGATTATATCCATTATCATTTGAGTATTTCTGTGTTGTACTGCAATATGTAGAGGTACGTTTCCTTCTACATCTGCCATAGTGAATATCATGGGTATACTCTCTTTAATACGGTCCATTTCTGGTGGACTTATAGCTCCTTTAGCATAATCCATTGCGATTTTTCCCGCTTTGTTTACTATTCTCATCCATCCTTTTCCTTCGACCCATTCTGGCATTATCTCTCTGATAGCTTTTACTATTATATCCATCTGTCCTACATTACTTGATCGCATTTAACGTAATGTTTGGATTCATACCGGGTTTAGGTTCTCGTACATTATTATTTGATGTCGCTTTCAATTTTCGGCTCAAACGTTATCTCGTTATCCCCTCCATCCTGTTGATTGTGATCTGGTTCCATAACCTCGATTCCTGGTTCTTCGTTATTGGTTCTCGGTACGCTTTTACGATCTACTCACGTTACGTAATAGTCTACGAGTGGGTTAATGACCAATTATAACTCGCGCATTATTCTCGTTTACATACATTATCTCATAAGGTCCTTACAACTTTGTAATTTTCGGCTCCTCTGGAATAATTTCTGGCGTCGCAATTATTACCTCACTCCCACTTGAAAGTTGCTCAACGCACATCTCGCTTTTGTCATCGTAACCTTTGGTAGCTCCTTGATTAAAATCTTAAATATCATACCTGCAGTTTCCAGACTCCTTCATTCGCTCTTTAATCCTGTTACATATCGCAATTTCCATATACTGTGATATTGTAGGTTTATATTCTAAGTCTATTTGCCATGTTACATTCTCTGCGTACATTAATTAATGACTCATTTTTGTTGCTGATGTAATGACATTCTATAGGCTCATAAGCATAGAATTACTATATTATCCCAATCTTTTTGGTGTCTGCTTATAATTTGAACATCAAGTTCTAGTAGTATCGCCATTGAATGTCTTGAACCGTTTGTGCGGATTGTAGCGTGATTTTAAAAGCTCGCGAACTTCTGGAAGTAATTCGTTACTCCTCTATTATTCGCTCATAAAGTGGTCCGTTGACATTAGGCTCCTGTTTGGGTGTTCCGTACTTACAGCATATTCCTCTACTTAGATTCTAGCTATTGTCTGGCCTTTGATCTGGTATTCAAGCGAATGCTTCGGGAATTTTGACAATAATATTCTGTTACTCTAATAGTAGATATTTTCATCGTTGGTTTCTGGTAATGGTCTACTACATCCATGTGCGATCATTGTCATGGTTCTGGTGGAATTGCATGCGCTTTAACGGTGCTTTCAATTTACTTCTGTGCTTTCTGGTGCACCATATCAAGACATCTTTATCCATCCTTTTACGTCCCATCCGATATTGGCCAATAATATTCTTGTTGACGCAGTCTGGCTTCGCGTCTTTTTGCTGACATGTGTTCCTCTCAAGTTTTCCATCGTGATATGCATCAATACCTCTTTCGTCTGCTTCTGGTAAACACATAAGTCGGTTTTCCCATCCAATTAGTAATAACCATTCCTTTTCCATGTATATCGATGTCTGTGTTTTTTTTCCATATGTTCCTCGTTCAATTTACTGGTGTTTGTCGAAGATTTTCATATCATTAGTTTCCATTAAATCGATTCATTGTTTTCAACTCATGTTCTTCTTTCTGCCATTCTCAGTTTGTTGAAATCAATATCTCTGCGAGATCATGATATTTATACTTACATCCTTATCCATCAGTATCCTTCCTCAAATACAAATCTTACATACATGCGTAAGTTGGCATTTTCCTGATAACTTTAAATATACGGCGAGTATTTTCCTGCAACTCGCATTGCCCATCTCATTAATCTGCTCGAGGCTGTCTTTATGTTGCCTGCCACACAATGGTTGATTGACTTCGTAGTGATATATATCTCGTGACCTCATAATAAATATTTGAAACTGTTAATACTTGGATAATTGCTAATTCGCCCTTCTTTCATCACAGAGTAGATTTCTTTTCGTGGTCTTCTTGTAACGTTCGACGCTATAATATCCAATAACCGCTCGTCGTTTCTCGTCGTCCCATGTCCTAGGACGCTTCCCTGATGTCATATCTCACTTGCGTCTGTTGCTAACAAAAACGTTCGTTAAAACTCGGTGTACGATATTGGTGCTGATATCAGTGTTATCTCTGCAGTGTTTCAAAGGCTGTTGTTGTTTCTCTTCCCTATATAGACGGGTATTCCTTTTTGGTTAATTTCTTGTATGGTTTGCGAGGTGCATACTTTTATGAACTTGTTCATAATACACATAAGCCAACGCAACTCTGCACTTGTGTGACGTTTTGCGTGCAGGGCAATTCTTATCTTTCGATTGTTCCCTTGATCTTGTCTTTGCCTTCGCCGACACAAGAATTTCCTAAAGAAGGTGACTTTTTCCTTTGCCCAACGCCATTTTGATGTTCATTTCAATTCCATTGTCTCAGTCGAAGAATACATTACGGTTCTTTTAAATGTTCTCGAAGGTGCTAGAATAAATTAATAAATCATCAATATATACCATACATTGTTTAATGCCGTGAGTTACAAAGTGCATCACATCTCTGGAATGACGCTGGTGCGTTTGGTTTAGTCAAGCGCATTTTTCTTGAATTGATATAATCTTTTCCAATTGTAAATGCAGTTTTTCTCTCTGTCCTCTCCTTTGACTTTATTTGCCAATGCACTTTTAATCTAAGCGATGTAAAATAACTGCTCCGTGTAACGTTTGTAACATTTCATTTATATCTGGTAGTGGGTTGTATCCACCCGCTTGTTACCGGCTTGAAGTCGTGCGATAATCTATACAAAATCGTTGTGTTCGTCCTTTTCTTTACCCTGACCATGGAATTGCAATGGCGACAACTTGGTTCGATACTGCCTGCGTAACATTTTTTGCACTCTTTCTCTCTTCTGATTTGATGCTTCCGCAATCGATATGGCCGTATGTATTGGGGTTCGTTGTTAGTGGATCGTGTGTTGCGTTAACCTCGCTGTACGAGATCTAAGTCGGGATGCTGCAAATATATCCTTTAAATTCTATATACAGTTTTTGTAGTTTGCTCTCTCCTCGTTTTGTTTAGTAGCTGACTGTCGATGTTCCATAGTTCTCCTCTCCTGCAGTTTTGTGTTGGAAGTTCAATGTCCATCATCGGTGTTAGCTTTCCAGTCTTTCGTTTCAATGAATTACTTATCTTCCTCGTCAAAATTTGTAATGTTGATTGGAATTTCACTGTTATCAGTGTACATACACATTTCTCTGGCAATGGCAGTTTCTTCTTTTTCTCAAATTGTGATTAAGGTTCGAAAATCATTCACCTCTAAGTCCGTCGTACTTTCACATAACAAATCATTTGTGTGCTGTCCTGGCACTAGTTATTTTCTCTGAGCATTCACTTCTGATTCAACATGACATATCCGTCCGGTTTATCCTCACCCCATTGATCCTATGATTATTATTATCTATTTAGTAATTGTGGCATAACAGTTCATTATTACAATCTGCGGCTCAGGTTCCCTGATACCTGCCAGATAGTATCGATTCTACGTTTTTAATTCTATTAAGTCGACCAGATTTTTCCGATAGTTACCGATCTTGCTGCAAGTAGTCACGTCCATGGTTAGCTTCTCTTGCATCATGGCCGACAATTTTCCGGGTATTTATCCATTTTATAGTGAAATGTTGCTCCTGTATCAATCATTGCTTTGATTTCTACCTCCATTGTATTTCTACTTCTGTGTACCCGTAATGTTGTCCAAGCTAATCGTTTGTAACTGTAGCCTAAGTCCAGTTTCTGGAGTCCTATCTACACTTCTTGATCTTTGGCTAGTTCTTGGTATAAATCTGCCCAATTTGGTTCGTATGGTAACTGGATAATATTTTCGTAATGTTGTTGATTCTGGTATTGTACGTGTCTTCTACTGGCATGTTCTCTCTACTGATGATGTTGCTTTCTAAACATCAGATAATACTGGTTGTGAGTGTTATAATGTCCACTAGTTTTTTTTCGATTTTCCACATTGTTGAGTTTCTTGGAAGTTAAGCATTTGTTTCCTCCTTGGTTTCGTCGTTGTCGCTGCTACTATCATCTCGTGAAATTTATACCATCGTTTCCAATTACTCGTTTTTTTGTCGTCATTCGGGTTTCTCGCTCTAGCTCTCATTACGGGCTTTTAAATTTCGTACCGCACTTCTCATCGGTACCGATCATTTTCGTTGAGTCCTACTAGTCTCTTACTTGTGTTCTTTTGATGTCCATGTAACAGCATTTCTTAGCTAAAAACGTAAATCCAATTGCCATTTCCAGTTAATTTTCTCCTTCTCGTCTGTTATAAATATCGAAACCATGCTAAACATTTGTGTTATGATTAACGTTCTACGATTGAATGGATGAGAATTATTCCTAAAATATCCTGCCAATCATCTGTCCGAAAGATTAAGAATCTCCAACAGCTTTCGATCATATTTCTGTTGCTGTTGAAAATGTCTGGCGATAGTAACAATTCGTATTTGGGTTTCTCTCCATAGTTTGTTTCCTCCCGTTATAGTTACAGTTGATAATATTGGCTTGCCGCTTGTGCTGAAATAATAGATGTCTCTGCTCGTTCCAGATCCTTTTTCGTTTGTATAATTCCGCTTCTTGATATATCCCTGTTTGAATTCTGCTTCAACGGCAATTCTGTAATCCAAATATTTTCTGTGTGGCTACTATACTCGGCGTGGAATTGTAACCACTTCCATCTCTTATTTCAAATAATGTCAATACATTACTTGCAACTAACATCTTGGGTACAACTTTCTCTGGGTTTAATATCCTTGTTACTGGTTGAGGCTAATCTTGATTTTTTGTCCTTTATGCCATTAATCTCTAAATGTTTATGCATGTTATCTCTGGATTGTTAAATTTCCCTGGTAGTTCGCAATTGTCTTTTACCGCATTATACGTATACATAACTCTCGAACGATTCTTCCAAATATCCCTCTTGTGAGTGTATAATGAATTGCATAATCCCCGATTTGTGATTGCCATTGCCAATTGTTTTTAATATTCTCTGTTCAGATACAGTCATTTTAACCAAATCGTAGTAATATTCCTCTTTGATGCAATCCTTTGTGATATAGGAAACTCATCTGTTATTTATATAATATAGTAATTTACATCTTTGGGACTATTTGCGCTTTTGCGTTTGGTATTGCTGTTCAGCGATAATAATATTCCCTTATAATTCGTACTGGGCTACCATTCGTCGCTTTACTCAACCATCCGTCCTTTTATTACAACTCTCATCCGGATTGTGTATCATTGAATATTACTACTGTGTGGTGTGACTCTGATCCATAGTTGTGTTATGTTGGTTTTCCGATTCTTCCGGTTCTCCGTAATTCATCTAATGCACTTTTTTGCGTGTTAGTTTCGGTTTCTCTGTGCACTTGTCCTTGCACTTCATCAAATATTGCGCTCTTCAATAAGGTGAGTCTACAAGTTCTGGTATCGGCGGATATACAGACGTTGACATTCCCGTATTGCATGATCTATCTGTTGCTAGACATTTGAGGGGTACTTTTCATGCTTCGTATCGATCGAAAAAAATCAATTTACTTGATAACTTTCAATCACTACTACTCCTTTGACTAATTGATTTAATAGGGTGTACTCTCCTCCTTGGCACGTTCCGTCTCCAGCCGTTATTCTCCCGCAGCGGTTAAGTGTTTTACATCTTTTCTTCCTCGCTCACATCACTTCCCAGCTATTGAGATGCGTCCTGTCGTGAATCCTTCTTCACATTCGCTCCTCGTTACTGAAACCACTGTTGTTTCCGTTCCAGCTTCTATAATTGTTGAGTGCGAGTGATGTCCGCAATGAAATGCTACAATTTTCCTTGTTACTGAACATTCTTTTATTTCTGTTTGTATATATCTACTCTTGGTATACATATACGTACTGCGTACTGTTGTCTGTAAATAACCCTTCCGTTTCTTTTAGTGAGTATTTATCACCAAAAAAACAATCATATACTACAAACGGTTCTACCCCTTTCACGCACATCATCCATATGAGTATTGTAGTGATTATCGTATTCATCCCTTTTCTAGCTGTTTTTGGATCGCTTGCACTAATCGTTGTTTCGAATCCGTTAATAACTCTTTTAACTTCGCTTGCATCATCTCGGTTTGATCATCTACTTACCAAATTTATAAAGGCTTGCCATCCACCTTGAGTCAGGATGAATGGTTCGATTACCTTCCTGATAATGTCTGTTATCGCAAATTCAATCCGTTTGGGTTGTATCTTGGAGTTCGCTTTCTGTCAATATCGTATTGTACATCAGGTAGGCCATTCCTACCAAATATCTATTTGGATCGTCAGATCGTTTCGTTAAATGATTTATTATCAACAGTAATTCCTCTGGATCTTGTTGTGGTCGTACGGCTTGTTGTCCAAATTTTAATTTATTATTGGCTTATTGCTGTCCAAAGTGTTTTGCTTCTGTTCCCGATATTCTGTGAGTTCAAATTTCTCTTTATTTCTGGATTTGCTAATCCCAGCATATCAAGTTATTAGTCTGTTGATCCACTTTGCTCCTTGTTCTTTGACCTTCAGTTTCCCCTGTAACTGCTTCGTTACTTGGCTAGCTTGTTCAAATTCGTGTCCAGGTGATCACTGCATCCTGATCCTTTAGTTTTCCTATCTGAGCTGGTTATACAATTCTCGGTCCGTCTCTGCGGATCTTTTTCCTCCCACTGTACCGTTCTTTCGTTTGGGTTGTTCGTCTGCCGTTTTCGTCTAGTGTTGTAGCTCCTCGTTTCATTTATCCAATTATCCATTCGGTCTCCTGTCGAGCTTCGGCGTCTTCTCTCTCATTTTTATTATCTCCTCGTTCTGTCTATAATTGACTGGCTGTCTTGAAAAAAACTCGTCGGTTCATACTGTTGTCAAATCGTTTTCATCTCTGTCATTAACAATCTCTGATTCCGGTATTACTCCTGTTGTTTCCTCGTCCACAATATCATTTAGATCATTAGTATCCTCTCATCATCCTGTGGATAACGATTACTCTCATCTGCTGCAGGTGGAACTTCTGCGTTTTAGACTCGTCTGTCGTCCTAGCTTGGCTTCGTTCTGGTCTCCTTTATTGAGTTCTCTACCCGCGATCTTGGGCTACGGTTAGTCATATTGATTAACCCCAATTGCATTGCGTAACCTATACTCAATTTCAAGACTTCGTCTTAATATCGTCCTTCGTAGTAAATGACAAATGGCGGTTCATACCGGTATCCTCTTTTACTTCACTCACTTTTTGGCAAGTGATATAAATTCTCTCCGATTGGTCGAAATCTGGCATTCATAAATTTTTAAACCGACTGTCTCTATCGTGCGCTGCCCATACGTCGTATGTTCCATTCGATCTTTCTCGAAATTGTTCGTACCGACATACATTCTCCGATATCCCTCTATTTCCTTACGATATTTCGCGAAGATTCTCCACTCTGACTACAAGAAATCGATTATCCATTTGGCTAAATCTGTTACCGTTTCGTCTTTGATTCTTTGCTCGGTCCTCAATACGCTGCTAAATTCTTCTAACATTTTTGCGTTTCCGTTTTAATCTCCGTTAGTCCTTCCTCCACAGGGCGTCTATATCTGTGGGCAAGTATTTGGTTCCTGGTATCGTTTCTCGAGTACACTGATTCGCGGTCTCGCCTGTCTTGTTGAATTCGTATTTCATTTCTCGTTCTGTTCTACTTCGAATCGTTAATGTATATCGTATCGTCTTTTACAATTGAGATGTTACATAGTTTTTTCAACAGAAATTGGTGGTACTCCTCCCGCAACATTTGCAGTGCGATTTTGGCTTTTTGACTTATCAATAGATCTTGGGTCCATTCCCCGCATTTTTTCGCTGTGTCGCTCTTTCCATTTTTCCAGGTTAGCGATTGAAATCGTGACTTTCCGCATTAATGCCATCTAATTTTACCGTCATATCTGCTCTTGCTATTAAAAGTACACTGATAGAATAATGTTTCCTTTTCCTACCGCCAATCTCCGTTGGGTACACCTCAATTATCCGGTATCCTCCGATTCTCTGATAAATTGATGACTTGTGATACCGATGATTCTCTTCTTCCAGCCCGAATTTTACTTTTCAGGCCCATCCAACGTATTTTCATGTGTATGGCGGCTAGTCGAGCTCTTATCGTTTATTTCCTCGTCTTCTTTGGTTGCCATTCCATTTCGTTTATCATTTCCTCTGTAACACTTTTCATATGTTCAGCTTCATATAGTTTCCAAGGTTGTTTCATTGCTGCCGTTTCGGCGCTTCTCCGTATATATTTTTCTTTTCCTCCATTAAAAAAAACATTTGCCATTTCACTCCTTTGTCTTCATCAACAACGTTTTCCAGGGTGTGGGATCCGCATTCTGAGTTGTCTATCAGTTGTAATTTTGTACTCAACTTTGCATCTGTCCTCCATACGTTGTAGATGGTTAGTATGTGAATCATTTTTCTTTTCATTTCCCTGAAATTCTTGACTTTTTCCCTTTGGTCGTCATTTTCTCGTCTGTTCATCCATGCTAAAGTGAATAATAATGATTGTGCCGTCTCCATACCTAATTCGATATCGTGTTCGTTCTCGCGGACTTATTGCCGTTTGGGTACATTCATTGCACGTCTTCCATCCATACGTCGATCAACTACTTTCGATATTGGCTATGATTTCTGTTTATTTCGCCGGTATAAAATTTGACACATCGGATCTCAGTATTCCTTAATTTCATCATTGGTAGCTTATTTCTTATCTTTATTGTTCATCTCGCTCTCATATCATCTTTGAATGTCCCATATTTGGCTATCACTCATGTTCTCATCATTATGAATCTCATAAATGTCGGTCCTCTAACAGCTTCACAAATATTCATTGATCGGTCTCGTAATGAAATCCGATTAATATATTTCCTCTAGCTTGGTCTATATTGCTTGCCTGTCATCTTATCTGTTTGCTCATTATCTTTTGTGCCTTTTTTCTAATCGCAGTTTTTATTCTTTGTGTATCAATACTTTGAATTTTTTGCCAATATTTTCTGTCTGTCGTTCTTCTTTCGCTTTCATTTTATTTAATGGTTACCGACATTATTCCCTTTGGCATATAGAGCATCCAGAGGTGTATATCTCGCTTATTCTCTTCCTTGATATAACAAGGTTATTTTTATCACTGGGTCCTAGCTTTTTCACTACGCCAATCGTATAACTCGTTGGTACTATTCGCCTCTTTTGCTATATCTGCTCTCGGTATTTCTGAAAACTCAAATAATTAACCTGATACTCTTCTCTATCATATTCTTCAACTTCCTTGGTACTTTCTATCATGTTCTTTCCATGATGCCGGAATGTACCGTTAATCGCCCGTTGATGTTCCTTTCGCAATTAAATCATATTCCGCTGTCTGCGGTTGTATCTCTAGTTAAGAACATTTGTTCGATCTACTTCCTTCCTACAACCATCGTTGATTTCCTTAATATCCTCGTTCGTCTTCTCTTTGGCACGTTCTCTCCATTTCCTCTAATTCGATTTGATTCATCTTATAGTGGTTTATTTGTCCTCGCATGAATTGAAATTTCTCCGCGCCCAGCTGCTTATCTCGCTTTCATCGTAATCTGTTTATCGTCTGTATTTTGTCTCAACATATTAACTGTGTGGTGTTCCTCTCTTCATTACTTGTTGCCCTTTATTTGGAACCAATCTGCTTTTATTTTATTCTCGATTTGACGTTTAGCTCCAGCGGGGCTTTTCTTTTCTATTCTTTTCTATTTTTTGAGTAGCATATCCTCTGGATTCGATTTTTTGTTATTATTGGTTCTGAATAATTTCTTTCTTTTTCTTGTGACGTTGATGCTTCTCTGCTCATCCTTTGTAGTCTAATTTTTGCTCCTCCATTTATTGCGATAGCACTTTCTTTGTCCACACTTCTATTTTTGATCTTAGTGCTTGCTCTTTGTCACCATTTTGCATCTCTCGCCGTCTAAATTTTTAATATTAGTGCCTTCTTCTATTCCGCTTTTCTTGTTCAGATGCTTCTTTTTCTTAACTGATCCTCCTCTTGTTCACCGCCTTCCTCTTGCTTTATTTTCTCGAGTACTCTCTATTGTTTGTGTCGTAATTTCGTTTTCGAGTTCGTCTATCTCGTACATTAGTGTTCTCGTTGTATCTCCGTATCATCACTCTCGATTAACTCCTTGAGTTCTGGTTCGTCTGACTTCTCAGTTGTCATTTCTTAATTGTCCTGACGTCTCTGTTTTTCCTCCCTGCAAATTCTTTGATTGGCCTCTATTTTCCTCCATCGTATTAACTCATACCTGTTTCCTTCGTTATCAGTTTACATATTTCCTCCCCCTTCGTTTCACACATCTGCTCCGCAGTGTGAATTCATGGAATTCCCATTCTCAATCAATATTAATTCTTTTCGGGTCTGTTTCGATTCTCCCGATCTTGTTGAATTTCCCCTGGCTCCTCTTTTGTAGTCTTTGCATTCAGCTTTGTTGCGCTGATATTTCTCCTAGATCGCACTCTGATATCTCCTCATTGCTCTCATTACGTGAATCGTTGTTGTTTATATTGGTGGGTCATTTGTTGCCATCATCTCTTTAATCCATGGGCATTCGTTGTATGTTTTTTCTCGTAGCAGCTTCTCTTGCATTACGTTCAATTTTGGATTCCCATAGAGTTGTTTTGATTTGGCTGTTGATTCTCGTCTATGCTATAACTATTGCCTTGCAAAAATTCCTTTCGTTGTCCACTATTGTAACATGCTTTGTAATATGTTCGTCTACATATTTTCTCAGTATCCCTCGTCTACCACATTTTTGAACAATGAAATTTCGAAACAATTCTCTCACCGATGTCCTATTTCTTATGGCATATGGAGCATTTTTCATTGTATCTGGATTGTTCCTGAATATTATTACTTATACATTACTTGGTTATTACCTCTATCCTCCGTATTTCTCGTTGCTGGGGGCTTGAACATCTGCTGTGCTCTTGAAGATTGATTCATAGCTGGATTGGTATTCGTTTTTTTGGTGTTTGGCGTTGACTGTCGATGTGGTTTGGTTCGTGCCAAGACTGCCACTGATACCTCAGTCTAGATGGCTTGCACATCTATTTGCGATTGCTACTGTTTATCTAACGTTTCTGTGCCAAACATCCAAGGTTGCTGTATGTCTTCTCTTTTGATTCCTCTTATGAAGACATTACCAAATTTATCTTCGGGCAAATCCTGTTGTCTGAAGGCTTCTTACATATTTCTTTAATCGCATGCGTACACTGCACTTGATTCATCTCGTCTGTTCGATGTATGAATCAATAATCTTCCTATTCCCCTTTTTTTCCTTAAACATCCCCGAATCTCTTTAATGAACTTCTTTAATCGTCCATGTTGTCATCCTCGCTGCGTCTCTCGCTTCTTCTACAAATACATCTGTGCGCCTTCCTTTCGATACAGGGTAGTCGCTCTTGTTACTTTTGATCTGTCCATTGACATGATATTTTATACATTGAATTCCTTTATGAATGTATCACAATTTGTTGAGACTATCCGTCGAACGGTTCCCTCTAACTTCTCTGAATTCTCCTATTCATGCCGCATTATTGTATCCACATTGTATTTGCATCCGGAATTGAAGAGTTTATCGCAGTTCGTCATGTTTTGATTGTTTGTCCAATCTTCTTCATATTTCACTGATTGATCGTTGTCACTGGGTTTCGATATTACGTAATCGTTCTCCTCGTGCTATTCAAATCAAAATCGTCAAAGTCCGCTATCTGTCCTTGTTCCGGTTACAGTTGATACTTTAGTGTTGACCTTCTACCTGTGCGAGAACTTTTTCTTTCTTTGCCTCTTTTACTAAACTTTTTTTTTCTTCTCTTGGCTTTGCTTCCTCGTGTGGGTTCTATCGCTATGCAATGTTTACGGTTACGCGCTTGACTGTTCTTCTCTCTGTTTGGTTCTTTGAGACTCTTTGGTTGCTTTGAAACTTTTCTGGTGCTTATTTTGTAACTAATCGGACGTTTTTCTTAAAAATCTTTTCTGCTCGTTTATTTCAACATTCCTTTTATCGCTTGCTTGTCGTTAGCTCTGAATATTTTCCTTTTGCTTTGCTTTGTACTTGACTGATTGCCTGCTTGACTATCGATTCCTAAAACCAAATAACGACTCCAATATTCCTATACTCCTATACCTAATTTCTCCTCCGTTTTACACATACGTATCATATTACATTCCCTGTTGCGCGTTACTGTGGCTTCTTTATCTGACTCAACCCCCTCCATTTTAAGTCCATTTTATATCTATCACCTCGTAAAAATATAATTACTCTCGTATCATTACTATATAGGTCTATCAGTTTATCTATATAGTCGATCAAATTTATATTATCATCAATATCAATAATCATCATACTCATACTTTCATTCATGCCATTAATATTTTTCCTATGTTCTCCCAAAAAATTCATTTACCTTAAATCTCAATCGCTGGCGCTCTATGCCCTCTAGATTCCGTCGGCTCGTCGCCTGCGCTTTAACTCTTTTACTGGTCATCGCTGTGTACCTTCAATATCTATTCATATCCTATTTTCATCTTACTCCTACATATCTTATCTAGTACTCTCCTTGGCCTCCAGTCATCTGAATCCATAATCATTCCACCTCTCTATTCGCCTCATAGTACTGATTATGAGCATCCAGTCCTCTTTATTGCTCAAAGTATCTATCATGATCAACCGCCTCTAATTCTCAAAGTATCTATCAATCAATCCGCCCCTCTATTGCCTCAAGATCTGAAATTATATCATCCAGCCCTCTATTGCGCTCAATATTCTGATTATAATCATCCGCTCCTCTATTCATATTATCTCTTATATCGACATTGAGCTCAATCAGTGACTTGGTATGTTTTGAGGCCTCACATCTGACTCCCAAGCATGGCGTCGTTAGCCCGCCGCATCTTTCCGGTTACGCTTTACTCGACCGCCATTCGGCATATTTGTACGGTTGGATCCGTGTGTTGTTGTACCAAAGCTCCTCGCTGGGCAAAAAACACATTCCCACTCGTATTCGGTGTGGATCCGGTTGTGTACCTCGAAAGAATATAAAAGTATGGAAATGCCTAGACGTCATCAAGTCAAAAGAGGTTTTACTGATTTCCCGCATTAGTGAAAAGAAAGGAATGCTCAAAAGTGGGAGCGGTGGAATAAACTATCAAATCTCTGCCGCTCCATCCATCAGATTGTCTCGGCTCAAGTTCGAGCGCTCTCATCTGGCTTTAGTAGGACATTTTGAGTATGAACCATTTACCGGTTAGTTTCACATCTCACCTACCGTTTGGCCCCGTACTCGGTGTGGGATCCGGTTTGTGTACGAGTGCCTCCCAGCGAAAAAAAAAGAACGTCCGATACTTCGTGTGTGATACGGGTTTTTGTATCGAACGGCCCATTGCTCATCAGTCCCTTGCTGATAACAACTCTGAGCACTACAGTCCGTCGCTGTCCTCTGGGCCTCCACCAAGCTAGGGACAAAAAAAACCATCTCTAGTACCTTACTCTAACTATGCATTCTGTCGTGCGCCTCTTTCTCCTTCACCCTCGCCTAATCTCTTCACTCCCCCTTCAAAATTTGTGTATTGCATCAACAAGCTCGCCAAAAGAGGGTATCAACTCTGCGTATTGCTGACAACGCTGAGACTTGCTATCCAGTTCCTTTCTCAGTAGGTGTTGATCAGGGTTCCCTTGTGTGAGCTGTACTATCATGATATGCATCAAGTTTACCATTTTTTTCCTTCTCGTCTATCTCAATATATATTTATCAAGTAAGTAATATCAATAAAACAATAAGAATTCTAAACTAGAAAACTCGTTGTCGAAATTTCCGATCCAATATTGTGTCTCATGGCATGTGTTTTATTATTCCCAATTCCGGCTTTTAAATGTTTCGGTCCTATTACCTTTTGTTTATCGTTGTCCGTGGTTTATTATTTATGAACATGCGTATTCTTATATTCTAATATGCCAAGTAATCATAATAATCATTATTTTTATTTCATCATAAAATCAATGGAAAGTAAACCGTTAGTCTATCCTTTTATTCTTTCCTGGCATAAACATACCAGTGCGATCTTTGTGCCATTGCTGCATAACTCAGGTGTCCGCAAGGTATCACCATTACTCGTGCTTCCTCTGTTTTGCACGCATAACACTCCACATAAGCCTTAGTTTGCTCTTTCATTGTTGTTGCACATCTCGTCTCAATTTATCTTGAACTTTTCCATTAAATTGACCAGCTTTTCTCCCAAATTTGGTTACTCTCTAATCTCATAGATAGAATTTCATACTATTCTTCAGTAGTTATATCTTTATCAAAATATCGACTCAATTATAATATCTATTTCATCGGAGTATAGTTAGAGATGGCTATATATCCTCTTTAGCTCGTTAATAACTTTGTTATTAATTAGTCTCAAGATGTCATTTTCAAATTTTAGAATCCCCTTTACGTTTTTCATAATTTTTGCTGGTTCATCTAAATATCAAATTACCCTTTAAAATTTATCTAAATACTAATTAACTAAATTTCCCCAATTTCACCTCTTTAATATATTTGATTTCATTTTACTATCACATTTTTAATCATATCCTGTTGTGCTTTTCCTACCGTTGGCGTCCCTTGTTGGTACGGTTCTTTCTCTTGTTTTATCATTACTCCCCTTACTTTCACCATTTCATTTATCACGGAATTTTGCCCTTTAATTACTCCGTTATCCGTCTTGTCATTGTGTTTGGTGTCTACAAGGGTGTCATGTCGTCAAGTAGGATGTTGATTTCTTGTTGGCGCTAAAATTTGTAATGCGGTTACTCTTTTTCCCAACAGTTTGTTCCTGGGTTTTTTTATGGCGTTCTCAATCCCTCCAGGGTTTGCACATATCGCTCAGCATCTCTTGTTTTACGCTTTAAACATTTTGCTTATATTTCCTGGTTCTTTGTAAAACAATCTTTATACCCCCAACTTGTATCAGGTTTTTTTATTGCTGTTTCAATTCTCCTCGAACTTTCCACTTTTCACGATTGTTTGCACACAAAAATCACTCAATCCGTTAGGTGCACTGACAAGAATTTCTGTGGTTCTTAACTGGTTGTCCTGTCTTCCAAATTAATAAAGCTTACCGGCTGAGACCAAATTTGCTTGGTGGCCAGTCGTCTGTATTACTCTCTTTGATTTGTAGTTAGGTTCGTGTTTCATCGTCTTCACTATTTCATCAATCTCACAATCATCATTCACTCCCGCCGGTTCGCAAAATGTCGTCTCGAATTTCAACTTCAAACCTTAAGCTAATGTCTATATTCCTTTGTTTTTGCAAAAAACAATCATTCAAATCCCGCTGAGGGTGTACTGACAGTACTCTCTGTGTTTTCTTGACTGGTATCTTGCTTTCCATTACAAAGCTTATTCCCGTATGTGAACTGACAGACCTCTCTTGGTTTCCTGGCTTTGGTATTTTGCTTTTCCAATTAACAAACTTTATCCCGGCTGAGCCCCAAATTTGTATGGTGGTTAAGCAGGGTTCAGATCTTGCTTATTGCTTCCTCGCGACCCTAGTAACGCAACAAAAAGATACACTCCACTGCACCGTTCTCGTTGCTTAACAACGTTGAAATGTGTTCAAGTGGTGGGATGTCCCGCAAAAAAATTGAATACATTGGCTAGTACGTAATGCTCGGAACCAAACCTGGTTCACTGAGGGAAGCTGTCGATACAGAAAGACCTGTCTCCAGCTTGCTCTGTCCTCATTAGTTATATGTTCATGTTATAGCTAATCTGCGAAAACTGAGACGTAAATAGGTTACTTATTGACCGTTATTGGTATTATTTCACAAGAAACGACTCAAACTAAAGGCTAAACTACCTATTAAATAAAATCACCATGAAAATATCTAACGGTTTGCATTCTAAGTTGCGCTGCTCGACCTCGGTCACGTTCCTTACTCGGTCGACGATTGTTACGGCGATGATGCCTGCGATCTGACTGCTGGTGCCATTTGAGTTGGGGCAAGATGAAGCGGGTAGGTACCGCGTCAACCTTCTCGGCATACAGCTAAAGTGCGACTTCTAGCCCCCTGAACCTGCGTCGGCAAACTCCGATTGAAGCGGCGTTCTTCGCCCCCTTTTGAGCTTCGGTGAGTGGTTGGTATAAGCGGACTTGGTTCGTTTAATTCTAACCACGTCGCTTAATCTGCTGTATCTCACGGGTTAGTTGTAGGATCTGACACATTAAGTAATTCGCATTCGCCTGTCTCGCGCGATCTTAACTCCGTCTTAAGATCCCGAGAGAAGACCATTTGCTGATTTAAGGATTTTACTCGTCGATTTTACTGTCAGCTCTCAATACATTTAAACTCTTTTCAACAACTCAACACTCATTCAGTTATATAAGAAAGAAACACACAGTTCTTAACTTTTTATTGCTATGTTAATCACTCAGATGTCTCGTTCGTCATTTATTCATCCGGGCAGAATTCTTTCTAGCTTCCTTTTGAGCCTCTACTGTGTATGGACCCTAGTGTCCCGGAAACCTGGACGGAGTGGGGGCGCGGCGATCCGCCCAGCACAGGATGTCCAATCCAGTACATCTGCAAGGTACATCCTTGCCTTATCGACTTTTGGTAAGTCCACCATGCTCACTGCATCCGCTCCCACTCGGTGTAGTGAGTGTTCCTGCGCATTTGCGAAGATTCAGCGCTGATCTTGTCTTCACGATTACGACGAGTGCTCTCACGTCGACTCGGTTTTCCGAGGGATAGAATGGCCACTGCGACCGGGTTTTCTATTTATCGTCGGGTCGGTTCGTAACAGCATCTTGAGGCTCTTCCCCGTTGACTGAGCGCGTGATCCTGATTTGTGGTCATGCTCTTCTGTAAACAATCTGAGATTTAAGCCTATGAATAATACTAGTGTGGGGGAAAGGTCTTTATTATATTGAGTTGAAGAAGAGTAGGTGGGTCAAGATTTGGTGCATTTAGCGGTGACACAAATTGAATGTTTTCTCTAGAATTATTTATCTGTGAGAAAAAACCCCACCAGGCAAAACAATTTAGTGTAAAGAAGGGTCAACTATTTTGTGAAATTCATCACGATTACATTTAATAATGGCTGTCACCGTAAGAGAAAAAAAAATAATTAATTTACAGCTTAAATTGGATAATATCTGTTACTTTTAATTTGTTTCTAATTCAAGTTTAAGAATCTTTTAAATTTTTTGATTTATTTAATGTAAAATTTTTCTAACCAAAATTGACAATAATCGGCTAATTTTAAATTAGAATCTCACGAATGGCAAAACAATTACTTGTTTCAATTATCACTTCTAATTGTGAATTCCGATTATGTGTTGTGTTCATGCTATTTATATTAAGGGTCTGAGGTACTCATTAGCATAATGTTTGTTTGTATTTAACTTACCTTATCGTCGACTGCGGCCTACTCAGCTAATCCGATGGTCTCGGAAATTTTTCTACGTTATCGCATTGTCAAATTTGCATAATTACTGAACATAATTGTCATTTGCCTTGTCGCAATATGGGCTACCACTGTCTGGATTTTATCAACATTCCTCGAATGGGGACCTTTTCTAAATACGTTTCACTTGGGAAGCCGATGGTGTTTTAATGAAAACGACTTTAACTTGTATTTTTGTTATTTCCAAATTGGATCTTATGCTATCCGGTTGGATTTAATTCGATGTTTACTGAAAACGCTGTCCGTAGATTGGCCAATCAAATTTGTCTAAAACAGCATTCGGATTATTGGTCCAATTCAATCTTGCGCTAAACTACAACATGATCTACCTGTCGAACACGTATCTTAATTAATTTACAAATTATTGTTAATTCGAATTGGATGTGTTTATTATTCACTACACTATTGATTTAATTATTGATCGTTAGCTTTATTTATCCACCGTGCATGATCTTGATTGGGGTAATCCTATAACTGAAGTGGGTAGATTTTTATTTTCTATGATTGCTAGATTGTATCAAGTTTTCACAAATAAATTTTTGATTTTCGTCTACTCATCAACAAGGATTTATTTTTATCAATCGAACATCTTATTTTAAATTACTTTCTTCCACGGTCAAACCAGATTTATTCCTTACTTAAACTGCCAAATGTTTCGTTACAATTAAATTTCTTTTATATCATATAAATCGCTGTTATCCGTCATGAGATCTATTTCATGTTCAACCAAAATTTTATTAAATCGATCGTTATTTCTTCATTAATCATAATTTCCTTGAAATCATTTTCATAATTTCATTTTATTCATACCTAATCACATCCAACTTTTATTTGATTTCTTTCATTTCCTATTGATCCTAACTGCTACTGATTCATTGTTTTATCTTTATAAATTTCTTTCATTCTTTCATCATAACCTATTCGTTTTCCTTCATATGAACCATAATTTATTGAATTCATTTTACATCCAATCATGCTTCATTAATCATTTTTGTTTCAATCTTAATCCTAACTTTATCGTTTTAATTCTATCTAATTCTGTTAAATTAATTTACTTCTATTCAACCATTAAATTCATTTAACTCATAAATGATTAATTCACATTTTAGCTTGACACGGAAGTGGTTATAATCAGCAATTCAATTTACGACGTTACCTCCCGTACTCCCTTTTCCTTAATTGATCTAAGCATCTATGTTTATTAATAGTTTTATTGATGTGCCCAAACTCTAGCTCGTGTGGTGAATTTAACCGTTTTGTAGATAATTTTAGGTCGATTTTACGAATTGAGAAACGAGGAAGCAGCAAGACTTCTTCAATTAATTCTCGCTCACTATAAGGATAACATAGTTTACGATCCGCCGCGCGTTGCGCAACTGAGTCTTCAACGGGTGCAAATATCAATTGGCGATCTTCCACCACTACATGCATCTGCACTCATCTTGATGTTTTTACTAACTTGCGGAAGTGTTCGGCTGTGGCCGGCAAAAATTTCGACATTTAACGATTTTATATATAAAGATATATAATTTAATTAATGGCAATATCAATAAATGTTATATAATCATAAACAACAAGATTACCCTTTGACCATTTCCATAAAACCTCAAAAAATAAAATCGAACATGAAAAATCGCATAAAACCTTCTCTCTCACATGCGACGCCGAGCAAGCTCCAAATGAATATGCAAGGCGGATGTGGAAAGAGGGTTCCAACATAACGATTCATCACCTAAAAATTTCGATTGAATAACACTATTTGATAAATGATTAAAATCTTGCAAGACGAATCGCTAACAGTTTAAAACGTTCTCTTTAAAAAAATAGTTTTAAGTAGTTCAACAGAATGTTCTGGAAAATGCTGTGTTTATATGTGAAAATGGTCAGTATTTATACTAATGTGTGAGCTGTAAAATTGATGCAGTAAAACAAAATTCGACCCTTGTTACTTTCTACAAATTCTATTTTTTTTAATTTATATTCTTGATGTATTTATATATTTATTTAAAAAT
>CM039680.1:10754590-11025738 GCA_022537955.1 Schmidtea mediterranea
CGGATTTTTTCCCGCTTGTTTACTATTTCTCATCCATCCTTTCCTGTCGGACCCATTCTGGCATTATCTCTCTGATAGCTTTACTATTTATCCATCTTGTTACATTTATCTTTGAGTCGCATTTAACGTTAATTTTTGTATTCACCGGATTTAGGTTCTCTACATTATATTTGATGTCGCTTCCTAATTTTCGGCTCATCGTTAGTCCGTTTATACTTCAGCTGTTGAGTTTGTGATCTGGTTTTCATACCTCGATTCTCTGGTTCTTCGTTATTGTCTCCGGTATCGTTACCATTCTACTCACGTTTACGTAGAAGGTCAGTGGAGTGGGTTATTGACTAACTCGCGCCATTATTCTTTCGTTTACATACAATTATCTCATAAGTCCTTTACCACATCTTGTAATTTCGGGCTACTCCGAAAATTTGGCGTCGCAATTATTACCAAATCTCCCACTGAAAGTTGTGCTCACGCACACTCGCTTTTGTCATGTTAACTCTTGTTAAGCTCTCTTGATTAAATCAATATTCATACCTGCCGTTTTCCAAATCTTCTTGCATTCGCTCTTTGGATTCCTGTTACATAATTCGTCAATTCCATATACTGTCGATATTGGTGGCTTGATATTCTAAGTTCTATTGGCATGTTACATTCTCTGCCGTTACATTAATTTGAATAGACTCATTTTGTTTGCTGGGTGTATTTGACATTTAAGGCATTAGGCATGTTTATATATCTTATCCCAAATCTTTTTTGGTGTCTGCTACATAATTTCGACATCATTTCTATTAGTATTACCATTGAATCGTTCGGTTTGAACGTTTTGTTTGCGGAATGTACGGTGATGTTCTCAGCTTCGCGATTCTTGAAGTAATTCTACTTTCCTCTATTATTTTCGCTTTCATAAAGTTGGGTCCCTTGATCAGTTTAGGATCTGTTTAGGGTCCGTATCTACAGCATATTTCCTCTACTAGGATTTCTCGCTATTGTTCTGGCCTTTTGATCTGGTATGCGAATGTCTCTGGAATTTTGACAATAATCTTTACTACTAATATGTAGATATTCCAAATCGTTTGGTTTTCTGGTAATGGTCCTACACATCCATTCGATCATTGTTCATGGGTTCTGGTGGAATTGGGCATTGGGCTTTAACGGGTGCTTTCAATTTACTTCCTGTGCTTTCTTGGTTGCACATATCAGACAATTCTTTTATCATCCTTTTACGTCCTCTCCGATATATTGGCCATAATATTTTTGGACGCAGTCTGGCTTCCGTCTTTTTTGCTGACATGTGTCTCCAAGTTTTCCATCGGTATTGCATCAATACCTCTTTTCGTCTGCTTTCTGGTAAACACATAAGTCGTTTCTCCACCATCCATTAGTAATAACCATCCTTTCCATTTATATCGATGTCGTGTTTTTCCATATCTGTTTCTCTCCAATTTACTGTTGTTGTCGAGATTTCATATCACTTAGTTTTCCATAATTCGATTATTGTTTTCAATCATGTCTTCTTCTGCTCATTTCTCAGTTTTGTGAAATCAATATCTTCATGCGATGATCATGCATATTCGGTCTTACAATCCTTGATCCATCAGTTCCTCAAATACAAAATCTTGACATACAATCTGCTAGCGTGGCTTTTCCTGATTTGAACTTTATACGGCCGAGTATTCTTGCAACTGCATTTGCCCATCTCATTATCTGCTCGAGGCTTCTTTAGTTGCCTAGCCATTACCATGGTTGATGATCCGTGTGAATATATCTCCGTGACCCATGAATAAATTTGAAGATGTTTAATTAGCTTGGATATTGCTAATGCCTCCTTTCAGTTCACAGAGTAATTTCTTTTCGTTGTTTCTTGAACGTTCGGACCTATAATATTCCAATTAACTCGCTCTTCTTTTTTCGTCGTCCCATTGTCCTAGGACTGCTCCCGATGGCATATTCACTGCGTCTGTTTGCTAACAAAAACGGTTCTTAAAAATCTGGTTACGAGTATTGGTGCTGATATCAGTTTATCTCTGAGTGTTTCAAAGGCTGTTTGTTTTCCTTCTTCCATATAAACGGGGTATCCTTTGGTTAATTCTTGTATGGGTTTTGCGATTGGTTGCATAATTTTAATGAACTTTCGATATTATCACATAGCCTAAGAACTTTGCATTCTGTGTTGACTGTCTTTTGGTGCAGGGCAAGTTCTAATTCTTTTCGATGTCCTTGGATCTGGTTCTTGCCTTTCGCCGACACAATGTGTCCTAAGAAGGTTACTTTTTCCTTTGCCAATCGGGCATTTTGATGTTTTCCAATTTTTCAAATTCCATTGTCTCAGATCGAACGATTTACATTACGGAGTCTTTTAAATGTTGTTCGAGGTGCTTAGAATAAATTAATAAATCTCGAATTATACCATACGATTGTTTTAATGCCGTTGAGTACAAAGTTTCATAATCTCTGGAATGACGCTGGTGCAGTTGGTTGTCCAAAAGGGCATTTTCTTGAATTGATATAGATCTGTTCCAATTGAAAGGCAGTTTTCTCATCTGTCGTCCTCTTTGACCTGTTATTGCCCATAACACTTTTTAAATCCACACGATGTAAATAGGCTGCTCCGTGCACGTTTGTAACCCATCTCGTTTTATATCTGGTAACGGATATGTATCCGCTTGTTACCGCGTGAGTCGTCGTAATCTATACAAAATCGTTGTGTTCCGTGCCTTCTTTACCATGACCACTGGGAAATGCCATGCGAGCAACTTGGTTCGATTACTCCTTTGCGTCTAACCATTTTTTGCACTTTCTCTTCTCTGCTTTCTGATTTTTTGAGCTCCGCCAATCGATTATATGGCCGTAGTGTTATTGGGGTATCGTCTGTTAGTTTGGTATCGTGTGTTGCGATTACCCGCTTGTACCGAGATCTAGTCGGATGCTGCAAATATATCTTTAAATTCTATAACAGTTTTTATTGCTCTCTCTCGGTTTTCGTTTTTAGTACTGACTGTCGATGGTCATAGTTCTTCCTCAGTTCCTGCAGTTTTTGTTGTTGAGTTCAATGTCCTATCATCGGGTTGTAGCTTCCAGTCTTTCGTTTCATAGACTAACTTTATCTTCCTCGTCAAAAATTGTAAGTTGATTGGGAATTCACTGTTTTATTCATTTAATACACTATTTTCTCTGGCTAATGGCAGTTCCTTCTTTTCTCAATTTTGTGATTTAGGTTCGAAAATCATTTCACTCTAGTCCTCGTTTACTTTCACATAACATCATTTGTGTGCGTCCTCGGCCACTATTATTTCTGAGATCTCACTTCGATTTCAACATACATTATCCGTCGGTTTTATCTCTCAGCTCCATTGATCCTTTAAGATTCTATATTATCTCTCTTTAGTAATTCTGGCATGAGATCAGTTTCCAATTTATACAATCTGCGCTCAGTTTTCCTTTTGATACTGCTAGATACATGATCTTTACGTTTTTATGATTCTTATTATCGACCAGATTTTTCCGATGACTGTTACCGATTCGTTTGCTGCAAGTTTCACGTCCATGTTAGCTTCTTCTATTACATGGCCACAATTTTTTTCCGGGTTTATTTTTATCCATTTTTATGCTGAATGTTTGGCTCCGTATCATCATTGCTTGATTTTTACCCCAATTTTATTTCTATTGGTACCGTTATGTTGGTCCAGCTAATGTTTGTACGTAGCTATTAGTCGAGTTCTGGATCCTGTCTACCACTTCTTTGATCTTTGGGCTAGTTCTTGGTAACTAAAATACTGCCAATTTGTTCGAATATAGGTACTGGATAAATATTTCGTAATGTTGTGACTTGGTAATTGTACGTGTACTATATATCATACTGGCATGTTTCTCTCTACCGGATGATGTTGCTTTCTTTAAACATTTTTCATATACTGTGGTGGATGATTATATGTCCACATTCTTGTTTTTCGGATTTTCCATGTTTTGAGTTGCTTCTGAGATTAAGCAATTGTGTTCCTTTCCTTGGGTTTTTCTCGTGTCGCTGTACTATCATCTCTGAATTTATCCATCTGTTTCCCAATCGTTTTTTGTCGCTTCATTCGGGTTTTCTCGGGCTTCTGTCATTATCGCTTTAATTTTCGTCCGACTTCTTTTCATCGTAACATTCATTTTCGTAGATTCCTTACTTAGTCTCTTTATCTGTGGATATTCTTTTGATGTGTCCATGTAACACCATTGTCTTAGCTGAAAAACGGTAAGAATCCATTGCTTTTCCAGTTAATTTTTCTCTCTCTTTTATAAATATCGAAGAAACATTGCTAACATTGTTTGTTTTATGATTACTCTTACGATTTGAATGATGAAATTATTCCTAAATTCCTGCCATCATCTGTTCCGAAGATTTAAGAATCTTCCCCACATGGCTTTCATCATATTGCTGTTGCATGTGGAAAATGGTCTGGCTAGTAACAATTCGTAGTTGCGGTTTCTCTCCATAGTTGTTTCCTCCCTTATAATTTACAAGTTTATTGGATAATACTTGCTTGCCTTTGTGCGGAAATAATAGATTTCTCTTGGCTCGTTCCAGATTCTTTCGTTTGGTATAATTCCGCTCTGTGATAATATCACTGGTTTGAATTCTGCTTACTGGCCGAATTCTGTTAATCCAAATATTTTTTGGTGGTGCTACTATTTACTCGGGTGGGGAATTGTAACCAACTTTCCATCTTCTTATTTCAAATAATGGTCATATACATACCTGCAACTGAAACATTTGGGTACAAATTTCTCTGGTTTATCATCCTTGTTACTGGTTTGAGTCGAATTCTTGATTTTCCTTTATGCATTATCTCTAATTCGTTATGCATTTACTCTTGGGATTGGATTTGAATTTTGGTAGTTTTCGCAATTGTCTTTTCGAATTTATACGTATATACATAACTTCTCCGACGATTCTTTCCAAAATATCCCTCTTGGAGTGGTAATAATGGGATTGCATTATCCGGATTGTGAAAGCCATTGCCAATTTTGTTTTTAACTATTTCTCGTTCAAGATTACAAGTTTCATTTTTTACACAAATTCGTAGTATATTTTCTCTGTTGATGCCAAATCCTTTGTGATATAGAAAATCCATTCTTGTTTTTATATATAGATATAATTTACATCTTTGGGATCTATTTGCGCTTTTTGCGTTTGGTTATGCTGTTCGCGATAAGAATTATTCCTTTATAATTCGTAACTGGCACCATTTCGTCGCATTTATCACCATCCGTCCTTTTTATTTAAATTCATTTCCGGATTTGGTATCAGTTGATATTACTACTGTGTGACTGCTGATCCGATTAGTTGTGGTTATCGTTGGTTTTCCGATTCTTCCGGTTTCTCCGTATTTCTCTAATGCGCTTTTTTGGTGTTAGTTTCGGTTTCTCTGTGCACTTGTTCCTTGCACTTCATCAAATATCTGCACTTTTCAGTAAGGTGAGTCTACAAGTTTGGTATCGGCATGATATACAATCGTTGACATTTCCCGTATTGCATGAAGTCTATCTGTTGCTAGACATTGAGGTACTTTTCATTGCTTGCGTATCGGATCGAAATATCCTTGTATTTCTCCACTTTACTTGATTAACTTTCAAATCACTACTACTCCTTTGGACTAATTTGATTAAATAGGGTGTACTCTCTCGTGGCACGTTCCGTCTCCAGCCGTTATTTCTCCCGCAGCGTTACTTCGGGTGGTTTATTTTTCCTTCCCTCGGCTGCTACATTCACTCTTCCAGCTATTTGAGATACGGTCCTGTCGTAAATCCTTCTTCACTTCGCTCTCGTTACTGAAACAACTGTTGGTTTACCGTTCCGCTCTATAATTGTTGAATGCGAGTGATGTCCGCAATGAAATGCTACAAATTTTCCGCGTACTGAACATTCTTGTATTCTCTGTTTTTTATAAAGTCTTACCTCTGTTACATTTACGATACTGCCGTAGCTGTTGTCTGTAATCTTCCGGGGGTTCGCAGCTTTGCACTCTTCCTTTCTTTTAAATGAGAGTATTTATCACCCAATCTTATGTTTCACATTCATCTACTACAACGGTTCTACCCCTTTCACGCACATCATCCATATGGTATTGTAGTGATATCGTTATTCATCCCTTCTAGCTGTTTTGGATCACTTGCATTAATCGGTTGTTTTCGAATTCCGTTAGTTAACTCTTTTAACTTTGCTTGTTATCTCGGTTTGATCATCTTTACTTAGCCAAATTTATAAAGTTGCCCATCCCCTTGGAGTCAGGATTGAATGGTTTCAACTACTTTCCTAGATAAGTCTGTTATATGCGAATTCATATCCGTTTGGATTGTATTTTGGTAGTTCGCTTTCGTGTATATTCACTATCGTACTTGATACATCAGGTAGGCCATTCCTTACCAATATCTATGGTATCGTCAGATTCGTTTCGTTAAATATATTTATCAACGCAGTATTCCTCGGGATCTTTGGTTGTGTTCGTACCTTGTCTGGTCCAAATTTTTATTTATTATTGGCTTCTATTTGCTGTCCAAAGCTGTTGCTTCTGTTCGATATTATTGAGTTTTCAAAATTTCTCTTTATTTCTGGATTTGCTAATCCCAGCATATCAGTTATCCAATCTGTTATCCATTTTGCTCCTTGTTTCTTGACCTTTAGATTTTCCCTTGTAAACTGTTTCGTTACTTGACTAAGTTTGTTCAGTTCGTTGGTTCAATTGGATCCAATCTGCATCTGTTCTTTAGTTTCCTTTCTGGGTTTATCAAATTTTCGGTCGTCCTCTGGACTTTCTTTTCCATTGCCGTACCTGTTTTCTTTTCGTATTGGTGTTCGCCTGTTGTTTCGTTGGATGTTGTAGCTCTGTTCCATTTATCATTATCCCATTCGTCTCCTGTCGAGCTTCGCGTCTTTCCTCTTTCTTTTTTATTTTCCTCCTCGGTATCTGGCTCTATTAATTTTCGGATGGCTGATCTTTTGGACCACATTTATAAGCTCGTTGGTTCATCGTTATCAAATCGATTTTCATCTTCTGTCATAACAAAATCTCTTGATTCCGAGTATTCTCCTGGTTTTGTTTCCTCGTCCACAATATCATTTAGATCATTTAGTATCTCTTCATCTCCTGTTGTGATAACGATTCTTCACTCTGCTGCAGGTGAACTCTGGCGTTGTTTAGACTCTTTGTCGTCCTGATTGGCGTTTTCGTTCTGGTTTTCTCTTTTATTGGAGTTTTACCCGCGATTTCTGGCTACGGTTAGTATATTGATTAACCCCAATGCATTGCGTAACTCCCAATTTTCAAGAATCGTCGTCTAATGATCGTCACTTCGTATTGTAATGAAAGGCGGTTCATACGGTATTCTCTTTTTCACTTCCACTCACTTTGGCAGTGATATAAAAATTCTCTTTTCGATTGGTTCGAAAATCTGGCATTCATAATTTTTAAACTTCGTACTTCTCTATCGTTTCGGCTGCCCTTCGGTTATGTTTTCATTTTCGGATAATTCTCGAAATTAATCGGCGGTACCACGCATACATTCTCCGATACCCTCTATTCCTTTCGTGTGTTCGCAGATTCTCTATTCTGCTACAAGAATCGGATGTATCCATTTGCCTAACTCTGTTACGGGTTCGTCTTTTGATTTCTTGTGCTCCGGTCTCATATCGCTGCTAATTCCTCTACATTCTGCGTTTCCGTAATCTTGTTAATCTTCCTCCACAGGGTCGGTCTATATCTGTGGGCAAGGTATTTTGTTCCTGTATTCGTTTTTTCGAAATACACTGATTCGCGTCCGTTGTTCTTTGTTGGATTCGCAATTTCATTTCTTCGTCTGTTTTCTACTTCGATCGTGATGTATATCGTATCATTCTTTTACGAATTGAGTGTACATATTTTTTCAACAGAAATTGTGGTACCTCCCGCAACATTTTCAGTGAGATTTTTGGCTTTTGACTTTATCATAGGATCTTGGGTCTACTCCCAATTTTTCGCTGATGTCGCCTTCCCATTTTCCGGTTAGCGATTGAATCGTGACTTTTCGATTAAGATGGCCATTTTAATTTACCGTTCATATCTCGCCTCTTGCTAATAGAAATACACTGATAGATGTTTTCCTTTTCCTACCCATTCTCCGTTGGGTACACTCTCAATTCACCGGTATCCTCCGATCTCTGTATAGAATTTTGATGACTATGTGAACCGATGATTTTCTCTTCTTTCAGCCGATTTTACTTTTCAGCACATCCACCTATCTTCCATTGTATGGGGTAGTCGGCTCTACTCGTTTATTTCATCGTCTCTATCTGGTTGCCATTCCATTCGTTTTATCATGTTCCTCTGTGTAAATTTCATATGGTTCATTTAGTATATTCCAAGGTTGTTTCATTGGCTGCCTCTTCTGGCGTTTCTCCTGGTTATATTTTCTATCCATTTTGGTTCGGCTTCTCTCCATTTGCCATTTCCACTCCTTGTCTTTTCATCAACGACCTTTTTCCAGGGTGTTGATCGGCATCTAAGTCGTCATATCAGTTGTAATTTGTACTCAACTTGCTCTCTGTCTCCATATTGGCTAGCTGGTTAGTATTTGATCCATTTTTTCTTTTCATTTCCTCTTGAAATTCTTGGATCTGGTTGTTTCCCTTTTGGTCAGTATTTTTTCTCTTCTGGTTCATCCATGGCTATTGATATTAATAATTTGTCCGTGTCTTCCCATAACCTTATTCCGTATATCGGGGTTCGGTTCGTCGCGGACTTATTTGCGTTTGTGGTACATTATTGCACGTTCTTCCACCTACCGGCGTCCACTACTTTCGATTATTGGCTGTATGATTTCTCTGTTTATCGCGGTTAATTCATGCATTTGGACAATCGGGATCTACTAGTATTCCTTTATTCATCATTGGTAGGCTTATTCTTATCTTTATTGGTTCATTCTCCTTCTCATATTCTCTTGATGTTCGCCAATTTGGCTATCAGCTCATCTGTTCTCTCATTATCGAATTCTTCATAATGTCTGTGTCTCGTACAGCTTCTACCAAATATTTTCATGAGATCGGTTCTCGTTTAATGATATCGATTAATTATATTTTCTTACTTGGTCTATTTGCTTGCTCTGTCATCTTATCTGGTTTTGCCTCTTTCTTTTTGTCTCTCTTTTTCTCTAATCCAGGGTTTTTATTTCTTTGTCTGTATAATATTTTTGAATTTTTTGCACTATTTCTGCTGTCGTTCTCTTCGCTTTCATTTTTATTTAATGCTTACCACATTTATTCATCTGCCATATTAGAGCATCCACTAAGGTGTATATCTCGCTTTTATTCTCCTTCCTTGATATATAATTTTTTTATAACTGGGTCCTAGCTTTTTCATACCCCAATCGTATAACTCGTTTCGTACTTTCGCCTCTTGTTGCTATTATCTGTCTTCGTATTTCTGGAAAATCAATAAATTTACCTTGGATTACTTCTTCTCTATCATATTCTCTTCAACTTCTTTGCGTACTTTCTTATCATATTCTTTCCATGATGCCGTGGAATGTACCGTTATTCCCGTTGAATGTCCTTTTCGCAATTAATTTCATTATTCTGCTGTATTGCGGTTGTATCTCTGAGTTTAAGAACATTTGGTTTCGAATTCACTTCTTCTACAATCTCGTTGATTTCTTTTAATATCTCGGTTTCGTCTTCTCTTGGCACGTTCGTCTCCATTTCCTCTAATTTCGGATTTTGATCTATTTATATGGTTTATTTTCCTCGCATTGATTGAAATATTTCTCCGGCCCAGACTGCTTATCTCGCTTTCATCTTCATCTGTCTTGCATCGTCTGGTATTTGTCTCAACATTATTAATGTGTGGTTGTTCCTCCTCTTTCATTATCTTGGTTTGGCCCTTTTATTTGGAACATATCTCTTTATTTATCTCGATTTGAGGCTTTACTTCCACGTGGCTTTTCTTTTCTGATTCTTGTTTCTATTTTGTAGCAGTATTCCTCTGGACGATTTTTTGTTATTAATTGGTTCTGATTATCTTTTCTTTTCTTGTGACGTTGGATGTCCTGCTCATCTCTTTGTAGTTTCTAATTTTGCTCCTTCATTTCTTGAGATAGCACTTTCTTTGTCAATCACTTCTATTTTTTGAATCTAGTGCTTGCTTGTTCACATGTTTCAACGCTCCGTCTATTTTTACTTTAGTTGCCTTCTTTCTTAGTTCCGCTTCTCTTGTTTCAGGATTGCTCTTTTCTTTTTAACTGATCCCTCTTGTTCTTAAGCTTCCTCTTGCTTATTTTCTCGATGTGTTACTTCTTATTGTTCTGTGTCGTAATTTCGTTTTTCGCGTTTCGTCTTATCTCGTTACATTAGTGTTCCCTCGTTTTGATCTTCCGTTATCATCATTCTCTGCTCGATTAATCCTCTTGAGTTTCTGGTTCGTCTGATTTCTCAGTTGTCATTCTTTTAATGTCGACGTCTCTGTTTTTCCTTCTCTGCAATCTTTGATTGGCTCCTATTTTCTCCCAATCGTATTTAATTCAACGTTGTTTTCTCGTTATCAGTTATCATCATTTCCTCCCCTTCGTTCTCAACACACTGCCCGCAGTGTGGAATTTTCTCTGGAATTCCCATTCTCATCATATTAATTCTTTCGGGGTCTGTTTCGATTCTCATCTTTGTGGATTTCCTGGGGCTTCCTCTGTTTGTAGTCTTTGGCCATTCAGCTGTTGTTGCCTTGATATTCTCTAGTTCGCAGCTCTCTTGAATCTCTCATTGCTTCTCATTACGTTGATTCGTTGTTGTTGGTATATTGGTTGGGCCATTTGTTGCATCATCTCTTGTTAATCCATGGGCATTCGTGTGTAGTGTTTCTCGTAGGCATGTTCTATCTCCGTGCATTACGTTATTTGTGGACTTCCCATAGAGTGTGTTTTGATCTTGGCGGTTGGTTCTTCGTTCCTTATGCTACACTTGGCCTTGCAAAATGTCCTTGTTGTCCCAATGTAACATGACTTTGTTTAATAGGTGTTCTACATATTTCTCTCAGTATGCCAATCGATCTACCAACATTTTGACAAGTGTAGTTCGAAAACATTCTCTGACCGAATTGTCTATTCTTTGGCATATTGGAGCATTTTTTCATTGTATTTGGATTGTCCTGAAATTATTATTATACTTACTTGGTTATTACCTCTATCCTCCGGATTTCTCGTTGCTGGTGGCTTGAACATCTGCTGTGCTCTTGGAATTGGAATTGATTCATAGCTGATGGTATCTGTTTTGGGTTTGTTGGCGTTTGACTGTGCGATGTTGTTGGTTCTGTGGCCAAGACTGCCACTTGATATCCCAGTCCTAGATGGGCTTTCACATCTATTTGCGATTGCTACTGCTTTTATTAACGTTCTGGTGCCAAAACATCCAAAGGTTGGCTCGTATGTCTTCTCTTTTTGATTCCTCTTATGAGACATCTACCATTTATCTTCGGGCAAATCTGTTTCTCCGAAGGCTTCTTTACAATTAATTCTTTAATCGCATGCGTTCACTGATGTTGATTCATCTTCGTCTTTGTTTTCGATGTAGGAAGTCCAATATCTTCCTATTCCCTTTTTTTTCTATCCGAAATCTTTATTAAGGAATCTTATTTTCTGTCCTGTTGCATTTCGCTGCGTCTCTCGCTTCTTCTACAATACATCTTGTGCGCTCCCTTTCAGATACAAGGGTTCGCTCTTTTACTTTTTGAATCGCATGTGACAGATCATTTTATAACATTCGAATTCCCTATGAATGTATCATTTGGTTGAGACTACCGTCGAACGGTTCTCTCTAAACTTTCTCTGAATTCTTCCTATTCATCGCGTATTGTTATTCAAACATTGTATTTGCATTCCGGTTGAAAGAGTTATTGAAGTCGTCATGTTTGGATTTGTTGTCCAGATCTTTCTTCGTTTACTGTTTCTATCGTGTCACTGGTTTTCGATATTACGTAATTCTTTCTCCTTCGTGCTATTAAATTTTCAAAATCGGTCAATCCGCTATCTGTGCCTGTTCCGGTTACAGTGATACTTAGTGTTGAACTTCTACTGTTGCCGAACTTTCTTTTTCTCCTCTTTAATAAACTTCTTTATTCCTTGGCTTTTGCTTCTCGTGTGGTTGCTGATGCTATAACATGTTTACGGTTATTCGTCTGCTTGACTGGTTTCTCTTTTTGTTTTTGGTTGCTTTGAGGACTTCTTTGGTTGCTTTTGAACTTCTGGTTGCTTATTTGTTCGTAACTACTCTGACGTTTTCTAAAATCTTTTTTGCTCGTTTATTCAATCTCCTTTGTTATCGCTTGCTTTGTCGGTTAGCTCTGAAATTTTTCTCTTTTGCTTTGCTTTGTTACTGACTTGGATTAGCTTTTCTGACTATCGATTCCTAAAATACAATAACACTCAATATTCTATAACTCTATACTATAATTTCTCCTCCGTTTTACCAACTATCTATTATATATCCCCTGTTCGCGTTTTATCGTGGTGGTCTTTTTATCGACTCACCCCCTCATTTAAGTCCATTTTAATTATCTACTACCTCGTAATAATTATCATACTTTCTCGTTATCAATTATCTATATAGTCTTATCAGTTATTCTATTATAGTCGTATCAATTATCTATATCATTAATATTTCCAATATCATCATTACTCATACTTTCATTCATTCCATTAATTATTTTCCTATGTCTCCCAAAAATTTACATTTACTTAATCCTCAATCGCTGGCGCTCTATGCCCTCTATATTTCCGCGGCTCGTCGGCCTTTCGGCTTTCTCTTTACTGGTCATTGTGACTTATATCTATTCATATCCTATTTCATCTTTTACTCATTCATATCTTATCTTAGTACTCTATTGGCCTCCAGTATCTGATCATAAATCATCCAGCCTCTATTGCCTCAAGTTTCGATTATGATCATCCAGCCCTTTATTGTCTTCAAGTATCTGAATCATGTCATCCGGCCCTCATTTGCCGCCAAGTATCTGATCGATGATCATTCCGGGCCCTCTATTGCCTCAAGTATCTGATTATAATCATTCCAAGGCCCTCTATTGCCCTCAAGTATCTGATTATAAATCATCCGGCCTCTATTTCATATTATCTTCTTTATATCGGACTTGAGCTCAATCAGTGACTTTTGGGTATGTTTGAGGCCCTCACACTGACTCCCAAGCCATGGCGTCTGTTGGCGCGATTCTTTCCGTTTACGCTTCTACTCACCGCCATCGGATATTTGTACTCGGGTGGGATCACGGTTGTTGTACCAAACTCCTCGCTGGGCAATAAAAAACATTTCCCTCGGTACTCGGTGTGGGAGATCCGGGTTGTGTACTCGAAGAATATAAATAAGTATGGGAAATGCGCCTAGACGTCAATCAGTTCCAAAAGCGGCTTTTACTGATTCCCCGAATAGTGAAAGGAAAAGGAAGTTGCTCAAAAGTGGGAAGCGGGGAATAAACTATCAAATCTCTAGCCCGCCTCCATCCATTCAGATTTTCTCGGCTTCAATTCGAGCGTCTCATCTGGCTTTTAGTAGACATTTGAGTATGAACCATTTTACCGGTTAGTTCACATCGTCACCTACGTTTGGCCCGATACTCGGAATGGGATCCGGGTGTTGTATCGGTGCCTCCAGCGAAAAAGAATCGTCGAATACTCGGTGTGTGATCCGGTTTTTGTATCGGAACGGCCCAGCGTTCATCAGTTCCCTTGGCTGATAACAACCTGAGCACGGACAGTCCGTGCTGTCCTTCTGTTGCTCTCACACCAGCTATGGGAAAAAAAAAAGTAGTCTCTACGGTACCCTTTACTCTAAACTATTGATTCTGTTTCCCGTGCGCACTCTTGTCTCTCACCCCTCGGTCATCTTCTTCACTCCCCCCTTCAAAATTTGTGGTAATCGCATCAACAAGCTCCCCAAAAGAGGTGATCAATCTCTCGCCGGTTTACTTGCTGACATACGCGACTTGGCCTACCAGTTCCTTTCTCAGTAGGGTTGATTCAGGGTTTTCCCTTGGGTGAAGCGTTACTATCATTAGATTAGCTCAGGTTTACCATTTTCCTCGTCCTACTCAATATAATATTCAATAAGTATAATATTCAATAAAAACAAAAGAATTCTACACTAGGAAAACTCGGTTGTCGAAATTTTTCCGTCCAAATTTTGTGTCTTCTGTGCATGTGTTTTTGATTTATTTCCCTAATTCGGCTTTATTTTTCGTCTCTATTACCTTTGTTTATCGTTTCCGGTGGTTTTAATTTATGGAACAATTGCGTATTTCTTTTATATTCTTAATAATCCAAGTAATGCATAAATACATATTTTTATTTACATAACAATTCATGGAAAGAAACGTTTAGTCTATTCCTTTATCTTTCGCTGGCATAACATACAGTGCGGACTTTAGTGGCATCCATGGACAAAACTCAGGTGTCCGCAAGGTATCACCATACTCGTGCTTCCTCTGTTGCACGCATAACACTCCATAAGCCTTTAGTTTGCTCTTTTCATTGTTGTTCAATCTCGTCTTCAATATTCTTGACTTTTTTCCATTTAACTTGTACCAGCTTTTCCCAAATTTGGTTATCTCTAATCTCATAGATAGAATTTCATATATTCTCTCAGTAGTTATATCTTTATCAATATCGATCAATTTTATTAATATGCAATGTTCATCGGAGTATAGGTTAGAGATTGCTGATATATCCTCTTTAGCTCGTTTAATTAACTTTGTTTATAATTAGTTCCTCAAGATTGTCATTTTCGATGTTTAGAATCCCTTTAGTTTTTCTATAATTTTTGCTGGTTCCATCTAAAATTATCAAATTACCCTTTAAATTTATCTAAATACTAATTAACTAAATTCATTCACCTCTTTAATATATTTTGATTCATTTTATCTATCACTATTTTAATCATTACCTGTTGTGCTTTATTCTCTTACCGTTGGCGTCCTCTTGTTGGGTTCGGTTGCTTTCTCTTGTTTATCATTACTCCCCCTTACTTACCCCATTTCATTTTATCCCGAATTTTGCCCTTTTAATTACTTATGCGTCTTGTCATTGTTGTTGGTGTCCTACAAGGGTGTCATGTCGTCAAGTATGGATGTTGAGTGTCTTGGCGTCTTAATTTGTAATCGGGTTACTCGTTTTCCAACAGTTGTTCTCTGGGTTTTGTTTTATGGCGTTCTCATCCCTCCAGGGTTTGCAACATATCGTCTCAGCATCTCTGTTTACGCTTTAAACATTTGCTTATATTTCCTTGGGTTCTTTGTAAAACAATCTTTTATGAGCCCCCAAATTTGTATCAGGTTTTTTTATTGCTGTTTCAATTTCCTCCTCGAACTTTACACTTTCTCATCGATTTGTTTGCACACGAAAATCACTCAATCCCGGTTGAGGGTGCACTGACAGAATTTTCTGTTGTTTCTTAACTTGGTTGTCCTGGTCTTTCCAAATAATAAAGCTTCAATCCGGCTGAGACCCCAAATTTGTGCTTGGTGGGCCAGTCGTCTGTTATTTACTCTCTTGATTTGTAGTCAGGTTGTTCGTTTTTCATCGGTCTTCACTATTTCCCATCAATCTTCACAATCATATTTCATCCCCCCGGGGTTCGGCAAAATGTCGTCTCGACATTTTCAATTCAAACCTTAAGCCTATGTCTATATTTCCTTTGGTTTTTTGCAAAAACAATCATTCAATCCCGGCTGAGGGTGTACTGACAGACTCTCTGTGGTTTCTTGACTTGGTTATTTTGCTTTTTCCAATTAACAAAGCTTTATCCCGGCTGAGGGTGTACTGACAGACTCTCTGTGGTTTCTTGGCTTGGTTATTTTGCTTTTTCCAATTAACAAAGCTTTATCCCGGCTGAGCCCCCAAATTTGTATGGTGGGTTACAGGGTTTCAGATCTTGCTTATCTTCCTGGCGACCCTAGTAACGCCATACAAAAAGATACTACTCCACTTGGCACCCGTTGCTAAGCAACGTGAAATGTGTCAAGTGGTGGATTGTCCGCAAAAATTGAATACCATTGGCTAGTACTGTAATTGCTCGGACAAACCTCGGGTTCACGAGCTGTCGATAGAAGACCTGTGCTCGCTTTGCTCTGTCCCTCATAAATAATTGTTCATGGTTAGTACTTAATTCCTGGCGAAAACTGAGACGTAATAGGGTTACTTATGACCGTATTGGTATGTAGTTTCAAAAGAAAACGACTCAACTAAGGCTAAACTACTCTATTAAATCAAATCACATGATAAATATCTACGGTTTGGCATTCTGAAGTTGCGCTGCTCGACGTCGGGCACGTTCCTTACGTCCCGGTCGACGATTGTTAACGGCGATGGATTGCTCTGCGATCTTGACTGCTGGTTGCGGCATTTGAGTTGGGGCGAAGATGAGCGGGTAGGTGACCGCTTCACCTTCTCGGCATACAGCTAGTGCGACTTCTAGCCCCCTGACCTGCGTTCGCAAACTCCGATTGAGCTGGCGTTCTTCGGCCCAGCCTTTTTGAGCTGCGGTGAGTGGTTGGTATAGGACTTTGGTTCGTTTAGGATCTAAGCACGTCGCTTTAATCTGCTGTATCTCACGGGTTAGTTGTAGGACTTGATTAAGTAATTCGGCATTCGCCTGTCTCGCGCGATCTAACTCCGTCTGTAAGATCCGTAGAGAAGCCATTTGCTGGAATTAAATGGATTTTTACTCGTCGATTTACTGTCAGCTTAAATACTTTAACTCTTTCAAACAACTCAACATTCATTTTCAGTTATATAAGAAAAGAAATTCACACAGTTCTAATTTTTATTGCTATTTAATCACTATGATGTCTCGTTCGTCAGTTTATTCATCCGGGCAGAATCTTTCTAGGCTCCTTTTTGAGAGCCTCTACTGTGTATGGACGCCTAGTGTCCCGAACCGGACGAGGTGGATGGGCGACGGCGATCCGCCCAGCAAGGATGTCATCCAGTACATCTGCAAGGTACATCCTTGCCTTGACGACTTGTAAGTCCACCTGCTCCTGCACCCGCTCCCAATGGGTGAGGAGGTCCTGCGCATTTGCGAAGATTTCAGCGGCTGGGTATTCTTGTCTCACTGATTCGAGAGGGTCTCTACTCGGATCTCGTGTTTTCCGAGGGATAGAATATGGCCACTGCGACCGGGGTCTTTCTATTTCGTCGGTGGTTCGTAACAGCATTCTTGAGCGTCTCTTCCCCGTTGACTGAGCGGTGATCTGATTTGTGGTCATGTTCTGTAACAATTGAGATTTAAGCTATGAATAATAATAGTGTGGGGAATAGGGTCTTTACTATATTAGTTGAAGAGAGTTAGGTGGGTCAAGATTTGGTGCATTTAGCGACTACCATTGAGGTTTTCCTAGACTTGATTTATCTGTGATGAATAAACCCACACCCAAAACAATTTAGTGTAAAGAAGGGGTCAACTATTTTGTGAAATTCATAAGATTATCATTTAAGTAATGGCTGTCAAGTAAGAGAAAAAAAAAATAATTAATTTTACAGCTTGAAATTTGTATACTATTGTTAATTTTAATTTGTTTCTAATTCAAGTTTTAAGAATCTTTATAAATTTTTTGATTTATTTTAATGTAAAATTTTTCTAACCAAATTGACAAAATCGGCTTAATTTTAAATTAAATCTCACGAAGGTCAAAACAGATTAGTGTTTAAATTGATCACTTCTATGGTGATTCCGATTATTTGTTGTTGTGTTCATGCTATGTTTATATTAAGGGTCTGCAGGTACTCATTAGCAAGATGTTTGTTTGTATTTATGTTACTTACGTCGACTGTCGCGCCTACTCAGCTAATCCGATCGTCTCGGAATTTCTACTTATCGCATTTCAAAATTTGCATAATTATGAACATAATTGTCATTTGCTCTTGTCGCAATATTGGGCTACCACTGTCTTGGATTTTATCAACATTCCTCGAATGGACCTTTTCTAATATCGTTGCACTTGGGAAGCGATGGTGTTGTTAATAAAACGACTTTTCGTGGTGGACATGGATTTTTGTTATTTCCAAATTTGGATCTTATGCTACGTTGGATTAACTTCGATTTTATGGAAAACCCCTGTCTAATTTCGCAATCAATTTGTCTAAAACATGATTCGGATTTATTGGTCAATTTCAAATCTTTGCGCAACTACAACATGATCCTAACCTGTCGAACACTATCTAATTAATGTTACAATTTTATTGTTAATTCGAATTGATGGTTTTTATTTATTCCACTACACTATTGGATTTTAATTATTGATCGTAGCTTTTATTTATCTCACCGGCATGATCTTGATTTGGGGTGAATCCTATAACCTAGTAGGTACGATTTTTATTTTCTATGATTGTTAATTGTATCAGAGTTCACAAATAAATTTTGATTTTCGTCTTACTTCATCAACAAGATTTTATTTTTATTAATCGAAAATTTTATTTAATTTTTTCTTCTCACAAACCAGATTTTATTCCTTATTAAACTTTGCCAAATTTTCGTTACAATTAAGATTTTCTTTTATATCATATTAAATCGCTTTACCGTTGAGATTCTATTTCATGTTAACCAAAATTTTATTAAATTCATCTTATTTCTTATTAATCATAATTTCCTTAAATTCATTTTCATAATTTCATTTTATTTCATACTAATCATAACTTTATTTGATTTCTTTCATTTCCTATTGATCCTAACTCTATTGAATTCATTTTTTATCTTTATTAAATTTCTTTCATTTCCTTTCAATCATAACCTTATTCGTTTCATTTCATATGAACCATAACTTTATTGAATTCATTTTATCAATCATGGCTTCATTAAATTCATTTTGTTTCATCTTAATCCTAACTTTATTCGTTTTAATTCATCCTAACTTTGTTAAATTTATTTTACTTCTATTAACCATTAAATTCATTTTATCATAAATTGATTAAATTCATTTTATGGCTTTGACACGGAAGTGGTTATATCAGCAATCTCAATTTACGTTACCCCCGTACCCCTTTTCCTTTAATTGATCTTAAGGCATAGTATGTTTATATTATAGTTATTGAGTGCCCACTGGACTACTCGGTGTGGTGATTTTAAGCCGTTTGTATGATAATTTTAGGTCGATTTTACAGAATTGAGAAACGAGGAAGCAGCCAGAGACTTCTTCCTTATTTCTCGCTTCAGCTATAGGGATAAATATTTACGATCCGACCGCTGCGTTGCGCACGCTGAGTCTTCACGGGTGCATATCATTGGCGATCTTCCACGCACTTACATGCATCTGCACTATGTTGATTTTACTAACTTGCGTGATGTGTCGGCTGTGGGCCGGAAAAATTTCGACATTTACGATTTATAATTTATAAAGATATATAATTTAAGTTATTCATATCAATAAAATTTATTAATCATAAACAAACAAATTACCCCTTTGACCATTCCATAAAACATCAAAATAAAATCGAACATAAAATCGCATAAATACCTCTCTCTCCACATCGACGCCGAGCAGAGCTCCAAATGAGATGCAAGGTCGTGATGTGGAAAGAGGGTTCCAACATAACGGATTCTCACCTAAAAATTTCGATTGAATACACTAGTTGATAAATGATTGAAAATCTTCAAGACGATTCTAACAGTTTTAAAACGGTTCTCTTTAAAAAATAGTTTTAAGTAGTTCAACAGAATGTTCTGGAAAAATGTGTTGTTTAATGTGAAAATGGATCAGTATTTATACCTAATTGTGTGACGTGTAAAATTTGATGCAGTAAAACAAAATTCGACCTTGTTCTTTTCTAGCAAATTCTATTTTTTAATTTTTATATTTCTTGATTTATTTTTATAATTTTTTATTTAAAATTTTTATTGAATTATTGCTAATTCAATTTTTCAATTTAAATTCCATTTTAATGAACTTTAATTGATTTTTCTAATTTCGTCGAATTTGTCGTGTTTTCTTGTTGTATTTGTGTAGGTATCGTGCAGATCTTGATGCATTTTGTTATTATTTTATTTTATTTTTATGTTTCTTAATTTTATATTTAATTCTTTTATTTCTCGGATTTTATCGGGTTTACTTGGTGTTTTCCAGGTTTATTTTAAATTGCGTGTTGTATCTGCGTGTGTGTTTCTGATCCATTTAAACATTTTGAAGGCCGTTTACGTTCTGGCCCAACAATTAATAAAAATTTACCGTATTTTCATTGTAAATTTTTTTGTGACTAAGAACATTTCCACAAAAATGTTTCGAATTGCGTTTATGAAATACTTTTTTAACAACAGAAATTTTCATAGAATAACCAAAAATAAAATGAAATATCGGTCAAATTGTTGGATGATGAGGGTAGACCCATCACCACATTTATTTTGAATAAGTATTTCAAAGCAGGGCCTGAGAAGTATAGGGTCAACGTGTAATAACATGAAATAAATCAAGCCCCAAGATACAGAATCTCATCAAATCAATATTGTTATACGAACAATCAAATCCATCATGACCTATGCGAACAACCAATCCCCTATGTGTCAAACAATCATTATTCTTTTGAACAATATTGTGAACAATTATTATTATTAATTGGTAAACAATTATCATTGATTAGTGTTGATATTTATTTTTATTTGTGAATAATTATTTTTAAACAATTATTATTTAATTAGTAACAATTTGATGTTGATATTTAATCTTTATTATTATTTTTTTCGAACAGTTGTATTTAATGTTGAACAATTTGGTGTTGGTAGCTAATATATTTATTATTTTTTGATATTTTATTAAAAAGTGCAAAAACAGAATTTAAACGAAAAACCAATCAATTAAATGAGCAAATAGCTAAGTAAATAAAAAACCTAAAGGGAAAATAAATCAATTAAATAAGCAAATGGTTAAATAAACTTATATGAATAAATAAACAAATTCTCAAATTAATACGAATTATTTTTCAAAAACCTAAAAAAATAAATACATTAAATAAGCATGCGTTTTTAGTATAAATACTGAAGAACTTTCAGTATAGTTGCCCACTAAAATCTCACCGAAAAAGAAGCGGTCTGAAGAAGGAAATCTTTGGAAGACCTTAAAATAGAACAGATATAGTTCAACACGAATTTTTGCATTCACTTACATAACAACCACCTACACACATTTCAACACTTACGCAACAAGCACCAAATTTTTATTAATATTGAATCTGAATAAATTGTGATCGAAAAGTTGAAATTTGAAAGAAAATTGTCATAATTGATTTGGTAAATTTTATTGATTAATAAATTATTTATATATCGACTTTGTCTTTTGATTTATATAAGAAACACCAGTGCAAGTTGAGATCTCACCAAAATCGAGACCTCCGTTGTATTTAAAAGGATATGCACTTCAGTCATATAATAATTTAGAGTGTAGAGGAAACCATTTTGATCAACTTATAGAAAATTTGAGAGGAGAGATAGTAATCGACAGCGATTTACAAAAAATAAATGTGCAAAAATTTAGAAATCGATATCAAGGATCAAGAGAGTTAGTTGGAGAATACGTGTATACGATAACAGAGTTAGCGAAAAAGGCATTTGGTGCCGGAGAGCACACTCCGAAATTAATTGAGGATCAGTTCTGGAATGGAATCCAGAAATATTTATATAAAGCACTAATAATGGTTGAATATAGAGATTTGAATGAATTAGTTCATAAAGCAAAAAGAGTAGAGGCAATACAAAGAGATAGATTCAATGCATCTATAGATGTAGTTGAGATTCAAAGGCCAACGATGGCGAAACCTAAGTTGGAAAACGATGATGATGTTCCATGGGAAGAAATGAAACAGTTATATCTAAATTTTGTAAAATATAGACAAAAAAACAGTCCGAATTCGAGCAGAAGTCAATCACCTGAAAACAGGAAAAGATTTGACGCATTAAATTTTACAGAACAAAATCAAAATCGATTTAGAGACGATAGTAGAGATAGTCGTTCTGACTTTAACAGAAACAATTCTTATAGAAGCAATCGTTATTTTAATAGAGACAGTTGTTCTGACTATAACAGAAATAGTTTTAGAGATAATCGTTATAACCAAAGTAGTGGAGATAATTATTTGGGGAATAATAGAGATAATCGTTCCAAATACTGCCAGTATGATAATAGAAGTAACAGAAATAGTTCAAGAGGCAGACAATCGAGTCCATATAGACAAAATCAATATCGAGAGAGGCGAGCAAGCCCATATAATAATGATGGAAGAGATAGAGTGAATTTCAACGGACAAATTAAATGCTATAACTGCCAGAAATATGGTCATTTGGCAAAAGTATGTATCACTCAGAGAAGTGAGTCACCAAATAGAGTAAAATTTAAAAGTGAACCTGAAGTGAAACATATAAATGGAGTAGAATTTGCTAATACGAGTAATGAAATAAATACTTTGAGAGAGGAATTAAAAGAGTTTAAAACTCAATATATCCGACTCATGGAGAGAAAGTCGGAGGGATCAATTAACGAATATGAGTGTTTTATAAATGAAGTTGATATTGACAATGAGGAAACGGAGAGACAAATGAAAATAAAAGAGGAGTTAAAAGAAGTTTTGAAAAAACGACCTTATGACGACAATGAAACATTGATAGTAATAAATAAAGTTCAAGTAAGCAGAATTGATCCAGAATATTTAAACAGTTTAATCCCATTAATGGTAATGATACAAAGAGAAACACGAGTATTTGAATTATAGATAGAGTTAAAAGAGATGATCAAAAGTTACGGAGAATTTGTGAGAAAAAGTCCTAAATTTTATGAACCTTTAAAAATAAAATTGGATACTAAAGACGAATATTTTCTTCAAATGGTATTATCAAAAACAGAAGTCCATATGTGTACATTGGTAAACAAAATACGACAACTGGCAAGAGATAAATGGCCTCGAAAAATAGGGCCAAACGATGAAATAAAATTATATTTTAACGATATTGAGTTAAAAGATGGCGAGTATCTGATTGACTATGGAATAAATACAATAGATGAGAATAATATATCTGCAGTAATAAATAGAGAAACTAGCTCAAGATTAGCAACACCTTCTGTTGAACTGGATGAGGAAAATGATTATGATATGCTGTTTAAAATGTAGGATCAACCATCCGAAGGGAGTGTAAAGTCACCACTCGAAAAAGAGATAATTTTTCAACCATTGGATAATAAATATGGTAATTTGCAAGAGACAATAGAAAAGATCTCCAAGCAAGACGCTGAAACAATGAAGCGAGGTAGAGGACGACCTCGAAAGTCAGAAATAGCGGAAAAATCGGATGATCGAAAAACTGCAGAGCGTTTGGGAGAAATAGCAAATAAAAAGAAACATGAAAACCCAAGAGTAGCAGACGATAGTAATGATTTAATTATGATAATTGAACTTCTAAAAGCAATGAACTCAAAACAATACCCGGAAACAAAACCATCAGCGTTAATTGAAAATATGGTACAAAAAATCAAAATAATGGAGAAGGAAGTCAGAGAGTTGGGTGTAGAGGATGTAAATGAGGAGGTGGTTTTAAAGATACTCTTCACAACTGGTATGAATAGAGACAAAGTAATTACGGCAATGGCATATCTAATAGCGAGATATAAAAAGCTCTTAAGATCAAATCCAAAAAAAAATCAAATAAATGAGGTAGCTAAAATAATATATCGGAGATTAAAGGCTGATGTGATGCCATGGATAAAACTGAAAGGGGGTTGGAAAATAATGTATGATGAAACATTAAAAACGAGTAAAAGCGAGACGATAGAAAATAATGATATCGAGGAAATTGTAAAAAGTCTTGAGAACAAAACGACGAAAAAACCAAACAAAAGTGAAGGAAAATCAAGTATCTCAATAATAATAGTAATAATAACACTATTATTAGATTTAATCAAAGGAGGTAATGCGATTATAGCATATGATTGTCAGAACCCAAAATGGGGCCAAAAGTATCCATTATTAGATGTGGAAAATTGTCCAGAAGCGAATCCAACCAAATTAATCATAACTGAACCCAAGATTTTCAGAGGAACGCTTTGTATGTAACGAAGTGGCAAGGACCATGTTAGTACCGACATGGGCGCCAGAGGCATTTATAATAACACCAAGCTAGTGTGAAGAGGCATTTAAAACGAAAAAGATTAAAACAACGGATGAAATTGAATTGAAAGCTCAAGTAGGAGCAAGAGTAAAACAATCAGTAAATGTGGTTGGATGGACGTCAACCGGCAGATATTGTACGGGAGGAAAGTATAAAATTTGGGGTCAGATAGCAGATAACATTGTGGTTCGGAGACAATACTATGTTGAATTGAGGAAATAAAAGCATCGTTTGATAGCTCATCAAAGAAAATGATGACACATAAGTTTTGTACGCTTGATGAATCTAGCTGTGACACTGGTGAATCGATGATCATGTATAAAATAGACAAATATGAATGTCAACTAACATAATTGAAGTCACTAAAATTCAGAACAATCAGAGGAAAACAGTTTACCGATGCAGAATCAAAAAGACTGAAAGATCAAAAAAGGAAAACAATAATCCTACAAGAAAAGGATACCCCAACAATATATATGGCAGACTCAGAAGCCATGAGGCCATGAGATTTGTAGAAAAAGGAAAAATTATCAAATGCGGAAAAGCAGTTGTAAAGACTAATTATGAAGGTATCTATATCAGTACCAATGAAATTAAAGACGCAAAATTAAAAATCGTTAAATTTGATGTCAAACTCTCTTCGTATTTTAATATTAAAATTGATTACTTTTATCATCATCAATTAGTTCAATTAGGCAAAGTATATCAAGCAACAGTTACTAACGACTGCAAACTCAATAGAGAGATGTTGAGAAAAAAGATGGCTGTAGCAGTTACAAACCCAGATTTAATGGCACCAGTATTGGTTTCGAAAAAAGGAACTTTTGCGAGAGTAGTAGGAGAATTGTTACAGACTTTTCAATGTAAACTGGTCAGTGTATCACTAGCAACGAATCACCAATGTACCAACGAGTTACCAGTTATTTATAAAGGAGAAACAGTGTATTTACAGACTATAACCAGAATACTAACAGATAAAAATTATATTCCAAGGAAAATCGATAAATGTACCAATTTGCTTGATCCATTATTTCAACTAAATGACGAAATGTAGATTACGATGTCCAATAGAAAAGAGGCAACTAAACCGTTTAAACTAGAATTAACAGAACTTGAGAAAAAGTTAGGATTTCAAGAAATAAATGATATGAACAACAACGGTATGTACATGCAAGATAGTGCAAGAAAGCACATGTTGTTTCCTAACGAAAAAGAGAAAATATTATCAATAATGGTGAGTAAAGTCATCGAGGGTAGCTACGGTGGTGATTATAATTTCGATGTGGTGTTATCAAAGGAACATTTCGAAAAGGTAGTATACAAAGTATTGTACGGCATATGGGGATATTTTGCAGTTTTGGGGAATATGTTCTCAACTATACTGGGAATATATTATACAGTGACACTGCTCAAAATGATCTGTTCATCATTAGTATCATTACGACAACATCGACAAGTATTTGGCAACTCATATAAGATGTTGGCATGTTTATGACCCTTTGTCGCAAAATAACTGATAACAGCAAAACATGATAAAGAAATACGATTAATTAAAAACAGGCGAGTAGAAGAAGAACAATTGATGAAAACGATAAGAATGATGACAATCCAAGTGGATCAGAGAATGTGGAACAACCACAAAGAGGATTGTACGACAGTCAAAATCATCAATTAAGAGAACTGAGTAATAATCTGGATAATAAAATAACTAATTGTCATTGGTAACAAGAAAAACCTATGGATGTTATGGGATAGAAACAAATGAGATACTACGAGAACTCAGTGAAGCCAGACCAAGCATCCAAGTATTGATCGATAATATAACCATAAAAGCACTAGTAGATACTGGAGCAGCCGCCTCCATGATAAGGGAGGCTCGATTATCAGAAAATCAAAAAAAGAATATAAAAAGCACAAATGATACGATAATATCTATGTCATCGCATACTATGCAAGTGAGAGGAGATATTGATCTGACTGTTCATTTTCCGAGTAGAATAGTTAATCACGTATTTAAAGAAATGACTGAATGCAGAAGTAAATGCATCCTAGGGATAGATATCCTTCGCAAGTTAGATAACTGTGTCATCGACTTAACTGATGGTGCAATCAAAAGAAAAGCAAACTATCAGGAATCAAGATTTTCGGAAGTAATAGCATTGGAGGCCTTCGAATTAAAATATCACTGTGATCATATAATTCCCGTAAAATTCAACGTCAAAAGTGAGGGCACTTTTATTTTTGAGCCGGATAAATCAATTACAAAAAATCATAATATAATGCTAACCGACGAGTGTGTTATAACAAAAAAAGGGATAATTTCAATAAGAATTGCTAATTACGAAAGAAGCAATGTAAAAATTCACAAAGGAACAAGATTGGGAAAGTTTGTCAAAGGTGAATTGGAAAAAACATTGGAAATGTGTGAAACGATGGTAATGAAGGATGACAGTGAGCAAATGGTCGAACTGAGTAAGACAAATAATGTTAAATTTTATGATAAAGTAAAAATTAATAATAACTATTTAAATGAAACCCAACAATTTCAACTACAAACTTTACTTGATGAATATAGTGACGTATTTGCAAAACATAAGTTTGATTTGGGAGATACTGACATCATTAAACATGTAATCGATACGGGAAACGCCAGACCAATAAAAAACGACCTTATGGGGTACCTTATAAATTAAGGGAAGAGATAAAGCGACAAATAAAAGAGTTAAAAGAGGCAGGGGTAATAAAACAAAGTTTTTCACTATGGTCATTACCCATTGTACCAGTTAGAAAAAAAGATGGTGAAATTAGAATGTGCATTGACTATCGTAAATTAAATGATGTAACAATAAAAGACTCATACCCATTCCCGAAAGCACAAGAACAATATGATAAACTCAGAGATACTAAGTATTTTACAGTTATTGACGCAAATAAGTGGTACATGTGATGGGTTTCTGGGTGCTGATATTTTGAAACTATATGGTTGTTACCCAGACAACCCCATACAAATGTTCTTTCGCTTACCACTCGGCACCCGTTGCTAAGCAACGTTGGAACTGTGTTCGAGTGGGTAGATCGTCTGCAAAAAGTGAGCGCTATTGCCAATGCTATAATTGACCGAACGATCCGTGGGTCCAACGAGCTGCAAATAGAAGGCATGTGCTCGATTTCGATTTTTAGGTCCCATTATTCTCCTATCTCTTTCAAATGTTAACCTATACTCTCATATCATTCATTGTTATGTCCATTCCCATAATCCTTCTTATGGTTGTCCGTGTTGATGATTATTCTTTGGCCTGTACACCCTTTGTTAGGTTAAATACTCTCACATTATCTCTCTTACTCTTATCCCTATTATAACTACTATGCTTCCTATTATTGTCATTGTTACTAATACATGTATTACCTTTATTAATTGTTACTACTATTACATTTATTATCATTCTTATTACTATAATTACCGCTATATATATTATTATTACTACTATTATCATCATAATTTTTATTCTTACTATTATAGGTACCATGATCATTTTTATTATTATTATTATCCTCATTATTATCATTATTATTATTATTATTATTATTATTATTATTATTATTATTATGATTATGATTATTATCAATATTATTAACAAAATTTTGTGTAGGGATTCGTCCTTATTCCTCAGCTTTAAGAAATATTTTTCTTATATAAAAATTTTCGTCAAAGTATTTTCCTTGAGTCGAAAAAAGTTTTTGCAGCGTACCGTCCTTATTTTTCGGTTTTATAAGGATATTACACTAACATTTGAACAACATTTCATTTTACTTTACCATTTTCGATAAGTATTTTAATTAATTCGAAAAATTCGAGCAGCGTTCCGTCCTCATTTTGTGGTTTCAAGAGAATATTATACTAACAATCGAACAACATTTCACTTTTGTTTTACTATTTTCTATAAGTATTTTAATCATTTCGGAAAATTTGAGCAGCGATCCGCCCTTATTTTACAGTTTTTATGATAAATGTTTTAACTATTTCCAAAATTTTGTTCAGCGTTCTGCCCATATTTTCCGTTTCAATTTATCATAATCTATTTAATTCTTATTTAAAAACATTATTTTTCATGATTTTGGTCGTTCGGATTAATCTTTTTCCGACGGCTATTCGTATTAACTAATGCAACGATTTCGCAATTTTCCCCGCTACCCATTCCCTCTTTTTGTCCTTAAGATCTATTTATGTTCATATTATATTTAATGAGTGCCCACTGGACTACTCGGTGTTAGATATTTTGAGCCGATTGTTGTTAAAAATTTATTTCAATTTTACAGGAAATGGAGGATGAAGTAGCAGCCAAAGGGCTACTCATTTACCCTCCAATTTCCCCTATATACGGATAATATTGACGTTCCAGCTCCTGCGTTCCTCACGCTGGAGCCCTCACGGGCACGAACTATTGGCCATTGTACACGCACTTACACAGTTCGATAGTGTGTTTTATTTTATTAACTTGTAGTATGTTTTGGCTGTGGGCCTAAAAAGATTATAAATGAATTTGGAATAAAAGTTTCGACGCACTAAGGCTATAGATAGAAAATATTTATTCAGCATATTACATCGGCCACATACGGCAATTCTTAATGCATAAAAACCTTGTGAGCATATCGTAAATACCATTTGAAATTCATTGTGTCTATTCCATAAAATTTAATTCGAAAATCCCATAAATTTAATTCGGAAAATCATCCATAAATCCAATTTGAAAAATCATCCATAAATTCAATTTGAAAAATCATCCATAAATCCAATTGGAAAATCATCCATCAAATATTTTCGAAAATTCATTTAATAATATTATACCAGTTGAGAGTGGTCGTGTTCAGGCAAAACACTTACCCTTGTTAATTGCCTGAATGCACGGCTCTCAACCAGTTATACACACCGACTAATTCTCTGCAATGAAATTTTTCCGAAAAATAAGACTGAAAATTTGTGAAAACACATCAGTATTTATACCTATAATTTGGCCTTAACCTTGCGTGTTAATTTTACTGCGATTAAACAAAATTCAACTTTGAAATTATTTGTGTTATCTAAATTAAATTTTTATTTATTTCTTAATTTAAATTGGTAATTTATTTTTAACATTATTAATTAAATTTATTCAGTCAAAAATATTTTATTTTTATTCATTTAATTCAATAATTTTTTCTTTTATATAAATGGTCATTTTACGGTAGAATTTTCTTGATATTATGTTATTTTTTATGTAAATTTCGTGCGGTTCTTGATGCGTTTTGTATTCATTTTATTTTACTTTTATGTTTTTGATTTTATATTTATTTATTTTCTCTCAGATTTTAAAGTGTTTAGTTGGTATTGTATATTGTATTTTAAGTTATCTTGGTGCTGGGTTTTCGTGCTGTATTACTGATGCATTTAAACAATTCTCAAAGCTATTTGTGTGCTGGCCCAACACATGCAAATTCAAATGGAAGAGGGGGATGCGGAAAAAACTGCTTTTTTCATTGAAGGCGGATTGTACGAATACACGAGATTACCTTTTGGGTTAACTAATGCACCTGCAACATTTCAGCGCCTAATGAATACAATACTAGTAGATTTACAACATTGCGCAGTGTACATGGATGACATATTAATAGCATCAAGAACTTTTGAGGAACATTTAAAAGACATATCAAATGTGTTACAAAGACTAAAAAAGGCTAATATTAAAATCAAACCGACAAAATGTAAATGGGCAGAGCCATCAGCGCTATTTTTAGGCCACATAGTCACGGTAGAGGGCATAACACCTAACACAGATAAAATTGAGGTTGTTAAAAAGTTAGCAGTCCCAACAACGTTACAACAAGTACAAGGATTTTTGGGATTAACCGGGTATTACCGTAAATTTATACAAGAAATCGCAAAAATAGCAGCACCCATGATAGAACTAACAAAAGGAGTCAAAACAAAAGAAGAGAGTAAAGTAGTATTAATAGTACAGACAATAAATGATAAAATCAATAAATCACAAAAGAAATGGACACCCGAACATCAAAAGGCATTTGATCATTTAAAAGAGAAACTAATAACAGCACCAATATTACGATACCCAGACTTTAAGAAACAATTTATCGTCATGACGGACGCCAGCGGGAAGGCCGTAGGGGCAGTCTTAGGACAACAAGAAGAAAAGGGTAAAGATTACGTAATAGCATATGCGATTAAAATATTAAAAGGAGCGCAACTTAGATACTCAACCATAGAAAAAGAATGTTATGCCTTAGTATTTGCATTAAAACAGTTCAAAACTTATATATACGGAACGGAAGTAGTGATAAGAACGGATCACAAACCATTAAAAGGCCTTTGGAAACATAAAGATACATCGAGTAGACTTTTAAAATGGACTATGAAAATACAAGACATGCATTTCAAAATTATTTATAAACCAGGGAGTATAAACAAAAATGCAGATGCACTATCACGCATTCCTGAGCTAGGAGCATTAGAAGTTTATGCTTTAGTAATAGAAAAGCCAATAGACATTCAAGAGGAACAAAATAAAGATCTAGAAATTTCTAAGATTAGAGAGGAAATTAGAAAAGGGACAAATCAAAAATATAAAATTGCAAAAAAATTAGTTGTTATTGAGGATTTTAGTGGAAAACAGTTAATAGTAGTACCACAAAAATTAAGGCAAATTCTTTTGTTACAATATATGATGGTGCTCTAGGGGGTTATTTATCGAGTAGAAAAACGGCAAGCAGATTATTGCAAAAATATTATTGGGACAACTTAAAAAAAGATGTTAAAAGCTGGTGTAATGCATGTACAATATGCGCAACAAGAAAAAATACGGGGACAACGACAAAAGCACCCTTACTCCCAATCCCAGCTACAACATCGCCAATGGAGCTATGTGCTATGGATTTCTTATGCAAACTACCTACCACTATTAATGGAAATAAACATATATTAGTTTTTAGCGACTATTTTACTAAATGGGCAGAGGCATTCCCAACCAAAGATGAAACAGCAGAAACAGTAGCCAAACTACTTGTAGAAAAAATTATTTTTAAAATCGGCACACCTAGAAAACTATTAACAGATAAAGGAGCAAATTTCATGAGTGAAACAATCAAAAGGTATCTAATATGTTCAACATGCACAAAATTAACACAACAGCTTATCATCCTCAAACTGATGGGTTAGTAGAAAGATTTAATGGTACACTTCTCAGTAGATTAGCGGTTTTTGTGGGAAAAAATCAAAACGATTGGGACGAATACGTAAGTCAATGCACATACATCCATAATATCACACCCAACGAAACAACAGGATGTTAACCATACTTTTCGATGTTTCTAAGAGAACCTGCAACGCCCATTGATACAGTTTTTGAACCACGAGTGTCACAATATTTAGACGCACCAGATTATGTAACATTAATGCAAGAAAGAATGCAAGAGGTATATAAGGTAGTTAATTTTAAAGTGGGAGATGAGGTTAGACTTATGTCTCCACAAGTAGGTAGAGATAAAACGAAAAAACTAGCAAGACCATTCAAAGGCCCATATTAAGTAGTTAAAGTAATCAATGAAAACTTACATATACAAAAACATAAAAATGAGGATCCCATAGTAGTACATGTAAATAGATGCAAACTTACAGAATCAGAAATAGTATAGGGACCATCACATAGATATAATTTGCGATCCCAGAAAGGATTAATGATAGTAGTGGGATATGTCACATCCAGCACATGTCACATCCAGCACATGTCACATCCAGCACACTACCCCCCCACCCCCTACCCCAGCTGAGAGAAAATTTTTCTAAGTACAAAAGTACAAAAAAATTTTAAAACACAGACAATGACTCGTTCAAGGTCATTGGATGACTCATCATATTTTTTCAAGGTCATTTAAACAAAGACCATGACTCATTCAAGGCCATTGGATGATTCATCATATTTTCAAGGTCATTCAAAAGTAGGTCAAGGTCATTGGATGACTCGTCATATTTTTGAAGGTCATTCAAAATTTCTCAAGGTCATATTATTTTTAAACATTTTAAAACTTTAATTTACTACTTATTTTTATAAGTAGTATATATTTTGTAAATTTATTTTATTATTACTTTTTATTATTATTTAATAAATATTATTATTTTTATTATTATTATTATTATTAATATATAATAAAAAACCAAGACATATACAACAAAAACTTTTATTATAAAGAAATAATTCTACTATAATAATATTGTCGAAGAGCTTTATTCAAAGCCCATTCAACATACTTTCGATATCGGACGGCACAGCAATGACATCCATCACCACATGGATATTCAGGTTCGATATCTTTTGACAAATTGTTTTCCTTGACATCCCATAGGAACTCGTCGATTACGGTAAATATCCATATTGACGTATAATTAAAGACTAAATCTGGAATTATTGATTTTGGCTTATTCTTCAATATTTCATTTATTTCTGGATAATAGAATTCCAGACGTTCTTTAATAACTTTAAAATAATCATCTATCAAATAGTTAATAATAACAATATTTAGTAATTATTAATTACCGTAATGTTTAGTTTCATTTATAGCTTGAACTGCGCTTGGTACATCCATTATAATGATAAAAATTGAAAAAACAATTAATTTTATACTAATTTAGACCAATGAAAAGTTAAACACACACACAACCTTTTAGCTATAAACAATAAATATTAATTTATAAAGATTTGAAAAATGATTAAAGCAATTTTAATAATAATATTAGTTTTTAATATGGTCAACTCAATTGTTGTAACCGTTCAAGGTAAAAATTTAACAAGATGTGTATGTCCTGATGCAGCAGTATTGGTGGATATTTTGTATATGATAGATAGGCCTAGATATTTGAAAACTCCAGTCAAAAGATTATCTGAAAGATTATTTCCAATGGTCTATAGAGGTAAATTACTTTATTTTGTTATTAATTTATCATTTTTAGGTGATAGAAACAAAAATTTGATCCGTGGGTAGAAACAAACGGTGGATGGACAGCGATTATTCACGTTGCCGCAGAAGCCAAACGCTCTGATATTTATATCGAAAATTGCAAATTTTTATTAAAACTATTAACTGGAGCATCTGTTTTATATTTATGTAATAAAGTTTATCATAGATTTTAATAAATATTTCTTTGTTATTATTATTATTAATAAAAAACTATATTTTTAAAGATTTATTGATTATTACATGAACAGTCTTCATCACCACAATATTCTATCATAATATTTTCTATAACATGGTCAATACAATTCTTAAATTCTGTAGGCTCATCTTTAATAATTTCGGTAGTATCTTCTTCATCATTAATAAGTGTATCATCAATAATTTCTTCAGAATCATTAATAATTTCAGTATTAATTTCTCCATCATTAACAGTATCATCACTCTGACATCCAGAATCACTCTGACATCCAGAATCACAACCTGAATCTTCTTTACTCAATGCTTCAACTAGAGTCAACATATCTCTAATTTTTACGCCGGTTATTTATTCGAGTTTATCAAACAAAAAGTTTATTAAATATTCTAAACGAAATTAATTAATTATTTTATATTTTATATTTTACCTTTTTCAGACATCATTTTAAAACTATTTTAAAACTACTTATAATTTTGTTTATAGAATAACAAAGAAAGCATTAATACATTTATTAAACACTATACATTAAAATAATTGTGAAAGTCTAGCAGTAACAATTTTCCAGATTGGAGAAAGCACATCATTTTGATCAGCTTTATATCCTTGGATTGTTAGTGTTATATACCAGTTTTCCTGTTCTTTGAATCCAATTTCTGTAAATGCATTATAATATCTGGTATATTGACTCGTGAAGAAAGCATTTTCATTGCATTTTAAATTGGAATTGATCTTTTTGTATATATTATCAATATCCTTGATATCTTACATTGAGAGAGTCCCAGCAAGAGATTGAAATTGAGTTTTATTGAGTTTGACTGGATTTGCCAATTGCATATTGATAGGCTCCTTTAAAAAATACATTTTATAATTGTGGAACATCTGAACTGGTTGGACACTTATTTTCTTGGTCATGTTTGATTTATGATCTTTATAGGGTGGTGACGCGCTTTGTATATGATTAGAACAAAGACAATGCATGTTAAGTGCATGATAAGTGCAAGATAAGTGCGTGAATGCAAAATATATAAAACTGTATATGAATTAACCCATGGAGATTGTATATGATTTTACATACATCTGTCATCTATATAAAATGCATTATTAATATCACGTGTTTTATTATTAATATTATTATTATTATTATTACTATTATTATTATTATTGTTACCACCACCAAATAAACTATTACTACCAAAATAAAATACAAAACATTTATTATTATTATTATTATTATTATTATTACTATTATTATTATTTTTTATAAATATTATTATTATTATTGTTACCAACACCAAATAAACTATTACTACCAAAATAAAATAAAATACAAAACATTTATTGTTACCACCATAAAAATAAAACTATTAATACCACATTTATTTCCTAAAAAGTTGATATTTAGATGAATTCCTAACGGATTTCGCCAGACACCATTCGACATATCGCTGGTACCGAAAATCACAGCAGTTGCAACCCAGAATACAAGGGTATTCGGGTTCCATCTCCTTCGGTCTTCGGTCAAGCTCTATATTCCATAGAGCTTGATCTATGATGTTGAAAATCCATATATTTGTTAATTCATATACCAGATCTGGAATGATTGATTCTGGCTTGTCTTTCATTATTGCTCGGAGTTGTGTGTAGAAAAAGAATAAACGTTCTAAGATGACGGCCTGATATTTATCTGGAAACAAAGATAATAATATTAATAAATAATAAACTTACCGTAGTTTTCGATTTCTTTCTTGGTTAATTTCGTGCTTGTAGTCATCATTGTATTTTCCATTTTTAAAAATGAAATGAAATGAATAAGCAAGTTGTTTTAATCAATCATTAGCCAATCAGATATCGACCAATCCTGTGATTTCATTTTGTATGTCACAAACAATATTTTTGTACTCTAGATTTCGCATCCCTAATATGACTATTTTGCCACTGGCAAATACGTTAACACACATTGGGTTGTATTTTAAAAGCCTCAGTGCAGGAAATAATTCTGCTTTGAACATACAAAGACATTTTGTTGACATGTTATATAGATTGATAGATTGACCCATATCCATGGTAACCGTAATTGACTTTATTTAATTATCCTTTATTCTATATTGTAATTTATTAACATCTAAAGGTTTCTTACATCCCATGATTCTGCATTTGCCGGATTTGAAAAATATTATAGGGTATTTTCTACTCCTATCAACTATTTGCTGGGGTTTACCAATTGGAAACGTCATTTTTGATACATCGAAAGTTCTTTTATAATTTCTATTTGATAACATAATTAAACAATAAAGAAATATTAAGCTATATATATGAATTTTTGAAAAAGTTCATTAAATAATATAATATAAACAAAAACATATAATTATACAAATTAATAATTGAATTAAGAAATGATGCTGTATATCAAATCGTCGGCCCAAGTGGTAGCGGTAAAACTATGTTTGTGTGTAAATTACTGAAATATAATTTATTTCAAACAAAATTCAACAAGATTTATTGGCATAGGGGTGCAGATGAAGAACATGGATTAACTCAAGATAATTTCTGTAAATTGAAAAACATGAAAATAGTAAAGGGTTTCGATAAAAACTGGTCAAGTCGTTTAAGGAAAGGTGATGTCATCATTATTGATGATTTGTATCAGGAAGCTAATAAAGAAAAGGATTTTAATAATTTATTCACAAAAATCAGTAGACATGTTGGTGTTACTGTGATCTTTATCACTCAAAATCTATTTCATCAGGGTGGTGCACATCGAACAAGGAATTTAAATGTTCAATATTTAGTTATTTTCAAGAATCCTAGAGATGCAACAGTTATTGATTTTCTTGCTCGACAAGCGTACCCTAATAATCGTAATTTTCTAATCAGTGCATTTCAAGATGCTACAAAATCACCACATGGATATATATTTCTTGATTTCACACAACAATGCAATGAGGATTTACGGGTAAAAACAGATATTTTCAATAAAAAAGGCGCCATGGTATATAAACAAAGTTGAAAACTTTAACATGTAAAAATGTTTATGAAATACATTCTTAAAAATGTCAGAAAACTTGGACAAACTAATAAAAAGAAAATAAAGACTAAAAAAGTTCCACCAAAGTTTCCCGCAATGAATTTAATTTCGAAAAACCCTATTAAAAGGAGTAATAAAAAAGGTAAAATTGTAAAAAATCATAGGAATTTTAAATCATTGTTAAAGGCTTCGAGTATGAAAAGAATGTCTATTTTACAATCATTTCCAACTTTTGTTGTCAATGATTTACTCAAAATTCTATTAAAAGTAGTCAGAGGTAAAATTAAAATCAGTAATTCTAAAAAACTAGTATTGAATAAACATCGTAAGCCTTTGTTATCGCTAGTAAATAATAAAAATCTTAAGCAAATGAGAAAAATCATATATAAACAACAAGGCGGTTTTATCGGAGCAATGTTACCATTAGCATTATCATTATTATCACAATAAACGATGGCGTAATAATTAACTAATGTTAAATTAAAATTTAAATCATCGTGTTGTAATGGAGAACATTTGGACGATCCCAGAAGACGAAGCAGGTTTCGGTAGAGTAGCAAAGTTAAAGAATCAGCTTGCGTACAGTTTAAACAAACCGATGCGGAAAAGATTTCCAACGAGAGCTTTTAAGACATTCGGTATTAATGATTTATGGCAAATGGATTTGATGGAGATGATACCGTATTCGAAGGGTTATAAATATATTTTAACGTGTATTGATGTTTTCAGTCGTTTTGCTCGCGGTGTACCAACAAAGAAAAAATCTGCAGAGGAAATATCTAAAGCAATTAACTCAGTGTTTAAAAAATGGTCATCCAGACAATTTGCAAACCGATTTAGGTATTATTATTATTATTATTATTATTATTATTATTATTATTATTATTATTATTATTATAGGCAAGGAGTTTTACAATACTAAAGTTAAGCAAATCCTGGATCGTCTCAAAATAAATCATTATTCTGTACATTCTCAATACAAAGCCGCACATGTTGAAACATTTAACCGGACATTGAGGGATAGATTGAAGAAATACTTTGTGCATCAAGGTAATAAAATATGGATAAATGTGTTACCGAAAATACTTGTTAGTTATAATAATTCATCACATCGAGGTCTGAATGGTTTGAGACCCGTAGATATCAGCTCGAAAACATTAGCTAAATCAGTACGGTCTAAAACAGTTGCTATTACAAAACCAAAATATAAAGTTGGTGATCACGTTAGAATTAGTAAAATATCTGCTTCACATTTCATCAAAAATTTCGATAGTAATTGGAGTGATGAGGTATTTCAAATTATTAAAATTAATACTAAACAGAGTCCTGTAATGTATGTTATTAAAGATAGTGATAACAATGTAATACAAGGGAAATTCTATGAACAGGAATTACAAGTTATTTCCAAACCTACAGTGTTCAGAATTCAGAAAATATTGAAAACTAAAATTGTGGGTAAGGATAAAGAATACTATTTCAAATGGCATGGATATCAAAAACCCTCATGGATATCATCAAAAGACCTAGTAAAATGAGTTTCTATACAATTTTACTGAGCAATAGTTGCCCACTAATCCATCCGGAAAATCAGGCGAGTAAATTTATGGTTGATCTTCAATATCCTTTTTATTTACATGGAAATTTGGAAGTTGCTTTGCAAGATACATTCCCATTTTATAGTCATTGTAAAATCGGTTACAAGAAACGTGTACCCAAAACATGTAGTGGTATTTTCTCAATCAATAATTTTGAACGATATTTTCATATTCCGAATCAAATTTTAGATGAAAATTGTGGCATGTTTTTCAAAGATGGATTGAATGTTAGTTGTGATTATAGTCCATTTACAATAAAGTTTGAAAGTATTGAGGATGCCAAGCGAATGGGTTGTGATAAGCTTAGCATTGTTGTTCCTGGTACTTAATACCTAATACGTTTCAAAATATTTGATGAGAAAAGTGTAACAATCGAAAACATCAAAATATCTGTATCATATATTAATGAGGTGGAAGATACATTTACATTTACTAATGATTTATATATTGAAACACTTGAAGAATTACATAAATATATTTCATTCAATTGTTAACATATATTTAAAACTATTGAATTTCTTAAAGATGGAATATGTAAATTCAGTCTGAATAATAACATTTGTGAAGTTACATTTGATAAAAATTTTGCTAATACATTGGGATTAGATAAGCAAGCATATAGGGCAAGTGCTTTTGGTGTACGCAAACCAAAAATAATAAAACTTCATAGGCAAATGTCCATATATACTAACATCATCGATCCTATAATTGTTGGTGATTCTTTGGTTCCTCTATTGAAATCTGTTTGGGTTGATAAACATGACCAGGATGAAGTTGTCAATATAAATATCGATAATCCCATGTACTTACCGGTATCAACATCATGTATAAACTATATAAAAATAAATATTCGTGATGATAGTGGTAAATTTATTGAATTTAGTAAAGATACAAAAACTCATTTGACATTACATTTTCGTAAATTAGATGGCCAATAACGATATTATTAGTATGTATAGTGGTAGCAAAAGTGGTGGCGAATTACCGTATTTTATTGGTAAACAGCATGGATAAGGATGGTTGAGAACAATTGGTAGATTTGCACTTTCTATTCTTAAACGCCTTGGTAGTTTTGGTATGAAAACTGCTAAAGATGTGATAATGAATGAGCAGAAAATATTACCATCGCTGAAATCAAATGCATTATCTGAGTTAAGGAAAGTTCTACCTAGTGTTGCAGGTATGTTTCAAAAACCCGAAGCACCAGCACCGGCTCAAAAACGTAAAAGACATCATAAACATATAAACAAACGAATGAAAGGACATGGAACTATATTTCAAAAATTATTTGTGGTAAATCTGAATTGTGTTTATTTGATAGACCATCTCCCCAAGCAGTAATTGAAATGGGGGCCTTTGAAGATGTATTCACGATGAATTCTATTATGGATAGTAGAACTGATATTGAATTTTATATTAACGGTTCCCAAACTGAATATCTAGATTTGAATGATACATTGTTAACTGTTCAGATCAAAGTTGTAGATAAAGATAGAAAACCGTTGGGTGAACCTAGTGATGTAATACCAAACAATTTCTTGTTTCATACGCTTTTTAAAGATGCAGTTCTCGAATTTAATAATATCAAGATTGAGCGTGGTAACAGTACATATATTCACAAAGCTCTAATAGAAACTATTATAAATTACAATAGCGATACTAAAAAATACATGTTTAACTCCTATGGGTTATGGCAGTGATGATGATAGGAAAAAGTGGATTAAAGGATCGAAATTATTTACCACGTGCTCATCATTACAACTCGATTTTATGGATCAACCGAAATATTTACTCCCAGGTGTTTATGTACACATTAGATTGAAAAGATCTGATTCGGCATTATCACTAACAAGTACCACCACAGCACCAATTATTCAATTAGTTGATGCAAAATTATTGGTGAGAAACGTTCGTGTTGAGCCTTCTGTATTAGCCGGTCATCAACTGGGGCTTAATTCTAAGCATGCAATATATCCATTGAAAACAAAGGAAATTGTTCAATTTGCTATTGCTAAAGGTTCAGCTTCTTTCTATAAGGAACAAATATTTGGAGATAGAAGAATGCCCAACTTTATATTGGTAACATTTCAAAGTGAATCTCAATATAATGGATCATACTTAACATCGAGCTCAATTTTCAAAAACTTTGGTGTAACATCGCTAACTTTATCGAAAAATAGTGATTACAGAGAAACATAAACTCAAGATTTCGATAATGATAATTATTGTGCTACATATATGCAGAATATAGTGAGAAATATGGGTTATTTGGATAAAATCCTTAATTGTGGTATAACTCTTGAAGATTTTAAAAGCAAATATATATTCTTTACATTTTTTTTGGCACCTGATTTTGATTTAAATCAGAGTCAATTACCTCAAAATGGAAATTTACGATTAGATATAAAGTTTGCTAAAGCTACAACTGAACCGGTACATGTTGTAATATATGGCGTATTTGAAAATGAGGTTCAAATAACTGCAAACAGAACAGTGTTGGTTTGAACGAACATTATTGGTTTGAATGTATAGATAATTTATGATAATTTGTCATGGAGTAAGTTTTTTATGTAATAGTAATATTATTGATGTAGTTCTGTTTAGGTCTATCGAATTGGAAAACAAATACTAGGACATGAATTGTTAGGGGTTTTTCCTCTTGATAAAATTCCATATTTACGTAATAATCAAGCCATAATCGTCAATACTCAATCATCTCATCTCGGTGGAGAACATTGGTTAGCAATATATATGAAACCTAGCAAGATATTTGAATTTGATCCTATGGGTTTCTATTATCCGGCTTTAATGGTTTCGAAACTTCAAACAATGGGTAAACCTATTGTGCATAATAAAACTATGTATCAAAAACCATGGACCTTAACATGTGGTCAACATTGTTTAGCTTGGTTATTATCCAAGCGATTTGATGTTTGTTATTTTATTGTTATGTTTTAACTATTAATATTTTTATTTATTATTATTATTTTATTATTATTATTATTTTTATTATTAATATTATTTTTATTATTAATATTATTTTTATTATTATTATTTTTATTATTAATATTATTTTTATTATTATAAATATTATTATTATTAGTAATATTATTTTTATTATTATTATTATAAATATTATTATTATGTGTTTAATTAATGTTAATAAGCTAATGCATCATCACAAAGACAATGCATGATAAGTGCGTGATCATCACATGATAAGTGCAAATTGACAAATTCTAAATTTGTCACAATTATTTCAAAAATTTATCAAGCGCATTTTTCAAAAATTTTCAAAAAATGAACAATAATAATATTTTAAGAGCACTTTTAATGAACGAAACTGGTAAGGATTTTAAATTTTATTTTAAATTTTATTATTATATTTTCTAGACTGGTGTACATTAACAGAATTGCAAGATCAGTTAGATCTTGAAAATGATGTTATTATTATCGAAGATGATGGTAAATTTTAATTTGATTTGTGTTTTATTTATAAATTATTTTAGAAGTTATTTTAATCGACGATACAATTATCATCAGTGATAGCGAAGTTGCTATTATGATTATCGAAGATAGTAAATTTTAATTTTATTTTCCCTATATATTATTACGGTTTAGTTGATTTGGATGCAGATGTTATCATTAATGATGCCCCCGTTTCTGGGGAAGACAATCTTCGTGATGATACCCCCGTTTCTGGGGAATATATGGAGGACCTCTCTTCTATAGAGGATGATGATTCTTCGGAATCAGGGAATAAATGTTAGTTTTTTATTTATTTTTTATTTATTTATAGAAATTAAGTTAATGATATTTGAAGTATTATTAAAATAATACATTAAATATCAATAATTTATAATAATTTATAATAATTTATAATAATTTATAATAAATTTATAATAAGGTTCTATTTATTTCAAAAGTTTTATATTTTTAAATTGATGAAATTTAAAGTATTATTTTAATAATACTTGAAATATCATTAATTTATAATAAATTTTTAAAAAAAGTATTATTACTGAAACATATAATATCATAATAAATTATAAAAACAATTATATTGTCATAATAGTTTTTTGAATTATATAGGCAATTTTTTTATTATAGATTTTACAGTAATTGAATTATATAGAAATTATATAGGAATTATTTTAATAGATACTTTATAAAGAAATTATTTAATAGTTTACAGTGAGCATGCAAATATTATTGTATATATTATAAAGGTTTTATTTAATTGTTAGAATTATTAGATATTTTATATAGTTTTTATTAAATAGTTAGAATTATTAGATACTTTATTTATTTAATAGTTAGAATTATTAGATACTTTATATAGGTTTTGTACATTAATTTATTATTTTTATTAGGTACTTTTTATCCGAGATATTGCATCTCATCATTGCAACATAATGAAAGTTGTCATGAAGAAATGAAAAAATATTACCGCCATAGATTTAATAGCATCAACTTTTTTTATCTGCGCCAAATGCAAAACATCCCAGAACATTAAATATAAAGAATTTTTTAGAGAACATGCGGTTCATTTAAATTCTTTTAAGTCGAGTAAAACAAATAATGTTTAAGAAAATTAATAAAAATAACATCAATATTTTGAATATACTACAAAATAAAAATACATCAAATAAAAAGAATAAAAGACCTGCTGCACATATTAAAAATAATATCCCAAATAAAATAATTAAAAAAGAAGTCATCTAAATCAGTGATGATGATGACTCTAATATTATAAATAATGAAAATATTATAAATAATATACCTATTATAAATAATGAAAATACTATACCTACTATAAATAATGAAAATATTATAAATAATATACCTATTATAAATAATGAAAATACTATACCTACTATAAATAATGAAAATATTATAAGTAATATACCTATTATAAATAATTTAAACAATATGATACAATTCGCAGGTTCTGTATTAGAGAATGAGCCGAACATTTCAGTAAATTTAAATGGCGCTATCAAAACTTTACGTTTTGATATATCTAACGCGCAACTAATTACAGTAACTTTAACTGAGCGAATCAGTAATAAATTAATTTTTGAGATAAATAAAATGGGGAGCGTTAAAATTCAATTCGCGATATTAATTAAATTTGAAAAAGACGGTGAGATCCGTGACAATTATTTTTCGAATAATGCGGAGACATTTTCGGATAACTTTTTAAGCGAAGGGGTTAATAAGCTTAATGAAAAAATAGAACAATTCACCCATTTAGGTAGTGGATGGCGTGTTATTAATATTATGGAAATTCATTTTATTTTAACAAAATATGCTCCTATTAATCGTCTGTCTGGACATAAATATATTAAAACCCCTTCTGCATTGAAAAATAAAGGAGCTATAGTGAATATAAAAAACAATGACGACAAGTGCTTCGTTTACTCTATTCTTTATTTATTAAAGAAAGATATAATTGGTGAAAACCCCCAAAGAGTCTCTAAATATACAGAGATTTTAGACGAATTAGAATACGATGAGATCACGGATTGTCCCATGAAATTAATAAACATCCCAAAGTTCGAAAAGAAAAATTCGACTTTAAAATTAGCAATAAATGTGTTTTCGTACACACCAACTGTTATAATTGATGAGGTTCCAGATAATTATGTATTTCACCATCCTCATTTAAGTTTGATCCATAGAAGCAAAGTCACTGACGGAAACCCTATTTATTTATTATTACTTGAAAATAAGGATAGATATCATTATACCGCAGTGACCAATATCAACTGGTTAATGAATTGCCATCAAACCCCTGACTGTAACATTCAAATTAGATGCCGTTGGTGTCCACATTGCCTTAATGGGTTTAGATTAGATAATGCATTCAATACACATGTTGCATTATGCGCCAAAAATCAGACTGGCACAACTCTATACACGCTCCCCGAAAATAAAAATTTAGAATTCTTAAATTATTCAAAACATATCACACCACCTTTTGTGAATTTTGCCGATTTTTAATCGTTTTTACCTCCTGATGATAGACATCATCAAATTCATATGCCTATTGCAGCAGGCCTTTTATTAATTTTTAATTACACTAACACAAAATCATATTATTACTTTTATGGTCTTGATTGCATTCCTGATTTTCTTAAGAAAATTGAGGAAATTGCAACTGAAATTGTTATTCCGTACTATGATTCGGAAGGTGATAAATTGATAGGGCCTATGTCTTTCAGTGAGGTTCGACAGTTTAAATCTTGTCAAACCTGTTATTTATGTAAGAAACCGATTGTACATCCGGTTAGAGATCATTGCCATTTTACTGGTAATTATCTAGGGGCAGCTTGCCGAAAATGTAATATAGCTCGTAGGATTTATCGATTACTACCTATAGTCTTTCATAATTTAAGAGGGTATGACCTTCACCATATTTTAAAATGTTGAGGTCTCGATTTTAGTGAGTCTCAACTTGCACTGGTTACTTATATAAATCAGAAGACAAAGTCAAATATATGTATATACTTTATTAATAAATAAAATTTACCAAATATTCCAAGATTCAAATTCTTTCAAATAGATACAATTTATTTTGAAGCAATTTATAAATAAAAATTGGGTGCGTGTTGTGTAATTGTTAAAATGTATGTCGGTGCGTGTTATGTGAATGCGTGCAAAAAATAGTGTAGAACGTTATCTGTTCGAATTTAAGATCTCAAAAAAGATTTCCTTTTTAAGATCACTTCTTTTGGTAAAATTTTAAGGGCAAATTAACTGAGAAATACTTCAGTATTTATACTGAAATATTTTCGTCAAATTAAATTATTTGTTTATTTAAAATTCGGGTATTTGGTTTTTTATTTAACGAATTGATTTTTTCAATATTTATTTAATAAGCTGACAATTTTATTTATTTTATTTAGAACGAATATTTATTTAATAATCTGAAAATTTTATTTATTCTATTTAAAACGAATATTTATTTAATAAGCTGAAAATTTTATTTATTTTATTTAGAAACGAATATTTATTTACTAAGCCGAAATTTTTATTTATTTTAAAACGAATTGATTTTTCAATATTTATCTAATAAGCTGAAATTATTCAAAATATTTTTCCCTTTATTTCCCTTTATTTGTTTTATGTTAACTAAAATTTATTTAAAATTGAATAAACTAGAAATAAATAAAATAATATATAATAGTACTTAAAAATAATATACATTGCCAAAGATAAAAATAATATACATTAACATTGCCAAAGATAAAAAAATAATAGAATAGATTATTAATGTTTAAGTTCAAATCACTGCTAAAAATGCAAACGCGATAATTGTCTAAAATTCAAACACAAATGTGATAATCGTTCAAGTTAAAATATTCACATTGGATTGTTAACAGTTGTCATATTAATTGTTTGATACACGAGGGATAGATTTGCCGGGGATAGATCGAATATTGATTTGTTCTGCTGGGATTAAGAGTCTGCTGGGATTAAGAGTTTGAATGATCTGCATATTAGGAATTGACATTGATTTTGGGATTCTGTATTTATTTGTTTTTTATGCCCGTTCCTCAGCATATATGTTCACCCTGAACTTGCTAGGCCCCGCCTTGTAGTACTTGTTTAGGATAAATGTGGAGATGGGTCTACCCTCATCATCCAACAAAAATATGGTCTCGATCGCTTTCCTTCATGGAATTTAGATATCATACCGATATTATTTCGTTAATTGTTCACATTAACAAATAGGCTGTTCGCTTTATCGACAGTATGCAATTTGTTAATTGTTCGTTAGCTAAGGCTGTGAAAACGCTAACTTCTCTTCCATTGACTTCGTCTGTCTTTCAAGGTTCTATAGTCGACTGTAAAGGTATTTTTCCGTATAATTTTGCTGTTTCTGAGGAAGTTCTTGAGACTAATTATGAGTTACCTCCAATTTGGGAGGGCGTAAGTGAAGATGAGTACGATAGGGTACAACTAATCTGGACGCAGCAAAACTGTAGGACTTTGCGTGATTATATGTTAATTTACCTTAAACTTGATGTATTCCTCCTTGCGGACTATTTTCAACAATTCCGTGCTAAGGCTATTGTTTACAATGGTCTTGAACCTCTAAACTTTTATGGCATTCCGGGTATGTCATGGACTTCAGCGCTTATGACATTAACGGAACCCATTGAACTTTTACAGGACATGGAAATGTTCAATTTTTACGAAGGTGGAATACGGGGTGGGTTAACATTTGTTAACAAACATTACATTGCTGCTTCGGAGGATACAGAATTATTGTACATAGATATAAATAATCTGTATGGTTGGGCTCTCAGCCAAAGTCTTCCTTACGCTGATTTTACTTGGGTGTATGATGGTTTGGATGAGGTTTTGAGTGAATGTGCGAATGTTGTGAATATTGAAATCCTTCCATATGGATATAGTATGAAAGTTGATATCGAGATTCCAGATAATTTACATGATTTTTTAAATGACTTTCCGATTGGACCGGAGAAGATGTGCCCACCAAATTCAAAAGTTGAGAAGTTAATGTTCACGCATTATCCTAAGAAGAACTATGTTCTTCATTGGAGGTTTCTCAGGCTTTATCTTTCTCTCGGGGCTAAGGTTACATATATACATAGAGCTTTATTAAATACAAGCAAGCTCCTATTTTTAAACATTATATCGATAAAAACACTAACTTGCGTGCAAATGCAGTTAGTGAACTATATAGAGATTTATTTAAATTGTATAACAACAGTCTGTATGGTAAATCTGTTGAGAATCTTAAAAAGAGGATGAATTTGCGATTATGTAATTCAGCTGAAAAGTTAATTACATATTCGTCAAAACTGGCATTTAGAAATACAATAGAGATTACTGATGATCTTTTTGCCGCTCATCTTAATAAGGACTCAATATGCTTGTATAGACCTAGTTATATCGGTCAATCAGTTCTAGATTTATCCAAACTACGGATGTACCGTTACAGTATGTTGAGTTACAAAAATATCGTGATATTTATAATTGTGATATCAATCTAGTAGCGGGTGATACAGATAGCTTCTTTTTGGAAATAAAAAATTTAAAATTAGAAATTTTATTAAAAGCGATGATTTCGGATGACCTGTTAGACACATCAAATTATGATGCTTCTCATCCTTTATATTCTAGACAACTTGACTCGGTTGTTGGCAAGTTCAAGGATCAGAGTAAAGGGTTAGGATATAGCGAGTGGGTTTTCTTGCGCCCTAAATGTTATAGCTTGCTAGGAAATAAATCAACAATGCGAGCTAAGGGTGTAAAATTACCGGGTACCGACATTAAATACCAATCATATTTGAATTGTTATAATAACAATACTATTATGTCGGTACCTCAAACTAGGATAGGAACCCGAAATCACCAGCTGTTTACTTTTAAAAATTCTAAAATAGCATTAAATAATCATGACGATAAGAGAGCTTGGGTAGGGAAAACTCGAGTTTTGCATATGATCATTATAGAGGGGTTGATGTCCTTGGTGTTGGCGGTAATATAATAAGGCCTAAAACCGATCCAGCAGTTCGCGATCAACAATTTGATGAGATATTTGACAATGTCATTGATATTTATTAACAAATTTTGTAAATATTCGAAAAATAAAAATTGTGAAAATCTATCTTTGCTATTTTCATTTCTTATAATTTACTTGTTTTCATTTTTATAATATTTTTATAATATTTTCATGAGAAATGCACAGCGTGAAGAAACGTGAAATAAGACTTTATATTTTTATATATGTTTTAATGTATTTATTATTAATAATTGATTGATTTTTTATGTAGTTGTTTTTTTTATATATAGTTGTTTTTATATAGATGTTTTTTTATGAAAATAGTTGATTTTATGTATTTGTTTTATTATATATATATATATATATATATATATATATAAATATATATATTATTATTATTATTAATATAAAGTAATAAAAATAATAATAATAAAAGTTTTTAAAAATAATAATAATAATAATCAAAATAATAATATTAATAAATAAAAAAATAAAACTTGTAATAAAAAATTAAAACATATAATAATAATATTAATAATAATAATAATAATAATCAAAATAAATATATAAATAAAAAATAATAATAATAATAAATAATAATAATATTAATAAAAATAATAATAATAATAATAAATAAAACTTGTAATAAAAAATTAAAACATGTAATAATAATATAAATAAAAAAAAATAATAAAAATAATAATATTAATAAAAAAAAATAATAATAATAATAAAAATAATAATAATATTAATAAAAATAATAATAATAATATTTATAAAAATAATAATATTACTAAAAATAATAATAATAATAAATAAAACTTGTAATAAAAATTAAAACATGTAATGATAATATTAATAAAAAAAATAACAAAAATAATAATAAAATAATTGACTTGATTAAAACAAACAATTTAATTTAATAATAATAATATAATTTAAAAATTATTAATATTATTGACTTGATTAAAACAAAAAATAATAATAATATTAATAATAAAAATAATAATAAAATAAATTTACAAAATATATACTACTTATAAAAATAAGTAGTAAATTAAAGTTTAAATTTTTTTTAAATAATATGACCTTGACCTACTTTTGAATGACCTTGAAAAATATGATTAGTCATCCAATGACCTTGAATGAGTCATGGTCTTTGTTTAAATGACCTTGAAAAAACATGATGAGTTATCCAATGATCTTGAAGAGTCATGGTCTTTGTTTAAATGACCTTGAATGAGTCATTGTCTTTGCTTGAAAAATTTTTTGACTTTTGGACTTAGAAAATTTTTCTCTCAGCCGGGGGGAGGGGAGGGGGTAGTGTGCTGGATGTGACATGTGCTGGATGTGACACATCCCACTACTAATGATGTCAGCAGTTTTCTTAACAATCATAGGGATAATTAATACAAATAATATTAAAGAAAAGTACAAAACTGAATTTATGGAAGATAGAGATATTTTGATAAACATTTCACCTCACAAAATTAAAGTGTTTAATTTAAATAAAATGCCAATAAGAGACTTATACTTAGAATCAATAGAGACAGAACCAAAACTTATGGAAAAAAGAAAGGAAAAAACCACTAATGAATTCGAAAGGGGAGATAACGCTAAATTTGTTAACTTAAAACCCAATACCGAATACGTTATATGCGCCCAATGGAATACAGATAATGATACGTCACAAGTACAATGTAAAAAGATAAAGACCATGCAGACAAAGAAACGAAAAAAAACAAAGAGAATAATAATAAACACAACACTAAGAATAGAAGACAAATTAATTCAACTCCAAACATAAACACAACAACCCCGAAAGCAATAACTCAAACCATAATAGATGAATTAATAACAAAAACCTATAGAATACCAATCCAACTCAAAGAAAGGCTAATTAAATTACCTACGGGAAAACCCATTGTAATAAAAAGTTGGAATGAACTACAAGCATTTCAAAAACAAACATTAAAACCACTATGGCCTTTTTATTAAATATTAGCCAGTATTTTAGCAATAGCAATATTAGCGATAGTCAGTAGTGTACAAATCTACAAATATACAAGTGGAAAAGGCAGCGGTATCGGCACCGACTGGTCAGAAATGTACCAATGCATTTTCACTTGGATAAATGCATACCAGGTCAATATACAATGTCTACTCTCGTTTAATAAAATCAATAATCATCTATGTAAAATAATTTGGTCAATAATTTTAATAAAATTCATATATTTATATAAAAAAGCGTATAAGGAAAAACCTCAAATGCGCACCAAATATGTATATTTATATTTTATTTTTAGAAAGAGAATCAATCCAACTACATAATACAAATCCCAACCCAACCAGTACCACCAACCAAATCAATTCAGACGATACAACCAATCAAATCAATCCAAACAAAATCAATCAATAATGCAATCCAAATCCCAAAGAATTCAGTATTATTGTATGCTACACAAGCATTATAGTAGCTTCTACAAAAATCTAAAAAACAAAATATGTACAGACGAAACCTCTATCACAGTCCGCAGCTTCCAAAATCAAGTATGTATCCCAAATGAAATGAAGGTGGAAATCGAGGAAAGAGAATTACATCTGATAAAGTTTAATGAGGCTCGAAGAGTAAAACTGCACGAACTCATTGGAACCTATGACAGATTCCCGAATGCAGACGAAGCAGCAAGAAGAGGAAGAAAGGTCCCACATCGAATATTGTTTCATATAACAAAAAAGGAAGTGTCAATATGCCAGCAAAAGTGTCAATGTGCACAGCAGTTATCAAAACAATAAAAACCGATAGAAGTGTCCCAAACGATTTCAATGAGTTAACCGTACAGATGAATAATCTACCTTGTGTTATCATCAGAAAGAAGATGTCATTCACCCACAAAGAACTATCAACAACCGAAAAACAAGAGCTGATTATGTTTGTAGACGTAAAACTGGTGTGCGACTCAAACGATAACATGAGGCCAGTGGATGTGCATATTAGAAACTCTAAAGGAACAACTATATATAACAAAAAATTCACGCCCAGAACGAAGATCACACACTATTATCCGGAAAAGACAATGGCCAACAGAGAAAATATCGTTGGGAATGAAGATGAATATCAGGCCCTAATCGACATTCAAAAAATATTATGTGGGAAAATAATAATTGGTTTCGATATTATTAATAAATTGAAGGCACTTACCCTAGATTTATACAATGTAATGGGAGTGCGAGAAATGTCAGAAGACAACTTTATGTGCTCGTTTGTAAAAAATATCGCCCCACATAAAATTAAACTGTCAAACTTAGTCTACCAGATTATAAGTCATCACAAAAAGTGATATAAGGATAAAATGATTAACGACCTTATTAAAAAACCAGAACCTTTCTCCACAACATCAACAACGATAATAATAAAAGCCATATACGGAATTGTAGAAAAACAGTGGGAAGAAGTCATCAAATGGGACTAAGATGCTTTTAGCGGCAACAAGGAGCAATTGTTCTCACAAGCCCAAGATGACAGCGAGGAATATATATATATATATATATATATATCGAACCTTCCCAGATTGAATTAAAATTCTATAAAAACGGCCATCAGAGAACGTTCGAAGACGAACTACGGGACAGCGATGATGAGGTCATTTTTATAAAGCAAGAGAGGAGTCAAAATATCACGGAAACAGTAATACTGGAACCGCAAGAACTAACAACTTCTCAACAAATAGAGTGTGATTTAGACTCAGATGATGAGTATTTATCATGTGACGAGGATGAAACAAACCACACAGATGCCATGGATACAGAAGAATCAGAAGGAGAATTAGGCTCGGAACCAGATATCGAAATAGCAGAGCCGTACTTTATAATAGACAAAGAAAAAGAAAAAGTTACAGAAAGAGATTTATGCCACCACTTCGGCAGGAGAATCAATGCAGGAGACGTTCTGAACCTAGCATTGGGAAAATGGTTCAAGAGAACAAAAATGGTGATACAAGATGTGGAAGTGGAGCTGGTGCGTACAGAGAAAGATAATGCGGACATTATCCTAACCGCCCAGGGAGGAATGTTGGATGATGAGGGTAGACCCATCACCACATTTATTTTGAATAAGTATTTCAAAGCAGGGCCTGAGAAGTATAGGGTCAACGTGTACGCCGAGGAAAGGTTATAACATGAAATAAATCAATCCCCAAGATACAGAATCTCATCAAATCAATATTGTTATACGAACAATCAAATCCATCATGACTTATGCGAACAACCAATCCCTTATGGGTCAAACAATCATTATTCTTTTGAACAATATTGTGAACAATTATTATTATTAATTGGTGAAAAATTATCATTGATTAGTGTTGATATTTATTTTTATTTGTGAATAATTATTTTTAAACAATTATTATTTAATTGGTAACAATTTGATGCTGATATTTAATCTTTATTATTATTTTTTTCGAACAATTGTATTTAATGTTGAACAATTTGGTGTTGGTAGCTAATATATTTATTATTTTTTGATATTTTATTATAAAGTGCAAAAAGAGAATTTGAACGAAAAACCAATCAATTAAATGAGCAAATAGCTAAGTAAATAAAAAACCTAAAGGGAAAATAAATCAATTAAATAAGCAAATGGTTAAATAAACTTATATGAATAAATAGACGAATTTCTCAAATTAATACGAATTATTTTTCAAAACCTCAAAAAATAAATATATTAAATAAGCATGCGTTTTTAGTATAAATACTGAAGAACTTTCAGTATAGTTGCCCACTAAAATCTCACCGAAAAAGAAGCGGTCTGAAGAAGGAAATCTTTGGAAGACCTTAAAATAGAACAGATATAGTTCAACACGAATTTTTGCATTCACTTACATAACAACCACCTACACACATTTCAACACTTACACAACAAGCACCAAATTTTTATTAATATTGAATCTGAATAAATTGTGATCGAAAAGTTGAAATTTGAAAGAAAATTGTCATAATTGATTTGGTAAATTTTATTGATTAATAAATTATTTATATATCGACTTTGTCTTTTGATTTATATAAGAAACACCAGTGCAAGTTGAGATCTCACCAAAATCGAGACCTCAACAAAATGTCAAAAATGAGTTCTTGGAAATTTTTAATTTATTAAAAAATTTTAAATTTGAGAAAACTAACGAAAAAATACTCTAATTTATAATTTTATTGTAATAATATAAATTATTCTTATTCTAATTTTTACCTTTTTTATGCGATACTTTTAAGTATTGTATCAGTATTGGAAAGATGTTTTCTGTCCCATACAAACTAAAATATCTTTTCCTCCACAAAAAAAAATAATTTATGGCGAAAAGTTTAAATTTATTACTTTTTTTAAATTTGTTACTTTTTTTATTAATTATTTTTATTATTTTTAAAATGTCCTTAATGATTGAATATAACATTATAAATTCTGCGTGACTCCAAATTTCTCTTGTGACACTTCCTTAGACCGAAAGTGTAATAAATATTTAAGATTACGAACACTTTACAGTAAATTAATTAATTTTTTTTATATAACAATTAAATGTTTTTAATTATATACATAATTAAATAATTAAATAAATTTGGCAACGATTTAATTAAAAGATAACGCCAATAAAAAACTTTTCGCACGATATATTTCGATAGCATAGCTATCATCTTCAGGTACTCAAAACCAACTAAAAATATTATGAATTAAAATTTAATTTAAACAAATTATTTTTTTAAAAGATAACGCCAATAAAAAACCTTTCGTACGATATATTTCGATAGCATAGCTATCATCTTCAGGTACTCAAAACCAACTAAAAATATTATGAATTAAAATTTAATTTAAACAAATTATTTTTTTAAAAGATAACGCCAATAAAAAACCTTTCGTACGATATATTTCGATAGCACAGCTATCATCTTCAGGTACTCAAAACCAACTAAAAATATTATGAATTAACATTTAATTTAAACAAATTAGTTTTTACTAATTTAATTTTTTAATAAATAAATATTTTTAAAAATATATTTTAAATTAATTTTAAATTTTAAATTTTTTTACTTATATTCTAATTTTTAAAAATTAATGTAATTTAAAATTTTCAATTATTTTAATAATATTAAAAAAACAAACATGATTTAACATACGTAAACTATTTAAAAACATTCAAAACATTCGTAGTCACAGCACTCTGCACATTAATCTTTGGATCCAATGACCTTATCAACAATGCTTCACATATCACTCGTTCCCAATAACTATTAAAACTTCTCAACAAAATTCTAAAATCAGACATTCCTATATCACTTTTACAGCCTCTATTGTGTTCACTAATATTGGTCAAACCCTTCAATCGACAATGCTCTAGAACTCGAGTACAGAGATGACGGGAAGTCTCTCCAATGTATGTGGCATTACACCCATTACATGTAAATTGATAAACGAGATCAGAACACAATCCAACCGGAGTTTTTGATTTATTAATAAACATATTGCGTACCTTACACGAATTAGGGACGATCTTATACTCTAAATTTCCTATCAGTTTACCCAACTTCCTCTTATAATTTGTAAAGCCTTCAGAGTACGGCAATACTAACACATATTTAGGCTCAATTTTTTTATATCCATTTTTACCATCACCCAGATCAACACTCAATTCAAACCCATCCGACAAATTACATTCAGACTTTCCACAACATGGATCCTTAGGATTTTTAATCAATTTATCAACAGTTTCTTTTATCATCAACAATAAAAATGATTTAGAATATCCATTCTTTATCAACAACTCAACCAATTTATCAACACTTTTTACCGAATTAGCAAAAGTAGAAGATAAAGCCCATGAACGATAAATCAATCCTTTCACCATATTTCTCTTATACTTAAATTCACAAAAGCTTTCTGGAGAAGTATAAAGACCAGTATCAGTTGGTTTTCTATAAATCTCTGTCTCATACTGTTTATCTTTGCGTTGAATTAACAAATCCAAAAACGCAATTGATGACTTTCTCTCCGTTTCACATGTGAATACAATGTTTTTATGTAAACTGTTCATAAAATGCAAAAACGGTTCTACATGTTTCTGGTTTTCAAATATAAGAAAAATATCATCCACATACCTTTTATAAACAAAAGGTTTTTCAAATTGGAAAGAAGCAATTTTCTTTTCCAAACTAGCCAAAAATATTGATGCCATCGTTGGTGCTAAAGGGGAACCCATAGCGACTCCATCTATTTGTTGATACCATTCATCATTGAAAAGAAAATTGACATTTGAAGTAGCAAATTCAAGAAGTTTTCGAAATGCCCTTCTATCCAAAATCTGATGTTCCGAATCATTTTCATTCCACAACGCACAGCATAAGTCAATCGTCTCAACCAGTGGCACATTCGTAAACAAACTACAAACATCAAACGAAACCATAATATCATTCATACTTCGTTTTTGTATCTTTGCAATACAAGAAACAAACTCAAAGCTATCCTTACATTCAAACTCTGATCGCATTAACGGTTTTAATAATCCATCTAAAAACTTTGCTATTTTATACTGGGCAGTACCAACCATCGACAAAACTGGTCTCATAGGTACACCATCTTTATGGATTTTTGGTAGCCCACATAGTTTAGCTGGCTGCGATCTTATTGGGCGAATAGACTTACCTACCTCTTCATTAATAAGCTTCTTCTCAATAAAACCATTTAACATTTTTTGCACAAACTCTTCATCCTTAAGAGGAGGCAATTTTCCATTCTTCCGAACCTTTGGCAATTTCACAAACTGAGGAGAATTTAACAAATCATTCAACTTATTTACATACACGTCATGGTCAAGAATAACTATCCCATTTCCTTTGTCAAACTTACAGATATTTATATTTTTATAAGTTTTTTAAAGTCATAAAATCCCTAATATTCTGCTTTTTGTTTTTATCGATATACTCCATCGTACTTGCACTTAACGAGCTCTTCACATAATTACCATTAATGCCTTTCATCGATCGGGCTATATGAAAATATAAACTTTCAATTTTTGCACACAATTTTGTTTCATCCAAGCGATTCTTAATACACTGATTTGGACCAAATTTTAAAGCACGCTCTTCATCATTATTCAAAACTATTTTACTCAAATTTATCACAGTATTCTCCACACTAAATTTAGAAATCCCAAATATTTTTCTCAAATTAATCAATTTTTTAATATAAGCATTCTCTTTAGATTTTATTTGCACAATCGAATTTTTGATACACCATTCTACACATACCTGTAAACAAAGCTCATTCGTACCATTATTTAACATTAATCCAATATTTGTTAGTTTTTTATCAATGGAAGTTCTCCTTATTATCTCTGATTCCAACATTCTTCTTAACGTTCTTCTGTGTATTAATTGGACATCTTTACTAGAAAGACAATCACTTAGTTTCATTTTAAAAATGAACGAAGGAATCATCTTTTCTTCTAAACAAGTCTCAAGAAAACTAATGTCTAGTTCCTTTCTTTTGAGGGAGTTATAGACCTTCATAAACCTTTTGAATATTGGAACAGCTGCAGCATGATTTATAAATAAATAATTAAATAAATTTGGCAACGATTTAATTAAAAAATAACGCCAATAAAAAACCTTTCGTACGATATATTTCGATAGCACAGCTATCATCTTCAGGTACTCAAAACCAACTAAAAATATTATGAATTAACATTTAATTTAAACAAATTATTTTTTATTAATTTAATTTTTTAATAAATAAATATTTTTAAAAATATATTTTAAATTAATTTTAAATTTTAAATTTTTTTACTTACATTCTAATTTTTAAAAATTAATGTAATTTAAAATTTTCAATTATTTTAATAATATTAAAAAAACAAACATGATTTAACATACGTAAACTATTTAAAAACATTCAAAACATTCGTAGTCACAGCACTTTGCACATTAACCTTTGGATCCAATGGCCTTATCAACAATGCTTCACATATCACACATATCACGCAAATCAGACATTCCTATTTCACTTTTACAGCCTCTATTGTGTTCACTAATATTGGTCAAACCCTTCAATCGACAAAATATATACATAATCATTATTAATTATATATTCAAAAGTTAAACTTATTAGTTTGGTACTGTGCTTGAGAAAAAGAGAGTACAAGCTGGTTACTTAAATTATATGATGTCCATCTTTTATTATTATCAAAATGTAATTATATTTAAATTAGAAAATTGTATTATTTAAAAAATTAATAGTGTGATAATGAAAATATAATAATAATAATAATAATAATAATAATAATAATAATAATAATAATAATAATAATAAAGTATAAACGGTGATTCCTTGGTAGAAGCATAAATTAATATATAAAATAAGTGAATAACAAAATAAGCCCTTGTGCGAAGTAATAATTATATTCTAATAATTATATTCGATTATTAAAAATCCTCTTCAGTTTCCTTTAATAATAACAACTTTTTTCAACAATATAATTATTAATTCGCAGCAGAGGCTTATTTTGTTATTCACTTATCTGATATATTAATAATAATAATAATAATAATAATAATAATAATAATAAAAGATAACTAATAAAGAATCTAAGACTATAAAACTTCTTGTATTTAGATGAAATAATAGATATTATTTTCCAAAGCAAGTTATAGCATTAAACTGACAAGGGATTATATTTTGCCTTCTGTTGTATGCTCGTTTAAATTGGTTATATAAATTATATCTTAGAGGATCTGCAACTGGGACATTTCTCGGCATGAACTTAATTAAAACAAAAATAAATTAAAATTATTAAATAAATCTTTATCGAACCCAATCCATTTCTGAACTCACATCTTGAAAAGTCAAAAATATACAAATAAAACTGGCAATATAAATTCTCATTGCAAATTTTTGTTAAGAACAATTTTTCAAAATTGTGCTTTTTCTATGGATTAATTTTTGATTTTATTGAACCCGGCCCAGAGCTCATTGGTTGGATCAAAATGGAGAATTCTACAAATCCGAAAATTTGAATGAAATATTTTATTTGCTAACAAATCAGTATGTCTTACTAACATATTATCATGAAAATATTATAATTGTTTGTTTAAATAAACGCCTGAAGATGTTTATTCAATTAATTAACTAATTAATTGGTTATTTGAATATGTAATTTTAACAAGTTCAATTAATTGATGTTATTCGAATTAATAATAATAATAACAATAATACTAATAATAATAATAATAATAATAATAATAATAATAATAATAATAATAATAATAATAATAATAATAATAATAATAATAATAATCTACGATACATTAAGTGATATCCAGTACAATTCCTAATTGTATACTAGTTTGGAGCTAATGGCTCTCAGCAGGACTACTCGGGAGGCGCTCAGATTTCTCTGAGCGCCAGGTAAGTGTAAAAACAGTGTCAAGTTAACACTGTTAAACACTTATCCTGATGCACTGGACATCAAATAAGTTTGCAAAGTTTGGCGTTAAAGCAAGAAAAAAGACAAATCTTTTTCTTGAAACCTCCTTTCACTTGAAACCAAGGTAGATACCATCATAACTCTGTGGACTACAAGTTCAAAAAAGAAACTGGTAACAAGCTATCAGACTACCAAACCACTTGAAAAACTTAATTTTATTAATTACTATGTCTGATTCTAATCAAAGAATATAAGATACATTAAGTGATATCAATTACAATTCCCAATAGCATACTATTTTCGAGCGCCTCCCGCATAGTACTGATGAGAGCCATTAATAAAATAACAATAATAATATTATAAGTACTTTTTCTGTTTTTCACCTAAGATGTTTTTATAAGTGACATAATATTTTCTACACAATTTGACTATGAATCAGATTTATTTAAGGTATTAACGAATAATAATTGTAATATGATTAATAAAGATTTCAAATAATAATAATATTAGTAATAATAATAATAATATTAATAATAATAATAATAATAATAATAATAATTATAATAATTATATAAATAATCAACAAAAAGCAAAGTTTTAATAATTGGAAAAAACCAACTACGTATTCTATATAACATATCGCTATATATTTCCTCCGATATTTATTGGTTAATTTGTTTAAATTTTCTCATTTTCATTTAAATTTTGTTAATGTGATTTCTAGGATGAAGAAGACTGATAAACGGTCGAAATATATTGTGAAATGTTATATAGAATATATATTTGATGTTTTTCTATTTTTATTATTATTACTCTAAAATAATACATTTATTAAACCGATTGGTGCCAAAATATTTTTTAGTAGAAGCCCAATTCGAGTACAAGCTGAGGTCTAAAGTAAATCAAATACATTACAATTACTACTATACATTTCCTGGAACTGGCCTTGAGTTTTAAAATAAAAAACCAAAATTAAAATAATTTGACGTTCAATTATCATTGTTTAATCGGTTGCACATTTCAAATATATTTGTTTGAATATTGAAATACAATTAGAATTTTATTAAAATCTTTTGAATTAATTTCGATCAAACAAATATTTTTACTTTTATTTAACAAGTTCACAACATAAATAACGGAAATAATTATTATACATTTTCATGTCAAGATCGTATGCAACAAAAGTCAAAAATGTCTAATTATTTCCACTTGATTTAAACGAGAAACATATTTAATTATTTTACTTATAAAGTGATATTTATAAACCAATTTTCAAGATAATAATAATAATAATAATAATAAAAATAATAATAATAATAATAATAATAATAATAATAATAATAATAATAATAATAATAATAATAATAATAATAATAATAATAATAATTATAATAATAATAATAATAATAATAATAATAATAATAATAATAATAAAAATAAAAATTATAAGAAAAAAAAAAGGCAAAATTTTCCTTGGGCCAACTAAGTATATTATATGACATCACTAAAAACACACATACACAATAATTAAATGGAAAAAAATCGGAAATTCTAAATATTAACGGAGTGGATTGTTTCATAATAAAGATCCTGAAACTGAAGACGTTTTGACTGATCAAAATGAAAGCTATCGCAGACAACGAGAAGCAAATGAAAAGAAAACTAGAAGTGAAGACGTAACACAATTTCTTCAGACGTTTTATTGCTGATAGAGTCTTTAAATTATCATTAATGTGAGTCATTAAATTGAGTCGATAATGCTCTAAAATTTGAGTACAGAGATGAAAGGCAGTCTCTCCAATGGATGTAGCATTACACCCATTGCATGAAAATTGATACATGAGTTCAGAACATAGACCAACTTGAGTTACATATTTATTAGTGAACATACTACTAACATTGGAAGTTGTCGAAACAATCCTAAAATGAGTCTTGTCTAAATTCTCAAAAACCCTCAGAGCTAGGTAATACATATATTTTGACGCTATCTTCAAAATCAATAGAAACATTACCTCTAAACAAACCAATACAAAGATTATGAGAATTCAATATATATTTATCAATAGTCTCTATCGTCATACGGTCAAGAAAAGATTTAGAATATTCATTTTTAAATATCAACGCAACTAAAGAATTAAAACCTTTGACTGTATCGACATACATTTATGATGTAGACCATGCACGAAATACTTAACCTCTCATCATATTTCGCTTTTATATAAATTCACAAAACCTCTCCGGTGTAGTATAGAGACCAAAATCTGTCGATTTCTGTATATTTCAGTTTGATAATCTTTTTCCTTCCATTGAATAAGCAAATCCAAAAAAGCACGATGAAATTTTCTTTTTCAAACAAGATGTAAAAATAGAAGCGATTTTGGGAGCCAGTGAGAAACCCATAGCAACACCTTCCATCTGGTATTTATCATTCATTATTGAAAAGAAAATCCACATTAAACATTTCGAATTCGCGTAATATAGAAAATGCAATTTCATCTACTTCTCATGTTTAATAACAATTTGTTTGAACATAAACCAATAGTTTCCATTAATGGGACATTCGTAAAAACGCTACAAACATCAAACGAAACCATAAATTTATCTGTACTCTTTTTATTAAACTGTGAAATAACCGTAGAAAATTAATGGCTTTCCTTACAATCGAAATCGGCAATTAATAAAGGTTTTATTAATCCATTCAAAAATTTAGCGATTTTGTATTGAGCAGTTCACACCATCGACAAGACAGGTTCCATGGGTGGTCCATAAAGCTTTGCTGGTTGGGAACCTTTCGGATGAATAGACTTGTCCAGGTCTCAGACAATATGTTTCTTATCCGACCGGTTTCTTACCAAAACAATTCATACTTCATTGGTGAAAACTTCATATAACTACAGGTTATTTCTACTTTCATTAACTGAAGAGATAATAAAACATCATTTAATTTGTTAAAATAAACATCATGTTCCAAAGTTTCCAAACAATTGCCTTTACCATACTTAGAATTTTTTTAGATAGGTTCATCTGTACTGCGAAGTCCTTATGATCCTACTTTTTATTTTTGTAAGCATTATTATCAGTTCATTTGTTTAAATATTCTTATTTTCATTTAGTAAGTGTTAATGTGATTTTTAGCTAGAAGTAGACTGATAAATAATCGAAATATATAAGAGATGTTATATAATATACTTACCAGATGTTAACGGCAATTAACTTTGAATTTTTGGAATAATTGAGAATCAACAATTAAAATCTTTTCAAAGAGGTAGTATAATAAGAGAGCTGGAGATGAGATGAATTGCCAGTTGGTCGAAGAAAACTACAAAAAGAGATTTGTGATTTGAGAAACCACCAAATGTCAGGAACCAAAAGAAATAACTTTAAGTGAATTTAAATCACATTAACGTGCCAGACAAGTCGAATTTCCATTGTGACATCTACCCTAACGTTGTTAAATCTATTTCCGATAGAAAAGTGTAAATCGTGTGAGAATTCGTGTTAGAAATCAATAAATGTATTCTGTGTTGGGTTTTGGTTATTTGATTTATAAAAATGAATACGAGGAATCAGAGATTGACCGTCTTGTAAATAGTTAACTAAATGAATCACAGCTGCTTGATAATATTGGAATTAAAGTCTGAAAAATTTTCTTTTCATATTTAAAATTGATAAAATTTAGTGAACTAAGTTTTATTAAAAAGTTTAATAGCATTAGTTTATAATTCACTGATTGTAATGTTATTGTAACGGTAATTGCGAATTGTTGTAAAAAATACAATATTTTCAAGGTTAAGATGTTTATGTTAACCCTTTCGTGCCCAAATTATTTAAATTGGAATTTTTAACCTTTTTATTTTAAATTCTTATGTATTAATATATATTTTATTATATGCACAAAATATTTGTCTGATTAAAACAGATTCCTGTTTTACCGATTAGCTAATGAACGATACTAGAAGGCAGTAGTAGTAAATATCAGGAAAGGGTATTTCCATCGGTTTTATCAGGGTAAAACAAAAATTGGAATACGTATTCCCACTGGGCACGAAAGGGTTAAAAACAAATATTGAAAAGGAGACGTTGAAACTTATCTTTACTAAGAATATTTATCAATTCGAGTTGACAACTTCTGAGTGATTTCTAAAACATCAAATACTTTCAATGAATCTTTCCAGGAAATCTTTCTCCAAAGTCAACTACTATAAATTTATCTTTTTGTTTAAATGCATATAAAAATAAATTAAGTTACATTTCTTCAAATTCAATGGGAAGATGCTGGACAAAAAATCCAATTTGAATGCCTTACGTTAATGAAAATAGAAACAATCAGATTTTCATCTTCTGATGTGTTTTTATGCAACTTTGATATTTTTCAGATTTTGTTTTGTCAAAAAGAAAATTAATTCAAAACTGTCTGAGATTTTTTCCTCTTTCTATCGTTTGTATTAGATTATTTTGATTATTTATTTATTATTTAACTTTTCTTTACATTTGTCAGTGATAATTTGAACGGATTTAATTAGATATTAATAAATAATATTGTTGACCTAATTTTATTAATTAAACAAATAATTAGATGATCATGAAATTCTGATAAATTTTATTAAGTTTCTGAAGTTTTAATTTAATATTAAAATTATTGAAAAAAATTTTTTAATTTAAATAATTTTACTATCCTTGCATTTCCATTACGAATTAAGATTGATTGACTAATACTCGATAAATGTTCCGCGAGATAAACATCAATTAACCCTTTCGTGCCCAAATTATTTATATTGGGATTTTTAACCTTTTTATTTTAAATTCTTATGTATTAATATATATTTTATTATATGCACAAAACATTTTTTGTTTAATTTATTTTATTATGTAAAAAAACTGGGATATATACTTCCCACTGGTCTTTACAGCCATATACGACTTAAAATAAAAAATAAAAAAGTAAAACATATATTGAAATTACGACAGCTAATTACAATTAAAATAAATTTTTAAAAATACAATAAAAATTAACATGGAGAAATGCATAATGGCACATTATAGCCCTAACACATACACTTTGCTCGTTTCTCTTGACCTTTTGTACTGCATAGCCTACATCTTCATTATTATGTGTCACCCTTCAAAGGCATGTGTTTATCTACAGCTTCTAAACGTACATCATCTGGTACACGACCTTTATCAGCTAGGAATTGTGTTGGTCGGCCACGATGTTTTCTCGAAGAAAATTTTTCTATCAATTGTCTTGCTAAATAGATACTTAATGACAGTTGATCTTCTTAATTTTGCTTTTTATTTTTATACATTAAAAATCCATTTACAATGGAAATATCTATCAAGTAGTACATAATGAGATAACACCACTTTACAGATCGTCTACCAATACAATACCGTTCACGGTATTGGTCAAATAAATCCACTCCGCCAATATTTTGTTATACTTTGAAATCACTAGTGAACAAGAAACGGTTTCTCTTTGACCATTTTTATTTTTTCTTAGCACAGTGGTGGTATCACGAGGATTATATATTTTCGATAAAAAATGAACTGGTCTATTATCCATCCAACGGACTGTCACAAGTTGTCCCTTTGTTTGATATTGATATTCCCCTCGTAGTATTTTTTTATTTTCTTTAAATATTAGAGGCACATCTTCCTGGTAATTCTTGTGTTTACAAAAGAAAATATACCCTTTGACATTAATTTTAACAACAATTTTGAACTAGTGAAAAAATTGTCAATGACTACGACATGAGTACCACGACTTGATATGTCTTTAGTCAAATTTAGAACAGTTCGTTCGCCTAATGCAGTTTCCTTACATAAAAGAGCGACACTTTTCTCGTGTATATATCAAAATTTACAATATATCCTAGAGTTAAATCTGCCATACACCATACTTTATAGCCTCTTTTGGTTGGCTTCATCGGCATATATGGCTTCAGAGATGAACGACCTTAGAAAGTTATTATCGATTCATCTATAGGCAAAAATGATGATGGTGTTGTAATTTTATTACAGTTTTCCTTTAGTTTGTCTATAAGAGGTCTCATTTTGTGCAATTTATCATAATTAGGATAACTACGATCTACATTTTTATCATTGTCGTTGAAATGAATATTTTCAATCAACTTTTTGAATCTGTTTTTTGTCATAACTGTAGCGACTGGTGGTACACTTAGAAATGGGTCTGAACTCCAATAATCTTTAAGGTGTGGTAACATATGAATACCCATAATTATCAGCAATCCTACAAATGCTTTGATTTCTTCTTGTGAGGTGTCGACCCACATGGATGATTGCTTTTGATGAGCATATCTGTTGGTCTCTGAGACCACGTTTTCGATCATGCATTGATCAAACAATTGAGTAAAAAAATCAATAGCTTTATAAATACTAAAATTATCATCAAAACTAGCATTTTGTCTGAAATAAGTTTCAGCATCACACTGAAAAAAACTGCAGTCATAGTTCAAATCTTGAACATCATCGTTTATTTCTGGTTCAATTGGAGCTGGTATATCCATTTTTAAATCCATTTCAGCTTCTGTTTCAACCATTTCCTCATTCACTGATTCTCGAAACAGAGAATTTGTTGTGGTATTCAGTTCATCTAGTTCCTCTCGGGCACCATCATCAATTTCAACATCCGACAGTTCATCCTCTTCAGGAAATGAAAATAAATATTCCATTGACTTTTCCAAATGTAAGGGGTTTGGTAAATCCCATTTTTTAGACATCTTCAAAGAAATAAACATGGTTTATAAATTGATTTATGAAATGATATATAAAATATGACTTACTTTCAAAATTGAACACTATAAGCACGTATTTATGTATCAATGTGTAAAAGAATGTCTCTGGAACGAAACTCAACTGTTAAAATCATTATTGAGACATACAATGAAGAATCTTTTCAAAAAAACAATAATTTCGCCCACTTTTACACACCACAACAACCAGCTCTGTTTGATAACTAACTGCCAAACAAAGTGTGTCTGATAAAATAGATTCCTGTTTTACCGATTAGCTAATGATCGATACTAAATGGCAGTAGTAGTAAATATCGGGAAAAGGTATTCTCATTGGTCTTATCAAGGCAAAACCAAAATGGGAATAAGTATTCCCACTGGACACGAAAGGGTTAACAGTGTTTAAATATATTATCAATATAAATATAATTGTTTTTGGATATTTTAATTTCCTCTATTAAATTTAGGATATTTGAAGACTTATTGTTTGTGTTGAGCCAATTATCGTGTTTATCTTTAAGATAATTATTGATCTAAATAATATAATCAACAGTATCATTTATATACCATTTAAGTAAAATAGTGCAATTAATCATTATATTTAAGAATATTCTTTAACGTTGATGGGTGACGCCTTTTGCACCCAACTACCAACATATCACATTTGCTATAAAGTAATTAAAATCTCAAAAAACTTACTTTATAGACAAACAAAGTTTGGCTTAAATGAAGACATTTACGTTCAGTTTGTGTTTGATTATGTTTTTCTAATATTGACCAAAGGAACTCAAAAGGGACGCAAATGTATACTAGTTATCTTTGCATAATTAGTGGATCTCAGGAATATAATTTTCAACAATTAAATTCTATTAAATACAATTGTCAGAATAGTTTAAATTAGTCTAGGACAGCGGTTTCCAACCTGTGGGTTGCAACCCAAAATTGGTCGCGTGACAATTTGCCAGGGGTCGCCTAAGACCTTCTGAAAATAATTTGTTTACTCTAGTCAGTGGTTTCTTACTATCATTTTAAATTTAAGCGATACTCCTACTCTGACTTTATAGTATAAAGTATAAAATATAAATAAAATCAGATATTTAGAAGCCAAAAACATAATAGTTATCGGCAAAAATTCAGTGACTGAGGGGTAACCTTATTAATTTTGTTGTTGGGGTTGTCACAACTTGGCAAATGCTATCAAGGATCACAGGACCAGAGAGGTTGTGAACCACTAGTCTAGGAGGTCGTCGTTTTTATGTTGCCCGATCTGAATATCGCAATTTGACCGCTATAACGATTGGTGACGTAAAATGTAAATTTTTGTGAAAGGAGAGCTTTTGAATTTTGTGATTTCAAACATTCAAATGCATTAAAGTAAAGCCGTTGATTTATTGGAGTAAATTTTTCAGATAATAATGATGATAACCAAATAAAAATAATTAAGACACAAGCTAAGGGGGAGGGGGCAAATCTCCATTACATCATATAAATAAAAACGTAAATGTGATCAATTATTATAATTATGATAAAAGATGTCCAAATTCAATCATGTTCGGTTAAAAAAGAAATGCGTAAAAATATTAATTTGCAATATTTTTCAACAGAAACAATATCGACCAACTATTTTTTGTTCAAAAAGATTACACTTTGTAAGTATTTCATAGGTGAAAAAGAAGAAAAAACGATAAAAACTTTATTTTCTTTTAAAAAAATATTTTTCTTCGGAGTGGATTTTTTGTGCTAAATGAGGATGTTCGTCTAATAATGTAGCCACATCCGAACAACATAAGGAAATTTTTATTAAAACTTTTAAATTTTCATGTGGGATATGTTCTACTTTAAAATGCCAAAAGATTTCTACCCATTTTTTGTCAAGTTCTATTGTGCCGGAAACGGCAGCCATATGTGCGCGCGAAATTCAAATCACTGTCAAAATAATTTTAAATATTTAATTAATAAAATTGAAATAAAATAACCTAAAAAAATGTTTTAGAAATACAAATGAGTATAAAATTATACAAATGAGACTTTCATAGTGCAGGATTTGAAAGAGTACGGTTTGCGAAAAAAGAGTACAAAACTCATTAAATGAGTAGAGTTGGTCACCTTTATATATATATATATATATATATATATATATATATATATCAAGTCTATGAAAGCTGTTTAAAAATTCAAAGATAAGCACTAAAAAGGAATTTGAAAATGAATATGATGTAATAAAAACCAGAATTTCAAGTATAATAAAAAGATTCAAGTTTATGATGTAATAATCGATTAAAACAAATTATAAAAAAATATGGGGAGAATCGCTACAACAAACAACTAGAAGACTGACAACGTTGAATCGACTTCAAAGCTGTGAGAGTCAAAGAATTCCTATTCCTATTGTCCACAGATCTATCTACTAATACTAATTTCTGGCTGACGAGGTTTGCGGCCATGTCGCTTGAACCGGTACTGAGTGCCTGGTAAAACAGTTTAATCTTTTACAATTCAACATTTACAATGACAAAAAGAATAAAAAAACTTGGACAATAAAAATGAAAGTTCGCGTAAGTTGTGATAATGATCTCCGTTGAGTGAAATGCTTCTAACTTACCAGCTGTACAGAAATTGCATCATTTCCATCAAACCGAGTGTAACCCCCCTCAATTAATAATTGTTTCCTTAAATCAACCATACAAAATTTAGTCTGGTAAAATTAGGTTTCGGCTTCATTTCAAAAGAAAAGCCATTAATATAGGACTTGTGGAATTTTACTATAATTACTTAATTAAAAATTCTAAAATATAATTATGGCGTATATATTGGGTAAATAATGTATATAAAGTAAACGGGTGACTCCAATAATGATGACGAACAAAAATGAAACACTAATTTCACCAAAACCAATTGAACTTTCAGTGTAGAAGGCCCTATATTATTGTTGGGTTTTTGTGAGTAAAATATTCTCACTTTCTTCGTCCATACCTGAGACAAATTGCCGGCTGTTTATAACTTCGGCATGCCTTATATAGTGGTAAAATTTATTTTAATAATTATTTTCAATCCAACAAGGGTTGCCATAAGTCCCGGTACACCGGAACATGTTCCGGTTTCGAGGTCTGTGTCCCGGTCCAAAGTTTTTTTGTCCCGGTCGATTTAAAATTTACGAATGAATATATATTTTTTTAAACATGAAAGTCAAAAAACACGAAATGTTCCTGAACGAAGCTGGGTACGGGTCAGCTAGTATTTAGTATTGATACGCGCACGTGGCAAAACTGATATTCGAAGCAACACATCCGCCCTCTCCCATCCCCTTACACCAGTTATCAGAAAAAGAAAAACCATTTTTTACATCAAAGGTGCGCAAATTAGGGGCAGGCCCCCGGATTAAGGCGCAGAAAATTATAAAATGTAATAATTTTTTGTTTCCATAAAATTTTAAAATTGTTACATTTTACAAACGAAGTATGGTTTTTTCGTTGAATATTTATTATTGTTTTTACCAATTCGACTATTTTCATCATCTAATTCAGGGCTTTTTAAACCATGGGTCGCGACCCCATTTGGGTCCTGTAGCAAAATTCTGGGGTCGCGAGATATAAAAATACAATTTAACAGAAAATGTTTTTTAACTTGTAAAATTATTGTTATAAAGATAAAATAACAATTAAAGTAGATAAATATATCATAAAATCTTCTAGTTCGGAAAGATTGTTTGTACCTGCATTTCTATTAAGAGTATTGTAATAACTTGAATAACATTTACTATGAATTAGAATTAGAAGATGTTAGAGGAATTTTAAAAAAATATAAATTTATTTTTCTTTTATATTTGTATGGGGTCGTCAAGAAACTCGCAATCATAAATGGGGTCGTGAATTACAAAGGTTTAAGAAGCTCCTATCTAATTCCATAATTTCTCGTTCTTGAGGTACAATTGTTATTCTTGGTGAACAATGATCAAGAATAAAATTTCAAAGCAAAATACTTACAAATTCATAAAGTATTGAATGCTTTGAATACATTTCAAAATTCCAATTATTTTTTCATAAATATTCAAACTCCCAGTAAAATGGATAAATGGCTTATAAAAAGTAAAGACGAAAAACCGGCAGCTTCAATATCAGATATGGAATTACGGGATCCAAATCTAAATAGCACTGGGAAAAACCACAAGAACTACAGAATGAGAATACGAATACTTCTGCGATAAGTCTATCAGAAATGGAAAATCCAATAATTCATAGTCCTGTAGTAAAACAATTACAAAATACCAGAAAACGAAAATATAACGACGAATTTCTTAACGACGTTTTTCTTCCACCATGGTTAATGATGAACAGCGGCCGATTTGTGAATTTGTTACGAAAATTTAGCAAATGATAGTGCTGGTGTACTGGGTGTAATTAATTTGTTTAAATCTGTGCAAAGCTTATTCAAACTTATTTCCTTCTATCAAAATATCTTCTTTTCCTAGGGTCTATGCTGTCTCACCCAGACACCCCACAATTTTAATCCTACCACTATATACCCATGAGCAAGCTCATGTTGGTACTGTATATAGCAGCTGAAAATTCATGAGCAGGTGAGCTCCATTTCTAGAACTACTCCTCATGATATTTTCACTTTCGGGTTCCTGACTGCCGATGGAAGGTCTTACGTCTCTTTCTATCTATACGCTTGTCCATAATCATCTATTTCTACAATACCTATATCAATTTGTCATCATTACTGTTTATTTATTAAAATATTTTTCAAAAATTTGGGCAGCGTTCCGCCCTTATTTTATGGAAAATTCCTTGTTTCATACAAACGTTAGTCTATGGTAAATTGAAATGAATGCATTATCATAAGATCATTATTTTAGTCCAACAACTCATATTTACTTTCCTATGGTCGCCACAGTTACCACCATTCTTAAATCTCTATATTATCTTCTCACAGATCTATGCCAAAATGTATCATTTTATTTTAATTTTCCACCACGATGATTATCAAACAATGTACGTGATCTAAACCTACTTTATACTTTCGTTGACTTAAATTACTATCACTAGTCGTACCCTTGATAATATAATAATCGGCAGGAGTTAAATTAAAAATTCAATTTTCCTACTTAAACATTTACATAAATGTTATCCCCTTAATTATGGCGATCTTCCCGAATATTAATTTTTACCGTTCCGACCAACATTGAAATGGCCGCCCCGGTGAAGTACGACGGCGTCCTACTCCGCGATCAGTGTGACAAGACCTGACCATGCCGGCAGACACCGAAGGGTGGTTAGCGACAAGGCAACACATCAACATTCCTCAAAATCAACTGAGGAAATTGAATATTGCCCTAACACTTTCCACAAACTAATATAAGTAAAATGAATATAAATAAGTTAAGGGGGACCTGCCGAGCGATGCCAAAAGACATTGTAGCCATCCAGAATAAGTTAAATTAAATAAAACATTAACATAGAAAAATATATTTCTACAAAAAAAACAATACTTACGATCGACAAGTTTGTCAGTCAAGCATATAAATTTGAAAAATTGTCATACATCGGCATAAACAGTGAAGTCTAAAAATTTTGTGTCTACAAAATTTTCTCTACAAATGTCTAACAGTCTAAAAATTTTGTGTCAACAAAATGTCTACCAATGTCTAAAAATTATGAAAATGACTGCTGTATATATAGTCATTTCATGCCTGGGTGCGACCAATCAGAGTATTTTGAGCCTTTTTCGGCTATTTTTCGGGGGGGTTTTATTGCTTTATTTTTATTTTAAATATTTTATTTTTCTCCTTATTTTTCTCCATTTTTTGATATTATTTTCTCAATATTTCGTGAATTTTTATTTTTTATTATTTAACCATTCTTTATGATTGTTTCTCTTTTTACCCTTTGATATTTAAATTTTTGGTCGCCGCTTCCGCCTATGTATTTTCTAAACCTTCTTTTGCAAGGTTTTGGCGGTTTTATATTTGAATTTTTATATTTTTTCTGCATCTGTAGGTTTTTTCATGGATTTTAATTAATTATTTGTTTTATTTAATTTTGTTATATTTTAATTTTGTTTTAATTAATATGTTTTATTTTATTTTTGATTTCTGCTTGCGGTACGTGCTTATGTTACAGCAGCCATATTGACAATTTTCAAACCTCGTTAATTATTCTGTTTTAATTTACACATTTTTTTTCATTTTTGTTTAAATTATGGCTTGTAGCCCAACAAACCACTCCCGGGGCCGTTTAAATTGCGCCCCGCAATTTCTCGGTCTAGACCAACATTGGTCTAGCCGACACATTCACATACTTAATACATACGCATATAGAGCTAATACTTTTACGCATTCATGAAACAGAGTAATGTCAATTTACAAGCTTCAAGCAGAAACCACATAAGGCGGTAGGTCATATATACATCGAAAATTTTTATATCACAGTTAGAATGCACGTATTTACATAATAATAGTAGTTATAGTTATTGTCACTTTGGCTTGCGATCAATCTATGTAGTTGGGATTAGGGATGTCATCTTTATTTGGTGTCTTTGATTGGTTCTCGACTGTTGGGTTTGAATTGGAAGAATTGGTTCTTTGATCGTTGTGATATTGGGTTTTTGCTTTTAGATTCTCTTGAATTTGATTGTTTGATTTGGGTTTTCTTTAACTTGTAGCTTCTTTGCATTTGCAGCTTTCAACAGGTTTTTACGATTTGATAGATAGTTACGAAGATTAGGATAAGGATTGCACTGGTTCCAACGACTACCAGACTTTGTAGGAAAGTTTCGAGATTGGTTAATGTTCGAGGTTTCTTTGATTGGGTAAGATTGTACTGGTTTCAACGACTACCAGGCTTTGTAGGTAAGTTTCGAGATTGGTTAGTGTTCGAGTTTTCTTTGATTGGGTAAGCAGGAGAGATTGTTGTAACCGATAAGAGTTCTTCGACATTGGTTTATTGTTCTGGTTAGCTGTGGATTGATGTTTCTACAAGGGGGTTTTCTTCAGGCATTGAATTAGTATTCGAATAAGTTCTTGTTTCAGGGTTTCGATTCTTACAGGGCTTCTATTTGGTTTCGATTTTGTTTCCGGGTATTGTCTGGATTATTTCTGGTTGTAAAGTTGATTTGATGACGAGGGTGAGGGTAACAACGAGAATGAGTTTGAGCCAATGTTTCATTTGTTTTATTTACACTTGGATTTTTCGATTTTTATTTTAGCGTTGAGTCGTTTTTATCTCTCATGTCGGTATACTTACATTTCTGCTTTTAGAAAGAGACTTCTTTTTCGGGTATTGCTGCGATAATTTTGTCTTTTCATTCCATCGCTCTCTTTTATCTTTTATTGTCTTCTAGCGCTTGAATTCATTGGTTGAGTTTAAATGGCTTTCAGTATTGTTTAATTGCTCGCCTTTCAGATCTTCTGTATGCCCGATTTAACTTCTTTTTTTTTATATTTCCTTTGGATTCTTTTTACTTCCGTTTGCCATTGGTCTTCCAATACATTGTGTGCTCATTTCATGGCTAATTCTCTCTTTAGTTCCTCTATTTTTGTTCCCATTCTTGGCTTATATCCAATTGTCGTCTCAGTCATTCATTTTCCTCCTCAACGTTTTCTCGCTAGTTACTCTGTATCTGACACTCTCCCTTAGCGCCTTTATCAGGTTTCTCTACTGAAACTATTGACTCTTGATTTTGTCTATTTCTTTTGCTTGTTGTTCCATCGCTATTTTCAGGTTTTCTATCTCCTCCTCTTGTTTGCTGATTTAAGTTTCTACTATCTCTTCGATTTTGCATTATACTGGTTTTCAACCCTCGTTTAACACTTCAATTTTTATTGGTTTTGTGTCTTTCACTATCAACGGTCTCGCTGATCTAAACCTTCATTGTTGATTATTTTCTGTTATTTTTATTAGATTTCTGAATTTTTTTTTGATTTTGTTCGTTGTTATCTTTTTATGATTTTTTTTTCTATTTTTTTATCATTTTTGTTTTTTGATTAAATTTCGTTTTTCGTTTTATCTACACTGTCTCTATTCACAATTTCTATTTACACTTTACACACACTCCTTCTTTTTATACATACGTTTTTTATATCTTTCAACATCTTTTATCCTTTGATGCTCTTTGGGGTTGTGGTGTCTGTATTAATAGTATCCAGATTATTGGGGGGTGTGCTCACGAATTCGTTTATTTTAGCTTGTTAAGTCTTTGAGATGCTTAGTTTCTCATTTAATAAATATGATAGGTGGTTGGCTTATTCCATTAGGTCTGCTACTTCTACTTCTAATATTGTCGTATTTTCTCGGATCTTTAATCTTTCGATCTCTATTTGCATCTCTTTCACTTTCGATTGGATTGTTTTTTTTTCGCTTTTCCGTAACGTTTTATGTTTGTGCAGCGCAAGATCTATTTGTTCTCTCATTACTTTGTAACCATTAGAATCTCGTTCCGCATAATCTAATCTTTGTCTTTCTATTTCGATTTGTAGATCACTTTGTTCTTTATCCTCGTTGATTTTTCTCACTGTGGTTTGCTTTATTTTTCTGGTTGGCTTTGACAGTAGTGAATTTTCTGAGATTCTCCTCCCTTCTTTCTTGTAAATTAAGTTTCGTTTGAAAATCTCTTCTATCTGTTCCCACATCCTCCAATCATCAAAGATGTCCATTTCTGTCTTAAATCTTTTAGTTCTTTTTACTGTTGCGTGGTACTTTTGCTTCCATGATTTTGCCTGCTTCTTTAGTCCATTTACCATTTCTCACACTTTTCCATCACTTTCGACCACTCGGTCACTTGAAATATCTGTTCCTTTTTGGTGCGGTATAACTCTTCTCTTACTCTGATCTCGCTTCTGACCTATTCAACTTGAGCTTCAAGTTCTTCTTTCTGTTTCCTTTCCCCATTGGCTTGGCATTGATGGTAAGTGGCCTTTGGTACCTGCTAAGATATTTGACACGTTTTTTTTCTTCCAATTAATCGTTGGTTTAAGTCATCTACTTTGTCTTTTAGCTGGTCATTACTTCTGTTTAATAACTCCAATATTATGTTTTCGTGACTAATTTTTATCTTCTGGTCTTCTGCTTGGGTTCGGAGTTCTCTTATTTTTTCTATCTTTCGGTTAAGCAACTGGCATATGCGACATCTATGACTTTGCTTGGATACTCTATTCGTTTTTTTTTGTTTAGTTTATTCGATTCTGCTTCTACCCAATTCATACACTTCGTTTTCTAATTAGTTGTTGTTTCTGTTTACCAATTCTAACAATACTTTTCCATGGTTTATTTTTATTTATATATATATATTTTTTTGTTTCTAATAGATTTCGTAAATTTCTCTCATTTATTTTAATTGTTCATTTTTTTTTCTGACCTCACTTCCCATCCTTCAGCTCGCTCTTTATATTGCTTAGTTTTCTCCTTTTGCGCTTTCAGCTTTTGGTATGACAGGTTTTATATTTTCTCCTTTTCGGCCTCTTGTTTCATTTTCTCTTTTATCACTCTTTTGAACTCTTCTATCCCTTTTTCATATACCTTTTTAGTTCGTCTTTATGTGGTTCATTTGTTTAGTTTTAAGGTTTCTTTTTGTCTTCTTCGGGGTTTCTTTGTCATTGTTGTCACATTTATTCGAACTTTCTCATCTCTGTTTTATTTTATTCACTATTTTCATCTCTCCGTTTTTTTTCAGTATCGTTCTGTTCGTTTTATTAACTTCCTCATCATCAATATTGTGAGGTCTGCTCTTACTTCGATAATTATTTCTCTGATATTCATTTTCTATAATTATACTTTACAATTAGTTTTATCGTTAACGGTGGTTATCATTTTAATTTTACGCATCTGTATTTTAGTGTTTTATGGGTTCTACTTTTACATTATATACATATATATATATTTATATACAATTTTCACTCCTCGGCGTACTCGATCGGTTATCCATATGTTCACATGCTCTTCGACAGAATCTTGCAAATTTTTAAAACATTTCCTCTTTTGGTATCTTTACTTCGAATCCCAATTTCTTCACTGGGAATTCTGTTTTCTTTTTGTTACACTTTTCCTAGTGCTCCTTTAACTCTACTTCCTCTTCTATTACACATTGATTTGGTTATAATCGCTTGAACTTTTTTCAGACTTTTTTTTTATTTTATTCACATTTTCCTTTTGTATCTGCTTCCAAGTTCATGTTATAGTGCAATATTCTCATTTTACTTTCCATTTTTTACAGATTTTCTCATGTTGTTTTTCCGTTCACTTTGTTTATTGATTGTTGATTTCTTTTGAAAGATTCTCTTTTATAGTAGTACTTTCCCACATGTTCCATTGCATTTTGATTTTTCATTTCCAATCGCATGATTGATTCGGACAGTTTATCTTCATTGTTAATATCTCTTTAATGGTTGCCAGATCTTCCTGCGTTTCTTTTATTGATTTTATTCCTACTTCTCCACAATCCGGATATATTTATAATTAGACTTATAATGCAATCTGTAAACAATCCATATCCACATTCTGTTTGTAGCGGCTCCTTTACTAATTCTGTAAACGATCCACATCGAAATCTCGCTTCTAACTTTGTTTGCGGCGGTTTTCGGTTTATTTCGATTATCTCATTGATTTCCGTTATACTTGTTACTTGATAATATACTTTTATTTATTTTTTTTTTGTAATTTCTTTTCTACTTCTATACATTGAAGCTTTACGTATTTTTTTCTACTTTTATACATTTAGTCTTTTCGCATCTATACGTGCTTCGCCACTACTCTATTCTATGCTACTTGATGAGTCCGGCTCTTGTATCTCTTTCTCTTGATTCAATAACCATTCAGTCCATTTCTCATGCTCTTCTACTTCCAAAGGTTGTATTATCCTTTGTATTTCGTTTTTTTTTGCCTATGATTCTGCGTTTTTAGCTTTTCAATTTATCTTTCCCTTTTAGTAATTTTTCTCTGTTGTTCTTCAATGTTCAACATATGATAATAATTCGTATTTAACACTTCTCTCAAAATCATCTGACTGTCTGGCATTATTCTTGTAGTAGGTTTCCTGTAATTGTTAACGTAATTCTCTGCTGTTTCCACATCTCAGTGACCGCTTCTCCGTTTACGCCTCCTTGATAGTTTTGATTCATTTTCCTTTATTTTTATACTCACCATTCTCTTTCACATCTAATTTTAAACGTTAAAAAAAAATTGTAGGGTTATATATTATACATACCGCTTTTATAATACTTATATACATATATTTATACAATATATACACTCATATACCCATTAATTATACTGATTGTAATTTAGTAGGGGTTCTGACTTGTTGAACCACCTCATTCCACCGCTTCTGTTTCCACAGTTTATTTTCGCATTAAAATATTTCCATTTTAGCTTCTAGTATTCGTTCTCGCAATTTTGACTCTCAGCCGAATTTTCCGAATTTTCCGAATTTTAGCCAATTTCTTTGCTTTCGTTTTTGAGTGCCTCAGTTTTTATTTATGCGGTTTCCTATTTGCCTTTCGTGTTCGGTTGTTTTTCATTGTTTTTCTCCTTTCATCACATATTGAGTTATTGTTGTTCCTTTTGTTACTTCTTTTGGTTTTTCTATTTTTCTCTATCTATAGGTTTCCTCGCGTTTTCTTTGTCATCCAGTAATTAGATAACGATTTAGCCCATGTCTATGTATTTGATTTTCTTGTTCTAATATTAACTCTTGACATATTTTGTTTCTTCTTTCGTCTAGTTCAATTCTCGCTATACATATTTGATTTATCGTCTGACCGTTGATGTTGACATTTCGCATATAATTCGTTCTTATACTTTCTCTTTCCCTCAGGTTGATTGTTAATCGTTGCTTGGATTTGGTTAATTTCTAAGTTATTAGTTCCATTGATAATGTCCTGATACTATTTTTCCAATTTATTTCTCCTTCAGGTAGGCATATAGTGCGTTTTCCATATTTCGTCTTTTTGTTTTCGTTTTTGTTGTTTCTGTTGTTTTTATTGTTGTTACCCCCGTTAGCTTTCTTTTCCTTGCCATTTCCTTTCTTTTCGTTGTTTCTTTTCTCGTTGTTGTTTTATTGTTGATTGTCATTGTCTTCATCGTTAGGCGTATCTTCCTCGGTCTTCGCAAAAATGTCGTCCTCGACATTGATTTTTCTAATCAATTTTTTCATGCTATCAAAATTCTATCTTCGGTTATGACTACTTTTTAACTTTTCACTTTTTTTTTTTTTTTTTTTTTAAAAACTACATATACACCGATACTCGGTTATGTCTACATTAAAATCTACATCTACATCTATTTTTATTTTTGTTACTTCTATTTTATTTACTTATACATAGATTTATTCATAGACTTTGATACTACTTTAACGTATATACATTTCTTTTTGAACCTTTTCGTCTACACTTCGCTGTTTATCTCCATTTTATTCGCCATATCCCTTTTAATCTTCTTCATCTTTGCCACTTTTGTACATCCAATCAATATTTCACATTTTTGTGTTTCTCCTTCATATCGTTTATTTTTAATTCTGATAACATTACCTCTTCCTTCAGTCTGAGTACTGTTGACATTAGTGTTTCACTTTCTCTTGATTTGTTTTCTGCTACTTGCTTCCACATTATAATTTTTTCATCCTGATTAGTTACTTTTACAATCAATTACCTTATTATTCTAATTTGTCCTATAACTTGCCTTCTTGATATTGCGTATGGGTTAATTTCCGGCTGTTTATTCGGTCCATTCTTTTGCCTTTCTTTATTTGTAAATTGTTGTCTTGTTATTATAGTTGATTGATACTTCTCTATTTTAGACTGACAAATTCTTTTCTTTACATACATTTGATTGTTCTGTTATCTATTATGTCTTTGTAGCAGATTTCTCAATTTATCTTTCGTATTTGGGCAGCTGTTCGCTAAATGTTCTTCTTTGCTACATTCGTAACATAACTTTGCACAATACCGCTAATTTTTCATGTATCCATTTCTTTGATCATTTCGACTTATTTCATATCTATACCATTTGCATTCATTGTGAACTTGTCGTCGGCATTTATTACAGTATTTCACAGCGTTATCATAAGTTTTGTATGCTGGTTTGAATTCGGTTTCATTTCTCCTTTTCTTCTTGGTTCCTTTTATTTTTTCGATTTCGGTAGTTTCATGTATTCCTTTTGTATTCTCTTCATTGACGTTCATTTTCTTTTCGTTCAATTTAGAGAACTCAATTTAGACGTTCAATTTAGAGTTCTTTTGTGACATTATATTTCCGAATTGATTTCTTATTTTGATATTTCTCTTTACATCATTTCCGTTGTTGGTTCATTTTGATCCTCATGATTTAACTTCACGTTTTCCATTCTTTCGATTATCTCACTTTCAATTCTTGTTTGTGGAATTCATTGTACGCTTGGTTCATTATTATTAATTACTCTCATAATATTGATTTTCAGTGCCCCATTCCATCGTTTTTCTCCACATTTAGTTAGTTTATTTTTTACTTGGCTATCATTGTTCGTTAACTTCATAATATCATCTTTCAACAACTCCTCTTTTCTTCTTCTCCAACGTTCTTCTTCTATACGTGCTTGAAATGTTCTTATCTCATTGTATCTTTTTTCTGCTTCTAGTGCTTCTGCAATCTGTAACGTGTTCCAGTCTTGCTGATGTTTTATTCACATACATTCTATCCGAAGTCTTGTGGATACACTTCGTAGTACCTTTATTTTTGGTTGTTGATTCCTTTCCTCGTGGAGCTTGTTATTGTTCAAATAGCTACACATTCTTGTAGGTATGTCTATCTCATTTTGCATCTCGGTTAATTTTCTTGCTGGCGCTTTTGTGTTGTTATTTTCTTCCTGATTTCTTCTTGTTGGACACGTAGCTGCAAGGTGATTTTCTTGTTTACATTGAAAACATCTCTTAGGTATTCTGCATCTTGTTGCGGTATGCCCTAGTTTTCCACAATTCCAACATTCACGTTGCCCGTGACATTCACTAGATCTGTGGCCTGATCTTAGACAGTAATCACAATATGTCTCAGAGTTCTCGTTATTCATCGTCGTTTTCGAATCTTGTCTTGTTGTTCTATTTCTTAGTTGACTTGGTTACAATTGATGCTGGATTATTGACTCGTTTGCGGTCGATACTGGGTGGTTGGATTGGTTGCTGTTGATGCTGGATTATTGGCCTGTTTGATTGATTTACCTGAATAGAAAAATATCGCCTCTTCACTGTTTATTATACATTTATGAATCATACATCAAAATGATTAATTAGTATCGCACTTTACCGTTCGTTTTCCCTGCGTTATTAATTTTAATTCCACCCAACAGTATTTAGTTTATAGTTGTTTTTAAAATATTATTTATTCCCTCAAAACTTTCTTTACTCATTTGTTTTTTATCGATGTTAACTTATCCTCGTTTCTCAAGATTCCTATATTGCCAGTCACTTCCAATTTTATTATTTTAATTTTACTCACAGCTATAATAATTCATATCCCCAGGTTTTATTGCATTTTTGTTACAACTCAAATATGTGTTATTTATTTCTTTTGATTTTATTTTACGACAATTGTTAATTATCTATATTTAACAAATCGTTCGGCAATGTTGCTTTCCACGCTATTTTACTCCCCGTAATTTTTTTATTCAGTTCAAATCCCGAATCCCATTTTCCATTTATTTTATTTTTATTCATATCACGCTCCGCATTCCTTTCTATTTATCTCTATATAATTTTATTTCCCCCTTTTTTCTTTATCTTTTATCGTTTTATCTATCTCTGTTTTGTTTTGACTTCATCTGGCTTGCCTACTTTCATTTTTTATTTTATCGCTTCATTTTCTCATTTTATATTCTCCGCTTTCCCTCACTTAGTGTCGATAATTATCGTTAGCTAGGTCATTTTCGTTTTCTTATTTCTTTCTTTATCTTTATAATCACCATTTGCTATAGCTTTTAACCTCATAACTCCTCGTGCACGGATGTTTCCTTGTTCTTTATTACACTAATTTCTTCGATTTCTTCAGCTGAATTTTCCTTTGGCCATTTTCTTTATTTTAGAACTACACTTTTTAAATTACTCGAGAATTATGCTTTGTTAATACGATTGAGAACTATGCTCCGTTAATACGATCGAGAACTATGCTCCGTTAATACGATTGAGAACTATGCTCCGTTAATACGATTGAGAACTATGCTCCGTTAATACGATTGAGAACTATGCTCCGTTAATACGATTGAGAACTATGCTCCGTTAATACGATCGAGAACTATGCTCCGTTAATACGATTGAGAACTATGCTCCGTTAATACGATTGAGAACTATGCTCCGTTAATACGATTGAGAACTATGCTCCGTTAATACGATTCGAGAACTATGCTCCGTTAATACGATTGAGAACTATGCTCCGTTAATACGATTGAGAACTATGCTCCGTTAATACGATTGAGAACTATGCTCCGTTAATACGATCGAGAACTATGCTCCGTTAATACGATTGAGAACTATGCTCCGTTAATACGATTGAGAACTATGCTCCGTTAATACGATTGAGAACTATGCTCCGTTAATACGATTGAGAACTATGCTCCGTTAATACGATTGAGAACTATGCTCCGTTAATACGATTGAGAACTATGCTCCGTTAATACGATTGAGAACTATGCTCCGTTAATACGATGAGAACTATGCTCCGTTAATACGATTGAGAACTATGCTCCGTTAATACGATTGAGAACTATGCTCCGTTAATACGATTGAGAACTATGCTCCGTTAATACGATTGAGAACTATGCTCCGTTAATACGAGAAACCGTAATACGATGAGAACTATGCTCCGTTAATACGATTGAGAACTATGCTCCGTTAATACGATTGAGAACTATGCTCCGTTAATACGATTGAGAACTATGCTCCGTTAATACGATTGAGAACTATGCTCCGTTAATACGATTGAGAACTATGCTCCGTTAATACGATTGAGAACTATGCTCCGTTAATACGATGAGAACTATGCTCCGTTAATACGATTGAGAACTATGCTCCGTTAATACGATTGAGAACTATGCTCCGTTAATACGATGAGAACTATGCTCCGTTAATACGATTGAGAACTATGCTCCGTTAATACGATTGAGAACTATGCTCCGTTAATACGATTGAGAACTATGCTCCGTTAATACGATTGAGAACTATGCTCCGTTAATACGATTGAGAACTATGCTCCGTTAATACGATTGAGAACTATGCTCCGTTAATACGATTGAGAACTATGCTCCGTTAATACGATTGAGAACTATGCTCCGTTAATACGATTGAGAACTATGCTCCGTTAATACGATTGAGAACTATGCTCCGTTAATACGATTGAGAACTATGCTCCGTTAATACGATTGAGAACTATGCTCCGTTAATACGATTGAGAACTATGCTCCGTTAATAAGATTGAGAACTATGCTCCGTTAATAAGATTGAGAACTATGCTCCGTTAATACGATTGAGAACTATGCTCCGTTAATACGATCGAGAACTATGCTCCGTTAATACGATTGAGAACTATGCTCCGTTAATACGATTGAGAACTATGCTCCGTTAATACGATTGAGAACTATGCTCCGTTAATACGATTGAGAACTATGCTCCGTTAATACGATCGAGAACTATGCTCCGTTAATACGATTGAGAACTATGCTCCGTTAATACGATTGAGAACTATGTTCCTGTAATATGAATGAGAACTATTTTTTCTAATTTTATCTCCCGCCGGCTTCATTAACTTTCGTTGTCTGATTTTCCTCTCCATACTTTTCTTGAGCTCGTTATTTATTTTCTAATTATTATTCTTTTGACTTTTCCCTTTAAGTTTCTTCACTTTTTCATTCTTCGCTTTTCGTTTTATCCTTTTCTTTTTCGCGCGCTTTCTCTTTGCTTCCTCCAAGAGTTTTTCACCTACCCCCCAAATTAAAAACATAAAACGGCTTTGTTGATCCACTACTGCAACGGTAAGGTGATCAGCCCAACCACAGTAGCTTCTCAACTTGGCAAACCTATCCGGAAGGTCGTCATATACTTCTCTTCTGGGTGATCGGTTATTCCCTCCCGATTTGGCTTTTAATCGTACTACCCGAAGATAGCTCAAAAAGTGTTTTTATCCCTTTTCAACTCTATTCTGGATGACCGGGCGCTTTTACTTTTAACTTTCTCCATTCATTACTTTCCTACTTTTAGATACAAATATTCATATTTTATATATAGAGATATAGGCGCTGGAAAGGTCAACTACTAAATATTGATTAATTCAACTACATTTATTCATTAAACTTGACTATTTATTTTTTCAATGTTATTATTACAAAGTACCCAAGTTTTCATTGTCTCAGCACATTGTCGACAGTAACTGAAGTGACCACAGGGGAGCATAAACACTTATATTCTCACTTTATTTGACTAATGCAACATTTGTGTAAGTATTCTATTTCTTTATGAATCTTATCTTTAACCACGTATGGTATTTGTTTGACTTATTATTCTATCGCGTGATATTGCATATTTAGGTCGACATTATTTACTATTTCTCTGTACCATTGATATTTGGTCTTTGTTCTCCCTGGTTGTCTTTTCACATACCTCCTCTTTTCAATATTTTCCGATTTCAATTTATGATTTTTGATATTATAAATTATCCGTTATTAAAACATTCAAATATGTTATTCCAAGTTCAATTTCTCAAACTTACTATTAATTATGGTTACTATTCTTATTTCACCCTTTTCGATATTAATTAATTAATTAATTTATTAATTTTTGGTCTGTTACTGGTATTGCTTTTTAGCCTCAGTATTGGTCAACCTCCTTCGACACATTCTTACCATTTTGGTGTTGTTCATTATCTTAATAGTTTCATTTTAATGCTCCAACATTGATTCACATCCACTCTACCTCGTGATTTTGTTGTTCTCTATTGTCACTGAATGTTAATTTATTTATACTTTTATTCAAATTTTTCCACAATATTTTTTCGCTATTTCCAATGCATTTACATTTGCCGTTATTAGTTGTCATCATAATTACTTTCACTCTATTTATTATTTTATATATTATTCAAAGATTCTTATTCTCCTTTCATTTCGTTTGTCGATATTCACGTTCTTTCTGATTCAATCTCATTTGATAAATGTGCTTCCATTCTTTATTTTCTATATGCATTTGTTATGTCATTCGCTGTTTTCGTTCCTCAACTGTTCAATATTGTTTGTTTTTATTGTTTCAACACTTCGACATTCGATATTTTGTCGCAATTCACTGCCATTACTTTTCATTTTATTTGTTCGTTGTATTATAACTTTCATATTTCCTCGTTGATGATTTTATTGTTTTGTATTTTATTTTATTTTAACATTTTACTTTGTATCTTCACTATTATAATTTATGTTTGACTTTTATGCGGTTCAGTATATATTTTAGCAATATCAGTTTAAATACTGTCCAATGTATTCCTCGTTATGCGTCTCGGGTATTATTCGTTGTTTAGCTGATTTTATTTTTCGACTATTTTTTGTTGTCTCCACGTTATAATTTATCCATGATGTTTCTAAGTGTTTCTAAGCCTTTGATTTTTCATTTTTCGATTCCCAATAACTTTTAATTTATTGAAATTGTTTTCTTCCATTCGTCTGTGTTTCTGCATGCATTTAACTGCTTTGCACTCTTCAATCTTTTCTCTTTACTGCGTTTGACTTTATTCGCTTTAATTGTCTCTGTAATGTTAATTCTTATCTTTTTAAATTGATTCACGATCTTACTGTTATTTGCTGTCCTTGCATTTTCGCTACTCAACGCTTATGTCTTTCCTTTCAATCTGTACTTCAACTTTCGATATTTTATTGTTATTCGTTCTTCATTATACATTGTTCCGATATTTATTCATTTTGTATTTTTCGTTATTCAACTTTCGGTTTATAAAGTTATTCTTTGCCTCTTATTCTTCACATATCATCATTGAATCTAATTATTCTTTTTTATTCTTCTTATTTATTCTCTTTCATATCATTTTGATATTTCGCTTTTAACTGTTGTTGAAATTCATTTTTCTGTGATATTTTTTACTGTCTTTCTATTCCGTAATCAGTTTACTTTTAATAACTATTTTCATTTATTTATCGTTTTTATTGCTAATATTTTCGCGTCGGATTAATTCTTATTGTTATGGTTGTCTTTTTATATATTTTTGTCTGTTATTTTAATTTTTGTTTAGACCCCATCATTCCACATTCTCGCTCCATATTTTTACTTCATCAAGCTCCATACCATTCAATCATTCTATTTTATATACATTCATCATATAATGCTTCTACCTCATCATTCCTAATTTTCACCAATCATTCAGGTTGCCTATCCATCCTTTTATACTCTATAAATATTTGTGTGCAATGTAATAATTCTATCATACAACAAAAGCTCAAAAATAATTTTTAGTACAATTATTATTACCATTATTACTATCCCTATCATTATGATTATTATCACTATTATTACCATAATTACTATAATTATTATTATTATTATTATTATGAGGAAGTTTTATGATGAAGAAATTTTTAAATTGAAAATTTTAAAAATTAAAAAGTTTAGATTAATTTTTAAAAAAACAAAATAAGAAGATATTTTAATTAAAAATATCATCGTAGAAAATTTGTTTAAATAAGAAAGATTAAAGAAAACAGTTTAGAGTTGGATATTTATTGAAATAAAATTTATGGAAACAAAAACTGATTTTAATGTTTTACAGGATGAACCTCCTAATATGGTGGCAGCGGTAAACACGGACGCAATCACCGAAAGATTGCTACCAAAGGTATTCTGCCAAGGGGACGATTTGGAAAAGTTCATTAAAAGATGCGAAATTTATTTCGACGCCAAGGGAATCACGCAGAAGAAAGACCAGGAAAGATTAACATCTTGCATGATTGATGAGGATCTCCTGGAAGTGTACGCCAAAACACTGAAAAAAGCCGAAGGATTCCAGGCTAGGTTGCGATTGGCATTCGACCGTGAAAGAGATGTTTTAAAGGATCTACAAAACTTGTTGAATTACAAGCGGAAGGGTGAAGAAATAGAAACGTATTTTAAAAAAGTGGAGGACCTTGTTGATAGGTTGTTCGAAAATAAAGAATTTACCAAAGAGAAATTAACAGCAAGGATGTTAATAGTATGTGCGGAGAATAAAGAAGTTGAGAAAGAAGTGATACTACGGAAGATAAAAAGCACAGAAGAAATAAAGGAAACACTAACTCTGATGGACAAAGTAGAAAAGCAAAGAGAGCAGATAAACAGTATGAAAAGTTACGCCAGACTGGTCTATCAGGAACCACAGGGAAGAGTACAATACAAGAAGAAAGAACAGAGAGAAGAAAGTATCCGAAGAGAAATGCCAGAATGCTGGTTATGCCACAAAATAGGACACACGAAAATTGATTGTCCAATAAAAGGTAAAATAGAATGCTGGACATGTCATAGAAGCGGACATATAAGTAGAAACTGTCCAGATAAAAAAGCTCCAAGATGTTTTGGGTGTGGGAAAGAAGGTCATATAAGAAGATTGTGTCAGGAAATACGCTGTGAAAGATGTAGCAGAAATGGTCATAGATCCGAGGAGTGTTATACAAAGATGAGGTACGGGCAAGCGACGGAGAGACAAAGATTCACGGGAAACAGATACAGTCGAATAAATGGTATCGAGGAAGAAGAAGAAAGGGAATCGTGTGTAGAGACAAATGAAGATAATTTTAGGAAGACGTACCCAAACAACAGGGCTCCACCAGTAGAGGAGTTGGTTGGAGCCATATTCTAACAGAAAATTTGATGGGATATCCTCAAGGGGCAGAAAAGTGGGAGAATGTTGGAAGGGTAAGCGAGAAAGTATACAGGTTCCTAAAGAGAGAAATGTTTGAAGAGGAAGTGGAGAGAATTGGAACCATCGAAACGGAGCAGGTTGTTGAAATTTTGTATAACAGAATGCAAGGAAGGCCTAGTATAACAGTAAGGATGAATGGGGAAAATTTCGACTGTTTATTAGACACGGGCGCAAGAATCAATGTAATGAGTGTGAACTGTTTCAACAAGCTACGAGGACAACAATTGACGAAAAGTGACGATAAGTTACGATGCGCAAACGAGAGTACGATCGAGACAATAGGAAAAACGAAGGTGCAAGTAACCATTGGAAATGTTTTGAAGGAAGTTATATTCATTGTGGCGGAGAAAGTGACACCAGACGTGATTGGAGGAATCGAATTACAAGAAACATTTGGATTTAGACTGTTAAAAATTAAAGATATCGAGGCTAGTGAAAAAGACAAGAACTATATTTGTAACATTGAAGTAAAATTTGGCAGAAAAATAAAGGATGAAGAACGATTGATACGAGCGTTGGAGCAGTTAAAGATCAATGAAGATAGCAAATTAAAGGAAATTATAACAAACAGTGGAAACGTGTTTATGGCAGATAAATGGGATGTGGGTCGCACACATTTGGTAAAACACAATATAGTTACAAGAGGTGAGCCGATAAACATAAAACCATATCGCCAACCACTAAATTTGGAATCAAAGATTGAAGAAGCAATACAAAATTTGTACGAAAATGGAATTATACGGAAATGTAACTCTCCATGGAATACACCGCTAATATGTGTATGGAAAAAGAGAAAAAGGATATTAGACTATGCTTGGACTTTAGACAGCTGAACGCGGTAACAGAGAGGCAGGCATTTCCAATGCCAAACATAGACGAAATGTTGGATTTGTTAGGAGGATCCGTCTTTTTCAGCTCAATCGATCTAGGTAATGCATATTACCAAGTGGAACTAGAAGAAGAATCACAGGAGAAAACAGCTTTCTCAACAAAGAACGGACAATATTGTTTCAACAGAATGCCGTTTGGAATTGCAGCAGCACCAGGTACGTTCCAAGAAATGATGACAAAAGTATTAGGCAAAATAAAGGGAGCAATGGTGTATTTGGACGACATCTTGATTTATTCAAGCAGTAAAGAGAAACACTATACAATACTCGGAGAAGTGTTAAAGGCGATTGAGGAAGCAGGCCTAAGGATTAATCCAGAAAAATGCCAAATAATAAAGAAAGAAATCAGATTCTTAGGATTTATAATCAGCAAGGAAGGAGTACAGACAGATCCATCTAAAATTCAGGCCATACAGAACTTTGGGAAGCCTAACTGCGTAAAGAAACTCCGAAGCTTTTTAGGTATTTGCAATTATTATAGAAGATTCATCAGTGATTATGCAAAGAAGGCAAGGATGTTAGAACAATTATGTAGCGGACCAAGTAACAAAAAATTAGAATGGAGTGAAGGAACGAATAGCGTGTTTGAGGGATTGAAATTAGCACTCACGACGGCGCCAATCTTATGTTTTCCGGATCTGAAAAAAGAGTTCATTTTAGATACCGACGCTAGTTTCGATACCATTGGGGCAGTACTCTCACAAAGAGATAAAGATGGAAAGGAAAGAGTAATTGCGTATGGATCACACTCAATGACGAGCCACGAGAAAGGATATTGTATTACAAGAAAGGAACTATTGGCGGTATATTATTTTTGCATTCATTTTAAGCACTATCTCTACGGAAGAAGATTCACGCTCAGGACAGACCACAAGGCAATCACGTTTATGATGACAACCAAGAAGCCGATTACTTCACAATTCCAAACATGGATCAATTATTTGAGCAGTTTAGATATAAGAGTAGAATACAGAAAGGGTATTAATCACCAAAATGCAGACATGGTGTCGAGAACTAAATGTGACACGTGTGTTCAATGTCAAATGGCCCACGAAGAAGCTAAGAAAGGAAAGATAAAAACAAGATTACTAGACTCGATCAGAGAAGAGGGAAGAAGTAACATCCAACATGGAATTGTAGAAGAAGTACGAAAGAAAACGATGATACCTGAAAATGAGTTACAAGAAACAATAAAGGAAATACATAGACTATTGTGTCATGCTGGAGTCGAGAAGATAGCCGATTATATGAAAGATAGATATGTTGGAAAACACCTGTGGAGTAAGATTCAGGAGATTGTTCGAAGTTGTGAGATTTGTCAAAAAACCAAGGCTTTAACAATAACAACGAAAGAACCAGTAAAAAGACAAGATTCGAAGGAAATGTTCGAAATCATATTCGTAGATATATGTGGACCGTTGGCAGAAACAAAAGGACGTAAGAAGTATATATTGGGCATAATAGATCAGTATAGTAAGTATCAAGTCTTGACAGCGATAACAAAACAAGACGAAGAAACAATAAAGAAAACGTGTTTAGAAAAGTGGATTTTAAGATTTGGATGCCCAAAAGAGATAAGAGTTGATTGCGGAAAGGCGTTTGAATCAGGAATGATGAGAGAATTCACAAAGATGTTAGATATTAAATTATGTTTTTCGAGTCCATACCATCACCAAACAAACGGTCAGATAGAAAGACAATTCAGGACAATACGGGATTTGATAAATGCTACTTTACAGGATAGAAAGAAGACGGATTGGGCAGAGATATTACCAGAAGTCGAATTCACTTTAAATGCAACCAAACAAAAAACGACAGGGAAAAGCCCGGCAGAGATAGTTTTTGGAAAAAAGATTAGCAGGGAAAAATGGTACGGGTCCAAAGAAATACCGATAAAGGAAGAACTAGAAGAACAAACAAGGAGAAAATTCAATGTAGGAGAAGAAGTATTAGTAAAAGTAGAAACACGGCACAAAGGCCAGGACAGGTATGAAGGTCCGTACAAAGTGATAGAGAAAGTGCATGACAGACGATACATCTTAAGAAATGAAGATGGAAAAAGGATCGAAAGAAATGTGGAAAAACTTAAAAATTTCTTAAGAAGGGGGATATGAGGAAGTTTTATGATGAAGAAATTTTTAAATTGAAAATTTTAAAAATTAAAAAGTTTAGATTAATTTAAAAAAAAACAAAATAAGAAGATATTTTAATTAAAAATATCATCGTAGAAAATTTGTTTAAATAAGAAAGATTAAAGAAAACAGTTTAGAGTTGGATATTTATTGAAATAAAATTTATGGAAACAAAAACTGATTTTAATGTTTTACAGGATGAACCTCCTAATAATTATTATTACTATTATCATCATTATTACAATTACCGTTACTGTAATTATTACTACTAATATTATTATTATTATTATTATTATTATTATTATTATTATTATTATTATTATTATTATTATTATTATTATTATTATTATTATAAATTAAGAAGTAAAAAATAAATATAATTCAAGAAAGATAATTAATAAATATTAGTATTATTTTAAAATAAATTCCTTACAAATTATTATTATAATTAAACAAATTAGGTTGATGAGCATTCTATCATATTGTAAATTCTAGTAGACAATTAGAAAAAAAAGACAGCACACAAATTTACAGAATATTGATTATTATTATAGACACTTTCCAATTCCGATGGCTATAATCTTTTCAATGAAATGACTTGAAATCCCGGTTAAGGGTGCATTGATAAAAACCTCTGATATTTCTTAAATTTTTCTTGGTTTTCATCTTTCTAATTGACATTGCTTTCATCCCGGCTGAGCCCCCAAAAATCATGCTGGTGTACTGGGTGTAATTAATTTGTTTAAATCTGTGCAAAGCTTATTCAAACTTATTTCCTTCTATCAAAATATCTTCTTTTCCTAGGGTCTATGCTGTCTCACCCAGACACCCCACAATTTTAATCCTACCACTATATACCCATGAGCAAGCTCATGTTGGTACTGTATATAGCAGCTGAAAATTCATGAGCAGGTGAGCTCCATTTCTAGAACTACTCCTCATGATATTTTCACTTTCGGGTTCCTGACTGCCGATGGAAGGTCTTACGTCTCTTTCTATCTATACGCTTGTCCATAATCATCTATTTCTACAATACCTATATCAATTTGTCATCATTACTGTTTATTTATTAAAATATTTTTCAAAAATTTGGGCAGCGTTCCGCCCTTATTTTATGGAAAATTCCTTGTTTCATACAAACGTTAGTCTATGGTAAATTGAAATGAATGCATTATCATAAGATCATTATTTTAGTCCAACAACTCATATTTACTTTCCTATGGTCGCCACAGTTACCACCATTCTTAAATCTCTATATTATCTTCTCACAGATCTATGCCAAAATGTATCATTTTATTTTAATTTTCCACCACGATGATTATCAAACAATGTACGTGATCTAAACCTACTTTATACTTTCGTTGACTTAAATTACTATCACTAGTCGTACCCTTGATAATATAATAATCGGCAGGAGTTAAATTAAAAATTCAATTTTCCTACTTAAACATTTACATAAATGTTATCCCCTTAATTATGGCGATCTTCCCGAATATTAATTTTTACCGTTCCGACCAACATTGAAATGGCCGCCCCGGTGAAGTACGACGGCGTCCTACTCCGCGATCAGTGTGACAAGACCTGACCATGCCGGCAGACACCGAAGGGTGGTTAGCGACAAGGCAACACATCAACATTCCTCAAAATCAACTGAGGAAATTGAATATTGCCCTAACACTTTCCACAAACTAATATAAGTAAAATGAATATAAATAAGTTAAGGGGGACCTGCCGAGCGATGCCAAAAGACATTGTGGCCATCCAGAATAAGTTAAATTAAATAAAACATTAACATAGAAAAATATATTTCTACAAAAAAAAACAATACTTACGATCGACAAGTTTGTCAGTCAAGCATATAAATTTGAAAAATTGTCATACATCGGCATAAACAGTGAAGTCTAAAAATTTTGTGTCTACAAAATTTTCTCTACAAATGTCTAACAGTCTAAAAATTTTGTGTCAACAAAATGTCTACCAATGTCTAAAAATTATGAAAATGACTGCTGTATATATAGTCATTTCATGCCTGGGTGCGACCAATCAGAGTATTTTGAGCCTTTTTCGGCTATTTTTCGGGGGGTTTTATTGCTTTATTTTTATTTTAAATATTTTATTTTTCTCCTTATTTTTCTCCATTTTTGATATTATTTTCTCAATATTTCGTGAATTTTTATTTTTTATTATTTAACCATTCTTTATGATTGTTTCTCTTTTTACCCTTTGATATTTAAATTTTTGGTCGCCGCTTCCGCCTATGTATTTTCTAAACCTTCTTTTGCAAGGTTTTGGCGGTTTTATATTTGAATTTTTATATTTTTTCTGCATCTGTAGGTTTTTTCATGGATTTTAATTAATTATTTGTTTTATTTAATTTTGTTATATTTTAATTTTGTTTTAATTAATATGTTTTATTTTATTTTTGATTTCTGCTTGCGGTACGTGCTTATGTTACAGCAGCCATATTGACAATTTTCAAACCTCGTTAATTATTCTGTTTTAATTTACACATTTTTTTTCATTTTTGTTTAAATTATGGCTTGTAGCCCAACAATAGTCTGAAGCCAGTAAAACTCAAGCGACATTTAAACACAAAACATCTTGAACATGTGAATAAGGGAAATGATTTCTTCAAAAGACTTGAAAAACATCGAACTGATACGGCTTAATCCATGACAAAATAACAGTTTCATCAAAAGCTCCTTATTGATTGCCAAAACAATGAATTCGTATACACCAAGCCCAATTGAGATAAATTCCGCTATAATTAAAGTTGATACATAAATAAATGCATTTCAGCCATTTTTTAAAATGGCCGCTAAGTTACTTTTTATATAGTTATATAACTTAAAGTTAAATTTTAAGAGTTGAATTATGATTTCATAAGGAAATATGATCATAATTCAAGCTCTTAAATATAACTTTGATCAACTATACCATATATATTACTATAAATAATATTTAGGAAATCAAGTAAGTAACAATAACTAATCTCCAAAAATATGTATTTTTTTATACATTTCGGAAAAAATCTCCTAATATGCACAAAGTAATTAGTTAAATCACTGTAGTCTTCTTTAACCAGCTCGTTATCCAGTACGTCCTTCAGAAAATCGAATCTGGATTGTAAATTCATGGAACTGAATCCACCTACTCTTGATATAGATTTCCGAATATTGAATTTGATTTTACTGAACACACTTTCAATTGGGTTCAGAAAACGACTATATGGTGGTAAATGTTCAATAACATTATTTAGAGATATTGCACCACCATGAATTGAAGCATTGTCGTGGATTAAACGATATCCAGTTCCATTCAATTTTACAGTTATTTCGTTGATGAAGATCTGGTATGTATCCTTTTTATAGGACCCTACTATTAATTTATGATTGACTGGTCTATATTGACTCCAATTGCGAGAGCCAAGGACATATTTCGCTCTCGGTTTGTTGGAAGTGTGGCATATAATCGCTCACTTTTTTTATTTCTTCCAAGTTTCTGGCTTGTCCAAGTATTAAAGCCACATTCATCAATATATATTAATTGAGAATCCACCCATGCTTCTTCTAAATATCGCGTCGTGTATTTCATTCTGAGATCCAAGACGCGATCTGAATTTCTTTCAGCGATCGATGGTCTTATTTGCTTGGTGGTTATGAGGTGATTTCCAAGAAAACGGGAAATTGTATTTGTGGAAACACTTAAATTTTCGGAAATTAAGAAGTTCTTCATTTCCTCTGATGAAGCATAAACATTTTTCTCGACAAAATCAAGTAGTTTATTGCCATATTCTTCCGAAATTTTGGATTTACTGCCACCAATCTTGCCTTGTGACAATTTCCCAAATTTCCGGTATTTATATATTATTGTTTTGATGGAATTTCTGGATATTCCTAATAATTTTCCAAAATGGAAATAGTCTTCACCATTTTCCATGGCATTGATAATTCTTATTTTATTGATTTCCGAAATTCTGTAAGAAGAATAATTTTTTATAACGTTTCTGCAAAAATGTCTGAAAGTCTATGGAAATATTAAATTAATTTCAATTTTTAAATAAATCGTACAGTGTGATTTCTTCTTCATCGCGAAATGGAATTGTTTCTGCAGAAATATCTGAAAGTCTATGGAAATATTAAATTAATTTCAATTTTCAAATAAATCTTACGAAGAAATTTCATCATTTTCATAAAAATTTGGATAAGTTTCCTCAACATTAAATTTTAAAAATTTTTCCGCCATTTTTTTTCTAAAAATATCTCAAAAATGTCTAAATTAATTTATTATAGGGGTTTTTTCAACTTCGGATGGCTACATGTTAAAAGTTAGCATGCATGTTTTATTATAGGTTGAGTTAATGTGCATTACTTTATTTCTTTATCACTTTTTGTGTCTTTATAGTTTAGAGTTTGTCTCATTGACGATTTTACAAGCAACCTCAAGGTGAGTTGGTGTGTTTATATGCTATAAATTTATTGATTTTTGTTTTATATTATAGGTGATTTATCTCAACTTCGCTTGGTGTAGTATCGGTGAAAAATTAGTACTACCTGCGGCAATAAAAATTGGGGAAATATTTCACGGCGAAAAATATGCCGAAAGTTTGAGCACAATACCATCATATCGTGACACGGTTAAAAGACGAATTGTTGAACTTTCAAAAGATAAAAAAACAGCTGTTGGTCCAATTAAAAGAATCTGTTAAATTTGCTATTCAACTTGACGAAACTACAGATATAAAGGAAAAAGCACAATTAATAGTATATGTCAGGTATGTCAAAAAATCTAGATTTGTAGAGGAAATGTTATTTTGTCAAGTTATGGAAGATTCTATTTGTCTTGGATTAATTATGTGGGAGTACTTACAGATGGTGCTGGTGCAATGGTTGAAAATAGAATCGGGTTCAAGGCAAAGGTTTTAAATATTGCACCTCATGTTGAATTCACACATTGTATGATCCATCGTGAAAATTTAGAACCAGAAGTAAATGCAGTTTTAAACGATGTAATTACAATTGTAAATTTTATCAAATCTCGACCCTTAAAATGCAGGTTATTTGCTATTTTCTGCAATGAAATGGGTAGCGACTATGATACTTTGCTTTTACATACAGAAGTCAGATGGCTGTCAATAGGAAGAATACTTCGTGGGGTTTTTGACTTGAAAGATGAACTTCATCTCTTTTTAAAAGAGAACAAACATTCTCTTTCAGAAAAACTTTTGAACGAAAAATGGATTTTAATTTTATGTTACCTTGTCGATATTTTTGGTAAAATTAATGAACATCGCTCCAAGGCAAAAACAGTAGCATTGTAACCACGGGTGATAAAATTAATAGTTTTTTAAATAAGATTACGTTCTGGAAAAAGCAATACGAAGCAAAAAGATATGAAATGTTTCCATGCTTTAATGAATTTATTAGCACGCCCGAGGCCAATAAAGCTATTGTTGATGTGATAATAGTATCACATTTGTGGAAATGACTAATCTGGACATTATTAATCAAGAGCGACTGATAGATATGGCAAACGATACACTAATAAAATCAAACTTTAACGAGGTAACAACGGAAACATTTTGGCTCGAAGTGAGGGGGGTGTATGAAAACCTATCCAAAAAAGCAATTGAAATCTTGTTACCTTTGCCTTCGACATACCTTTGTGAGGTGTCATTTTCAAAATTAACATTTTTAAAAAATAAATGTCGCTTGCGTTTGAATGTCGAAGATGAGCTAAGAGTGGGAATCTCGAATTTTTCCACCAGAATGGATGTTTTAACCGAGAATTCCAATGCTCATCCATCTCATTGAATCTTCATAATTATTTATTTATTTAAAAACTTAAAAAGAATTGGATTTTTGATTTAAAGAATTAAAATTTAATTTTGTTAATTCTTTTTTTGCTAAAGCATTAGAACTGTTATTTTCATAATATTTAATTTGTTCAATTTACAAGAAATAGAAAAATATACTTTGTTTATTTTAAAGATGTTTATTTTATTTAAGTCTTTTTTATTGTGGCGTTATGATTTTTTATTAAGTCGGGGCGCAAAAAATGGAGGCACAACTTAAAAAGTTTGTGGAAGCCTGTTTGACATTATATTAATTTGATTGTAATATTTATAAAAATAAATTCTAACGCCCATGACAAGTTTTGAGAGCACATTTGACGAGATAATCACCATGACCGGCCATCAGATGTACTTCTGGTTGGTGAATAACCGCCTACTTCGTGAAACTTTACAGTGTTCTGTGTGTAACCAATCAGATTCTTTAAAGGTGTATAAAGATTGATGGTTGGGTATGGAATGGTGGTGCATGAAACTTTTGCATCCCGGTCTGTAGTCCGAGAATTATGGAAACCCTAACCCAACTCGTCTTTGTTTGACAATCCTTCCTCTGCGGCTTTCTGTCACGATCTCATTGTATAACAATAGTATGTATATAAATAATGATGTATATCTATTTGTATTAGATGATTGTTTCAAATTGAATTTATACTTTAACTCTTTGAGTGCGAAGGAGCGCGATCGCGCTCATCAATACACTAGTCAAAAGAGCCAAAGAGTGCGCATATAAAAAGCTTTGAAATTGATTAAGATATACATTTTAAAAATTCTATTTTCCTCTCAGTGTGGCATTTTAGGTAACTTTTAAATCCATAAATAACTCGAAAACTTATATTTTTCTTAAACACGTCTTTTCAAAAAGCATAAAACGTCATAATCCTCTTTCCTATTTTCTTGAGAGTCATATGGTATGTAAGTACATCCATGTTCAGGTTGAAACTTACCGGCCAATAGCTTATCTGCTACTCTAGCCCTTCCAATGTAAAGAGGTCTGCCTTCGTCGGATCCTCCAATGACTGATCCTTTGGGAATTACAGAGCCTCTACTGGACTTCCATTCATAAGCCTGACCTCCAAAATTGTGTGTGTCAACTAAAACCTATTTCAATAAAATATTTAATTTAAATAATTATTTGTTTTAAGTTTACCTCATATTCACTACAGCTTATTTCTTTGCCATCGTAACAGATATAGGCGCAATTTTCACCACGTACAATCTTTCCAGGAATGTATTCTCCATTATAAACTGCTCTTGCGATGTAAGAATTGCCAGCATTTACAGAATCATTAGGAATGTGTCCATTCGATGCCTTTTGCCATGATAAACTAATTTCTATACCTTTACCTGCCGCACTTTTTACCTTACTCATTTCAATCAAAGAGTTCCTTTAAATTTTAATTCAGTTGATTATTTAAATATATCTCTTATCTATGGAATTCGGCTATAACGTCATCAGAGGTCAAAGGTCTCGCATACATTTAAGTATATTTCATAAACAGCTTAATATTTGACAAATCTAATTTCATGATAACACAATATTCATATTAATATAAAATTAATTAATTAATGAAAATAAATTAATATAAAACATTATTAGAATAATCAGTGTTATTCATGAAAAATAAAATTAATTTATTAAATAATAAAAATCAGAGTTTCCCAAACTTTTGGTAGTGCGTACCCCCTTGATCGTTTTCATTATATAATAAACCTCTGCTTTAAAATTTTATAAATAATGATTAAATTTTTTTATAATATAATTTTTAAAATATATGACCTTTAAATTAATAGCATTAATGAAAAATTAAAACGAAGTAATTTACATTTTAATTACATTTATATAAAAGATTTACTTTATTCTTTGATTTTTAAACTTAGTTTTTTCTAAAAAATATGTTATTGAATTAAAAATATAAACAATAAATAAAAAACAAGATTATATTTATATTTTTCTGTACTATTAAAATTTTAGTAAGACATTTTAATCTAATTAAGTTTTTTTTATTTATCTTTTAATATTTAGATAATAGAAGATTGAAAAGACCTGCGTACTCTCTAGAGTACGCGTACCCCAGTTTGGCAAACACTGACATAAATAAATAATTAATAATAATAAAAATCCAAAGTAAATTTAAAAATAATTATATTAAAATCTAACCGTGAAAACATAGGTTTTAAAACTCTCTATGTTTCATTCATTTTCTCAAAATTAATATTTTAACATAATTTTAATTATTATTTTTTAATAATAAGTGATCCAATTGAAAATTTTCAAAAACGACAGGAAATATTGAAAGAATGCACTGTTTTGGACAACGAATCTATTTGAAAAATTTCAGCTCAATCCTATCACGGAAAGTGAGCTAGTGTGCAAGAATAGCGTGGTTCATTCAAACATACAAAGTGTAGTTAATATAAAGTAAACACAGATTCAAAGGATAATGCAAACTATTAAATTAAGATAATAATTGGGTTTATTAATTTATAAAAATAATTATTAAAATAAAAATAATTAAATAAACAATAAATCTAATAAAAGTAATTATTAATTTAGAAATCTCTCTATTATTTATTTATTTAATTCACATCTGTTTCAAAGGAAAAATAGCTATTGATTACTATTTTTTAGTAAAAAAGAGGGGGAAGTAAAAGTTTTTCAGATATGGAGACTAATTATATTAGTGTACAATGAGAGCTATGCCCCTTCAGATTTTTGGCTTGAAAATATGTTTTATTTGATGAAGGGTTAATATTTTTATTTAATATTTTGTTTAAATGAAATGAATTTTATTTAATATTTTTAGTTAATATGAAGTAATTTAATTTTTTTATAAGTATCTTTTAGGCTTACACTTTAGCCAGGGGGTATTTTCTAAAAAAGCCTAAAATAAAAAATGAATTGAATTGCTTACCGATAAAAAATCCTAACGACTCTTAAAAAAACATCGCTTCTATAATAAGTCATTTTTACTTAAACATTGAACCCGGGATAGTTGGCTTACAATATTCAAATTACGGATATTTGGATTTTCTGAGAACAAATTAACTCTTAAACATAAGCGATGCCATTTCTGAGAGAATAATTGGAGAACCGGTAAAGGACAGGTTGGAAATTCGTAATGAAATAAATATGGCTTGAAAGCATATTGGAGTTAAAGCACTTAATGTGAGAGATACTTTCCTAGAGAATGCATGGCTGTATTTTTTTCTGTAATTTTTTAAGTGTGACAAAAAGGATTTCTTTTCTAGAACAATTCACCGATTGCTTACTCAGTTCTCAACATCCACTGTTGGAATTCATTATGAGAATACTTTACATCATACAGAAAGACCTTTGTTCAAAGCTCTGTCTATAAATCATTGTATTTTTAACTACTCAAAGTGGTAGATTCTTCTTGTACTCTCTGTGATAACACGTAAAATACAGATGAGAATTCTGACACGGAATTAAAATTCGATTACTTTAAAAAATCAAAATTTTCAATAATTATATTTTTATTAAACGTTTCTTTTCGAGAAACATAAAATTTCAGAATCCGATTTGCTATGTTCTTTACAACCGTAAGGTATGTAGGTGCATCCGTGCTCAGGTAGACATTTCCCAGCCAGCATTTTACCTTCTATTCTGGCTCTTCCAACGTAAAGAGGTTTGCCGCCATCTACGCCTCCTATAATTGCTCCACTTGGAATATTGGATCCACTACAAGGTTTCCACTGATAACCCTGGTCACCAAGAACTTGAGTATTTACTAACACCTTTTTTAATAATATTATTAAAAATTAGAATATTAATTTTTAATTTTACTTGATATTCAGAAGCCATGACCTCTACTCCATCATAGCAGATGTGGGCACCACTCTCACCAGCCACGAGTTTCCCTGGAATGTACTCTCCATTATGTAATGCTCTAGCAATATAAGAATCACCGGCGCTTACGGAATTTGGAGGAACATGTCCGTTTGATGCATTTTGCCATGAAAGACATATTTCAATACCTTTACCACCAGAACTTTTTACTTGACTCATTTCAAAATAAAATCAAAAAGAAAAACTAACGAACCATTTATATTAAGCACGGTAATCAACAAGAAATGATTCATTCTCATTCAATTGTGGACTCGTCTCGCTTGAATGAATCGCAGCATAATCGCTAAGTATGACTGGCGATCAGTTGGCCAGTAATGAATCACGTCTAAATTATGAGAAAAATAACTATTTGCAACCTTTAACTTCAAAGGTTATGACAAAATTTTCTAACAGCAAAAATTATTTTAAAAGCTTATCAATTCTTATGTAATGTATTTAACCTTTGGTCATGGGCCTTAGATGGCCTGCCAAGAGCTTGATCATTCATTTCATAATAATGATGTTTAATACCGTATATAACAGATATTATCTTTATGTTATTCATATGAACATATTAACTGTTGGAAAATAATTGCTGTGCGTATCACATCTGCTCAACCCTCGCTATGGAGGAAGTAGGTTGAGGGTCACGACGTTTTTCAGAAATGATATTATTTTATATTAAATTATAATTAACACGCAGGTTAATTACCCTAAATATTTTCCTTATTTAACTTACAACGCAGTCATGGCATTCTGATCCCCTTATATGTGTAATGCGTTATTTTGTTTTGAATGAAAACCTTGAAAATCAACTAAGATGTGGGACTTCAAAATTTATGTTGAATATGAGTAACCTTTGCATATAGAATGAAAAACATAATGCCAAAGAATGTGAAAATAATATAAACTTAAAACTTCAAAATTCCGATGCCACAGAAGTTTATTAAATTTTACATTTTCTACTTTTTTATATATCGAATTTAACTTCAAAAGAAGTTATGGAAAAAAATTTAAAAATTAAATTAATAAATAAAACATTCAAAACATTCGTAGTCATAAAATTTTGCAAATTAACCTTCGGATCCAATGACATTCAATGATCCAAAAATGCCTCACATTAAAACTTCACCATTAATTATTACAACTTTTCGACAAAATTTTAAAGTCAGACATTCCTATTTACTTTTACAGCCGCAATTGAGCTCACTAATATTGTCAAACCCTTCAATCGATAATGCTCTAGAACTCGATTACAGAGATGCGGGAAGTCTCTCCAATGTATTAGGCATTACAACCATTACATGTAAATTGATAAATGAGATGAGAACACAATCCAACCGGAGTTTCTAATTTATTAATAAACATATTACATACATTACATGAATTAGAAATGATCTTATACTCTAAATGTTCCATCTGTTTACTTAACTTCCTCTTCTAATTTGTAAAACCCTGAGTACAGCAAAACTAACAAAAATTTAGGCTCATTCTTTTTATATGTATTTTTACTATTATTTAGATCAACATTTAATTCACATTCATTTGTCAAATTACACTAAGACTTTCCCAAACATGGATCCTTAGGATTTTTAATTAATTTATCAACAGCTTCTTTTATCATCAATAATAAAAATAATTTTGAATACCCATTCTTTATCAACAGCTCAACCAATTTATCAACACATTTTACTAAATTAGCAAAAGTAGAGGATAAAGACTATGAACGATAATTGAATCTATTTTCTTTATTTTCATCAATATTTTATTTTTATCTTTTTTTTAAAGAATTTTATTCTTTCATTTTATTTTTCTAAATATGATTAAATTTCTGTCGATATTTCGTCATCTATTTCATCTTATTTATATATAATAGTTTTTATTGTTTTAATAATAACAATATGGACCTTAGTGGTTTCATAATTGCAATGAGATTATTTTAAATACTTTTTCAAGCTTCAATTAAAGAGCAAGTCTGGTGCTATTATGTACAATTTATTGTTTGAAAATTTATTATAAACGGTAAGTGTTAAAAATAGGTTTTGATCATATTTTTACATTGTTTTTGAATTGTAAAAAATACCAAAAACTGTCGAAAAGCGTTCCAGAGTCATCTGGAACGTTTGCTATTCGAATTATTATTGGATAAACGGCCAGCCCGAAGTATGTGCAAAAATTCCGTGGTTTTATAGGCCCCGCGCGATGACCTCGACGGATTTCATTGTCAACTATCATGTTTTTGAGATACAAGCTGTTGAATGCACTCCATTGAATGGCAGAAAAGAAGATTACCTCATGCACACATTTTAATTTGGTAGATAGATAAAATTAGACCAGTCAAAATTGATGAAGTCATCTCAGCAAAAATACCAAATGTCAACATTGATCCTAAATTATTCGAAGTTATTACCAAAAACGTAATTCATGGTCCATGTGGGGCGACCAACAATAATTATTCGTGCATGAAGGACGGAAAATGCACGAAACGCTATCCATGAGACTTGTAAAAGATTATGATAAAGTAGCAAGCGTGCATGCAGTGTTGTCACACGCGGTCTTTAAAAAAGTGGCAACATTAGTTTATAAGTCAACTTCAGTTTATTCTAAAATGATCACATACTTAGAGATAATTACAGATCATTCTTCACTAATTAATCATTTTTAAATAACTAAATAATATTAAATAAATCTAGTATACATGTTTGACGAATAATAAATTCAAAATTATTTTATAATTCAATTTTATAATTATATAATTTTGTCTTTTAAATGTTGCTTATAAATTTCATTTTCAAATACAATCGGATTAATCATTTTTACTGCTTATTGTTTAAATATTATATCTTGCTAGCAACGCTATTTCAATATTTAGAATTAAATTGATAAAATAGTTATTTATATATTAAATCTATATTTTATTTGAAATTTCAATAAAATGCCGAAAAAAGGTGGTAAAAAAACGGGTAGAAAATCTACTAAAACTAAATCTCAGACAAAGTCAGTTTTATCTGAAGGATATTTAATAAAAGATCCAAAACCTATTTATGTACCACTTCCTGGAGAAAATGTATATATAAAACACTAATTAAATAATTTGCCTTAAAATATATATTAATTTAAACAGCTGCTAAAGGTCCTAACAACACATCCAGTTGGTGAAAAGGAAGTTTATAATATGGTAATTAGTTCGAAAGCTCTGAAAGAATTAATTCCCGAAGAAATAAAAGATTTGAAAATGGTTTTCGATGTTTTCGATTCGAATAATGACGGGTAGAACTGAAACATGAAATTCTCATAAGTTTCGTAATGGATTATTTCAGATTCCTTTCGATTCCTGAATTGCGAATGAGTCTCAGAGCTTTGGGATTCAAATTCTCGTCGGCTCAAGCCGAGGAATTGATGGAATTATCCACCAATGGAATCAAGTTAAAATTTTCTCGATTTCATATCGATTTCTGAATTTATTAGTAGTGTTGAAATCGAATGAGAAATTAAATTTTAAATTTAAATATTTAGTTGAAAAAATTTAATTAATTTTAAAATAAAAATTTTTTTAAAAATAATTAAAATATAAAAAATAGCAATTTAAATTAAAAATTTTTAAAAAATAATAAAAATTCTAGAAAATCGTTTAAAAATATTAATTTCGAAAAAATCAATAAAATTATATTGGAAATAATTTATAATCAATAAAACTAAATATAGATTTTTTATTGAATTTTTAGTGAACTTATTGTCGAGTCCAGCTTTATAAAAATTGTTTTGATAACTATTTTTAATAAAATATCACAGTCAAATTATTTATAGATGACATTTTCAAGTGAAAAAGGCTGTGCCGAAAATTCGTGAATATAGAAAAAACATTCAACATCTTTATTGATTTATAGTCAAATGTTTTTAATAAATCCAATTTAAAACTAAAGAAATTCTTATATAAATATATATATATAGTTGTTGGGGTATTACGAAAAAGCATGGTAAAATCAATAAAACACCAAAATGGTAAAAGTGGAATATTAATTAAAAAAAGTGCTGTGATTACGAATGTTTTTAATGTTTTTAAATAGTTCAAGTATGTTAAATCATGTTTATGTATTGTTTTGTTAAAAAAAACCTTTTTTTAAGATTATTAAAATAATTGAATTTGTAAATTACATTATTTTTTAAAAAATTATAATATAGATAAAAAATTATAATATTTATATAAATAACATTTTAAAATTAATTAAAAGTATTTGAATATTTTTTAAATGTTTTTATTTATTACAAAAAATAAATTAATATAAAAAAATTAATTTGTTTAAATTAGAAGTTAATTCATAATATTTTTAGCTGGTTTTGTGTATCTGAAGATGACAGTTATGCTGTCGAAATATATCGTATGAAGAGTTTTTTATTGGCGTTATTTTTTAATTAAATCGTTGCCAAATTTATTTTATTATTTATTAATTAAAAATTTACATAAATTCGAAAGTAGTATTGATCAGGGAAAATTGGTGTGGTTGAACGCCAAATTGCGAGACGAGTCCAGAAATAATAATAAAAATTTAGTGAGGGGTTCCTAGGAAATAATATAAGACAAAAAAGAAATTAATTTAAAAAAATTAATTACTAATGGGAAGCCTGAGTCAATGGGAAGTCCGAGACAATGGGAAACCCGACGTGTAGACGGAATAATATAAAAGGGTAAATTGGCCTAAACAATATTAAATGGGCGCCACTGATCTATGGAGAGGTAATTATTTCCTAATTTGTAGTTTAGTAATGTAGCAAACGTTGTTGACAAATGTCGGCTAAGGTGGTCTGTGGGAAGTAATTATTTTTAATAATGTAGCAAATGTTGTTGACAATTGTCTGAAAACAGACTGAGCAGGAGCATAAAAGGAAAATGAAAAAACACGAAATGGCCAGTGGTTGAAGCAAACGAGTAGTCTAATCAGGTCAGTAAAAGAGTCCAAACCCAAGTAAAGTCAAAAGTTATCTATCAGAAAAGGTGATTATCCATTGGATAACCTACCTTAATATAACCAAATTTATTCGGTGGTTGAAGAGTGTAAATAAATCACAAATTGTAATTACAAAACATTGAAATAAATCGGATTGAGTTGTAACTGTGGTAAAGTGCAAATAAAATTATTCTGTGTTGGGTTTACTTATTTGATTCTAAAAGGATACGAGGAGTTACTCATAATACAAAATTCCGGCAAAACTATTTTTAAGTTTATTTTAATCAGCCAAAGCAAGGAAAATATCGGAAAAATCAAAATTCAGCAAAATAAATTTTAAATGACTGATTTTATTCAGTTTTAAATTATTTAAAGTTTTATTTTTAAATATTTTTAACTATGTTTAAATCTTTATAAAAATGTATTATTTATTCATTTTTAAATTTTGGTAAATTAAATTTACGTGTTTTAAAAATTTGTTTAAATTTTTGTCATTTATCAAAAACATTTGTCGGAAAGGAAGATCAAACAGAGAAAGAGCTTTGTGAAATTTGTATTATCAGTGATCAGGATCTTGTTAAGATTGAAATATTTCATATTTTATGAATAAATTTGCAGTTATTTATTAAATTTAAGTTATATTTAATATTGAGTGCAAAAATATTTACTCAATTTATGGGGCACACATTTTAGAGTCAAAAAAAGCATAAGTGGTAAAAATAATTTGGAAATTCATTTTTAAAAATATTAGAAGCGCTAAATTGTAAATTATTTCAATATATTGCATAGTTCGTGATATGTCCATTTATAGATCTGTGACACCATTCGGTTGATGTTCTGATTTTGTATATCATTTTACTTGTAATCGATGCAATGCCACATACATTGAGGAGACTGTCCGTCATTTCTGTACACAAGTTCGAAACCATAATATTGTTGAGCATAATAAGACATAATAAGAATTACGTAATTACTTATCAACCTTACTTATAAAGTATAATCGTTTGATTGAAGTGGTTTAGTGCCTGGTGATGACAGCTGGGCTGTGAAATATATTGCCAAAAATATTTTTTTCAAAAATTGTGTTCTCTTGTTTTTTATTAAATGATATTTTCACAATACTATTGATTTTAATTAAAACAATTATCAATATAATTTGACAACATTTCAGAATCATTGATTTCAATGGATTTCTAAATTGCGTAATCGAAAATCAAAAAGAATCGAGAGATACGTTCGAGGAAATGATGCAAGGATTCAAATATTTCGACTTGCGTATTAAATAATTATCATTATTGAAAGGAGTGAAAATAATATTCTCAGATGATACGGGCTTTATTAGCTTGGACAATCTCAAAACTTTGTCCGTAGAACTCAACGTACCTCTGTCGGTGCACCAATTGCAGAATATGATAAATGAGGCTGATATCAACGGAGATGGGGTTGTTTCTGAGGAGGAATTCGTGAAAATAATGACACAAACTAATTTGTTCAAATAAATTTACTTTCTAATATCTTTTTTCTAAATTTGTTTTAATGCTGAAAATTTTTGTCAAATAGAAAACATTGATTTGTTGTCGAATACTAAATGGAGATGAATGGAATGGTGAATTTGATAATTAAATTTCAGATGATCAGCTATATATATATATATTATTTTACTACTTATTAATAGACAGTAGTAAATAAATGTTTTCATTTTAAAGTTAGTTGGATTTTAGAATTATTATTAATTATTTAATTTATTAATATTAATTGTTTATCCCAATTATTATTTTTATTTATTATTTTTTTACTTATTAACTGTTAGATACAATTAAATTCAAATCTTCTTCTAACATTTATTTATTTACTACAAAATATAAATTCAAGTTTTCTCTCAAAATTTGAAAATTTAAACAAACTGAAGCGTGGTAATTATAAATATTGATATAGTTATCGGTCACAAATATATTGAATTTTATTTAATGTAAACTTTATTATTTTCAAATAGGGGTTTTAGAACTCGTTACATTAATTATATATAATTTTATTTAATTATTTATTACCTTCTAGTTTGACATATATATATATATATATATATATATATATATATATATAATATATATATATATATATATATATATATATATATATATATATATTCTTACCTCAAATTATCTATGATTGACCTTAAAACAACGTTGAATTTTTGACTTTGAATTTACCTGCTTTCTAGGGGGTTGACCTAAATATGACGAAATCACACCCTACTACTGATTGCCATTTGATTAATACTGACTCAATTGTAACCAGTTAACCGGGTGGTACCCATATATAAGTTTAATGTTAATAGTAGTAACAAATATGTGTGGTATGTCGATAAATCCAAAACTCTAAAATACCCAATAAATTGTCATATTAAACGATAACGCCAATAAAAAACCTTTCTTACGATATATTTCGATAGCACAGCTATCATCTTCAGGTACTCAAAACCAACTAAAAATATTATGAATTAACATTTAATTTAAACAAATTATTTTTTATTAATTTAATTTTTTAATAAATAAATATTTTTAAAAATATATTTTAAATTAATTTTAAATTTTAAATTTTTTACTTATATTCTAATTTTTTAAAAATTAATGCAATTTAAAATTTTCAATTATTTTAATAATATTAAAAAAAAAGCAAACATGATTTAAAATACGTAAACTATTTAAAAACATTCAAAACATTCGTAGTCACAGCACTCTGCACATTAATCTTTGGATCCAATGACCATATCAGCAATGCTTCACATATCACTCGTTCCCAATAACTATTAAAACTTCTCAACAAAATTCTAAAATCAGACATTCCGATATCACTTTTACAGCCTCTATTGTGTTCACTAATATTGGTCAAACCCTTCAATCGACAATGTTCTAGAACTCGAGTACAGAGATGACGGGAATTGATTAATTTGAGAAAAATATTTGGGATTTCTAAATTTAGTGTGGAGAATACTGTGATAAATTTGAGTAAAATAGTGTTGAATGATGATGAAGAGCGTGTTTTAAAATTTGGTCCAAATCACTGTATTAAGAATCGCTTGGGTGAAACAAAATTGTGTGCAAAAATTGAAAGTTTATATTTTCATATAGCCCGATCGATGAAAGGCATTAATGGTAATTATGTGAAGAGCTCGTTAAGTGCAAGTACGATGGAGTATATCGATAAAAACAAAAAGCAGAATATTAGGGATTTTATGACTTTAAAAAACTTATAAAAATATAAATATCTGTAAGTTTGACAAAGGAAATGGGATAGTCATTCTTGACCATGATGTGTATGTAAATAAGTTGAATGATTTGTTAAATTCTCCTTAGTTTGTGAAATTGCCAAAGGGTCGGAAGAATGGAAAATTACCTCCTCTTAAGGATGAAGAGTTTGTGCAAAAAATGTTAAATGGTTTTATTGAGAAGAAGCTTATTGATGAAGAGGTAGGTAAGTCTATTCGTCCAATAGGATCGCAGCCAGCTAAACTATATGGGCTACCAAAAATCCATAAAGATGGTGTACCTATGAGACCAGTTTTGTCGATGGTTGGTACTGCCCAGTATAAAATAGCAAAGTTTTTAGATGGATTATTAAAACCATTAATGCGATCAGAGTTTGAATGTAAGGATAGCTTTGAGTTTGTTTCTTGTATTGCAAAGCTACAAAAACGAAGTATGAATGATGTTATGGTTTCGTTTGATGTTTGTAGTTTGTTTACGAATGTGCCACTGGTTGAGACAATTGACTTATGCTGTGCGTTGTGGAATGAAAATGATTCGGAACATCACATTTTGGATAGAAGGGCATTTCGAAAACTTCTTGAATTTGCTACTTCAAATGTCAATTTTCTTTTCAATGATGAATGGTATCAACAAATAGATGGAGTCCCTATGGGTTCCCCTTTAGCACCAACGATGGCATCAATATTTTTGGCTAGTTTGGAAAAGAAAATTGCTTCTTTCCAATTTGAAAAACCTTTTGTTTATAAAAGGTATGTGGATGATATTTTTCTTATATTTGAAAACCAGAAACATGTAGAACCGTTTTTGCAGTTTATGAACAGTTTACATAAAAACATTGTATTCACATGGGAAACGGAGAGAAAGTCATCAATTGCGTTTTTGGATTTGTTAATTCAACGCAAAGATAAACAGTATGAGACAGAGATTTATAGAAAACCAACTGATACTGGTCTTTATACTTCTCCAGAAAGCTTTTGTGAATTTAAGTATAAGAGAAATATGGTGAAAGGATTGATTTATCGTTCATGGGCTTTATCTTCTACTTTTGCTAATTCGGTAAAAAGTGTTGATAAATTGGTTGAGTTGTTGATAAAGAATGGATATTCTAAATCATTTTTATTGTTGATGATAAAAGAAACTGTTGATAAATTGATTAAAAATCCTAAGGATCCATGTTGTGGAAAGTCTGAATGTAATTTGTCGGATGGGTGTGAATTGAGTGTTGATCTGGGTGATTGTAAAAATGGATATAAAAAAATTGAGCCTAAATATGTGTTAGTATTGCCGTACTCTGAAGGCTTTACAAATTATAAGAGGAAGTTGGGTAAACTGATAGGAAATTTAGAGTATAAGATCGTCTCTAATTCGTGTAAGGTACGAAATATGTTTATTAATAAATCAAAAACTCCGGTTGGATTGTGTTCTGATCTCGTTTATCAATTTACATGTAATGGGTGTAATGCCACATACATTGGAGAGACTTCCCGTCATCTCTGTACTCGAGTTCTAGAACATTGTCGATTGAAGGGTTTGACCAATATTAGTGAACACAATAGAGGCTGTAAAAGTGATATCGGAATGTCTGATTTTAGAATTTTGTTGAGAAGTTTTAATAGTTATTGGGAACGAGTGATATGTGAAGCATTGCTGATAAGGTCATTGGATCCAAAGATTAATGTGCAGAGTGCTGTGACTACGAATGTTTTGAATGTTTTTAAATAGTTTACGTATTTTAAATCATGTTTGCTTTTTTTTTAATATTATTAAAATAATTGAAAATTTTAAATTGCATTAATTTTTAAAAAATTAGAATATAAGTAAAAAATTTAAAATTTAAAATTAATTTAAGTTCTCTTATACTTAAATTCACAAAAGCTTTCTGGAGAAGTTTAAAGACCAGTATCAGTTGGTTTTCTATAAATCTCTGTCTCATACTGTTTATCTTTGCGTTGAATATAAGTAAAAAATTTAAAATTTAAAATTAATTTAAAATATATTTTTAAAAATATTTATTTATTAAAAAATTAAATTAATAAAAAATAATTTGTTTAAATTAAATGTTAATTCATAATATTTTTAGTTGGTTTTGAGTACCTGAAGATGATAGCTGTGCTATCGAAATATATCGTAAGAAAGGTTTTTTATTGGCGTTATCGTTTAATTAAATCGTTGCCAAATTTATTTAATTATTTATTTATAAATTGTCATATGTTGGAATATTCTCTCTAAAACTGCCATTCAACAGAAAAGTTCCTTTAAAATAATGATGTGCAATTATTATGTCACTGTGCAATTATCATGGGGTTCTATCTTACCGGGACATGTCCTACTACTCCTGTGGCATCTAGTTTTTCTGTTTGATTTTTTGATTCGATTCCTTTTCAAAAAATTCCAAAAAGTAATATTGTAAATAAATAATAAAGTATTATATAAATGAAAATTAATTATTCTTGATTTTGTTTTAATGTGTCTAATTTTGAGTAATTATTAACTTAATTTTGTTGTTGAAAATATTTTCTCACTCAATCTATAAATAGATGCAATTAAAAACAAATTTCAATAGTCAGAAAAAAGCGGGAAATTGCCCCTTGGAAAGTAGAAAAAATTAATTTATAATTATCGATTTCCCATTAGAAAACACTTAATGAGCACTTATATATATATATATATATAAGTGCTCTAAGTGCTCATTAAGTGTTTTTTTATTTAATAGGGAGAAATGAGCAAAGTTATTACTCAATATGGAAGAGCAGTGGAGATTTCTGTATCATGGCAGGAAGCCCATGATGGTTCGATTCCTTTGCATGCTGTCAAGGCAGATGGATCCTGCTTCGTGGCAAGAGCTAAGCACAATGGAGAATACATTCCTGGGAAATTGGTAACTGGTCACAGCCATGTTTTCGTTTGCTATGATGGTAAAGAAATTACAAAGTCTCATTATCAAGTTTGGTTTCTGTTTTTTTATTAATTTTAGGATGATAAGAATGATTTGGACAGGTATTGGTTGATACAAGCATTTTGCCGACAACTGGATATGAATGGAAATGGTCAGAAGACTTGGAAATACCACCGAATGCGATTATTGGGGGAACGGATAATGGACAGCCTCTGTTCATTGTGAAAAGTATAGTTGAAGGAGAGACTGTTGTTGGGAAGTTTCATCCTGATCACGGATGCGCTCATGTACCTTATGAAGGCCTTGAATTTGAAAAGAATGAATTTGAAATTTTATGTTCTTTAAAAAAACACTTATAATTGTTTGCGATTAGTTATTTAGACCGTTTATATAAAGAATAAATAAATATTATTAGAGATTATAACTTTTTGAAAATGTATAAATTTGGAGGATTGGTAAATTAATAATAGTAATAATAATAGTAATAATAATAATAATAATAATAATAATAATAATAATAATAATAATAATAATAATAATAATAATAACAATAATAATATTAATAATAACAATAATAATAATAACAATAAGGATAATAATAATAATAATTATAATTATAATTATAATTATAATTATAATTATAATAATAATAATAATAATAATAATAATAATAATAATAATAATAATAATATCATTAATTACGGTTGTAAGTTTCTGTTGGAACTTTCTTTTGTGCAAGTTGCATAGGTGCATTTATGAAAAACCGCTTAAGAAGTTCTTTGTTTCAAGGAGATTTTGAATCTTTATGTTGATGGCAACCTAAAAAAAGGATTTACATATCGCGATTTTCTAAAAACAATAATTATAAAAACAGTTGAACCAGAAATGTATAATTTTATTATATAATTTCAACGCCTGGTTTATAGAGCTCGCGGTTATTAAAGTAAACCAAAACGGATATTCTTATGAAGTTAGATTCGGACGAAATTCTCGACAAAACTATCGCTGCGAGTGCTTTTACCGAGCCTGTTTATTGCATAAATTTACATGCTAAATGGTTTATAGTTACGATCAGTTCAAAATTGTTCAACCGGAGTATCAAAACTTCAAGTTCTAGAGCTGTAAGTGTAATGGTTATAAAGGTTGGATATTTCTGTGAACATAATGTTATAGTTTATTAGGCAATAGAAATACAACAAAACCTGAAGAAGTAACATGGAAAGAGACACACATAGAATACCTATATTATTTCAATTGTTACAGTAGATTTGAAGTACCAAAGGGTTGTCAAAAAGTGCGTCAGATCTGGCACTTTAAATAAGATTTTTTAACGTGTTTAATTGTTCCACACAGCACATCGAATGAGTTTAATTTACATTCTCTTGCTTTGTGTTGAAAATATCCACATCGAGTTTCTCTGTTAGATATTTTTCTAAGACTGTTTCTCCATTTATAGAACTCCCTGTAATAAATAAACTTTTCGCTTTGTCGTTTCCGCAGACAACTGCTCCAAATGGTACTTCACAACCATTGCACTTTTCCCATTTATAACCACCGACGAGAATTCCGGAAGTGTCAACGAGAACCTAAAATCTCAAACTTATGTTAGAAATATTGAGAAAAGTTTACTTGATATGTAATTTCTTTCCCATTGTATAATGAATGAGCGTAACGCATTCCAATACACAGCTTTCCAGGAATGTATTCTTTTCTGTGTTTCATTCTTACCACAACGCAGTAAGCATCCGCTTTCACTGCGTTGACTGGGAATATTCCATATTTCGAATTTTTCCAATAGAGAAAATATTCTAATCCTTTTCCATTGTGACTTTTAATTTTTTTCATTAATTTTATTTTAGAAAGAAATCAAAAAGTCAATTTTTTGTGCAAGTTTAGATCTGATCAAATATTTTATGATCAGTTTTAATGGCATTTCAATGAGCAATTGAATTGACTTTTAGACAAACTAGTAAATAGATTTTTATTCTTGAAATGGTATTGTTAATGTTATTGTGGACTTTTAATTAGTATTTTACTAGATCACATTTGGAGAGGTTCTATGAGGGGGATTTGTTGAGTTTAGTTGAGTCACCAGTAAAATCTGTTTCGGGACAGCAGAGTACGTTAAAAATACTAATAATAATAAAAATAATAATAATAATAATAATAATAATAATAATAATAATAATATTAATAATATTAATAATAATAATAATTATAATAATAATAATTATAATAATAATAATAATAATAATAATAATAATAATAATAATATTAATAATATTAATAATAATTATAATAATTATAATAATAATAGTAATAATAATAATAATGATATTAATAATAATAATATTAATATTAATATTAATAATAATAATTATTATTATTATAATAGTAATAATAATAATAATAATAATAATAATAATAATAATAATAATAATAATAATAATAATATTAATAATAATAATAAGAAGAAGAAGAAGAAGAAGAAAAAGAAGAAAAAGAATAATAAGAATAATATGAATCATGATATTACTAATTATAATTAATAAACTATTTTATTCGTTAAATAAATTTGGTATTATGAAATTTTTCAATTTAAATAAAAAAATTTTTAAAAGCAAACAGCAACATTTTAACTTATCCCAATTTTACCGATCAAACTATTAAAAAACATTTAGAACATTCATACTCATAGCATTTTGTATATTAATATTTGAATCCAATGACCTTATCAACAATGCTTCACGTATAACACGTTCCCAATAATTATTAAAATATTTTTACTAAAATTTTAAAATGATACATTATAATTTTACTCATTTAGTTGTTATTGTGCTAAATTATAATGATGAATCCCTTCAATTGACGTTGCTCAAGAACTCGAGTACAGAGATGACGGGAAGTCTCTCCAATGTATGTGGCATTACATCCATTACATGTAAACTGATAAACGAGATATTAACACAATTCAATCGTAGGTTTTGACTTATTGATGAATATATTGGATACCTTACACGAATTAAAGATTATCTTGTAATGTAATTGTCTTCCTTTCTATAATTTGTAAAAGCTTCGAGTATGACAACTCCAACATAAATTTAAGTTAATCTTTCTTGCATACACTATTGCTATTATTTAAATCAATATTCGCTTTACAATCATTAGTCAAATTACACTTAGACATTCTCAAACATGACTCATTAGGATTTATAATCAATTTATCAACATCATTAATAAAAATGTTTTGAATTCCCATTATATATCGGCACATCAACAAATTTATCAACACTATTTACTGAATTTTCAAAGGTTAAGGATAAAGACCGAAAACGATAGTTCAATTCTTTTAACATATTTCTCTTATACTTAAATTCACAAAAGCTTTCTAGAAAGTGTTAAAATAAAAGATAATCAATAGCAACTTCATGTATTTGCAGATACCATTCATTGTTGAAAATAAAATTCAAAATTGAAGTAGCAAATTTCAGAAATTTACAAAATGCTCTTCTATCCAAAATGTGATGTCCAAAGAAGTTTTTCTTCCAAAGCATGCAAAATAAGTAAATAGTTTCAAATAATGATACATTTGTAAACCGACTGCAAACTTCAAATGAAACCATAATCTCATTTATACTTATTCTGATGAACTGAGCAATGCAAGAAATAAACTATCCTTATATTCAAATTATGATGGTTTTAATAATTCATCGAAATATTTTGCTATGTTATACTGGGCAGTGCCATTTATCTTGTGCATATGTATTGTAAATGCCAAACCTTGAGTGACCATTTTTACTACCAATGTACGTTCTGTTATAAAACCTGTACACTAAATCCATCAAATGGCTAGGATGGTACTTCAGAATTTGTGTAAAAACAACCACAACTTTTTTCAGATGTATAGATACAATGCGTTGGTGTACACATATCAATGGACTTGATGACTGAATTAGGATGTGAATACAAATGCAAAGAATGGCGACTATTTATTGACTCCTTAAAAGTTCAGCCTTGAGGCTGTACTGTTCAATGGATGCACAAACCATCTGTTAAAGTTACGCAAACAGTTGAAATGAAAGAGACTTACAATATCGGGCAAGCTTTACTGAAATTGATAATATATGAAGAACATCGATGAAGTATTTGTGGTCATTCAAAAGTAATTGTATAAAGTATGAATAAAATTTCTGATGCAAAACCTACGGCAGGTATATTTGTTGGATGTCATACCCTTGAAGTACTGTGTGATAGTAGTGTACTATGAGGAATATGCCACATTACCTCCTAAGATTTGAGACCAATGTCAGATTATGTCATTTTTTTGGTTTATTGAAGTACACACTATTTTAAAAATATTTAAAGTGTGTTTCGTAATGTCGAAAGGAAGATGTTAAGAGCTGTTATACAAGTGTCGCGTAATATTAGTGGTCGACTGAGAGTTGTTGAGTATTGTAACATAAGAGTTGGGAAGTACGCTTGGACCAGTGAGACTCCGGTAATTGGAGTGGTCGTCAAAATTTTAAAATACTAAAAATTATAACAATAATAATAGTAATAATAATAATAATAATTGACCTGATATAAACCAGGTGGAAAATCTTTTACAATAAGAATGGTTTGAATCAAAGTTGAGCAAGATTTATGGGTAAAGAGATGCAGATTGTGAACGCGTATTATTCAAAATCAAAGTCTTTAAGAATAAAATGACTTTATTAAACTATATGATAAAAACTGATTATCTCGACTTGGACTAGGCAATTTGATAATTATTGATGATTTGTATCAGAAAGTTAATAAAGAAAATGATTTTAATAACTTATTTACAAAGGCTAAGCATAAATGTTGTACAGTTATTTATATAACTCAAAACTTGTTTCATCAGGATGTGGGTCATTGAACAAGCTACTTGAATGTACAGCATTTAGTTGTTATTAACAATCAAAAATGGCTGTGTAATGCAGTATCTAAATTAATAATATTAACATCCAAACCTATTTTTAAGAAAACTTTTAAAATCGATAATCGCATAATCGTAGTTTTATTAAATAAAGAAGCTCTATTTTTGGACAGTCCTAGATACATTGTACAAGCAATTCTGGATCTATCTAAACGTCGAATTTATTGGCTATAGTATGAAAAGTTACAGAAGTATTATAACAAATTCTACTGCAAAATTAATATTATTGCTTGGGACACTGATTTCTTTTTTGTGAAATTTTTTGTGAAACTTAAATCTCTTTTACTGGCTGTGTTTAGAAGAAAATTACGACTTCAAATTATGACCGAAATCATCCCTTGTATTCGAGGAACCTTGATTTTCTCATTGACAAGTTCAAAGGCGATAATAAATGGCTCAAATACAAGATGTGGATGTTTCTTAGAACTATGTGTGACAGTTTTAGATGATCAGCCCTACCAGGATTGCTATTTGATTATCGTTACTTTTCTGTTCCACAATCTAGAATTACTAATAAAAATCATCACCTTTTGAAGGTAAAAAATAATAAAACGGTGTTAATTAATGCTGGTGATAAAAGGGTTTGGTGGAAGCCAATAATAGTTTGATATGTGGGCATTGTGGAAAAGGAAGGTCACTTGTGGTTGAATCAGTAAATATCAATCATATTTATCAAACGATCAATTCAGAATATGATCTTCACTTTCCTGATCCAGCTGATCAATTTTATTGATTAAATATTGACAAAAAATTGTTTTATTATTATTATTATTATTATTATTATTATCATTATTATTATTATTATTATTATTATTATTATTATTATTATTATTATTATTATTATTATTATTATTATCATTATTATTATTATTGTTATTATTATTATTGTTATTATTATTATTATTATTATTATTATTATTATTATCATTATTATTATTATTATTATTATTATTATTATTATTATTATTATTATTATTATTATTATTATTATTATTATTATTATTATTATCATTTTTATTTACATAATTAAAATTATATAAATTTGTTTAATACCTTTCAAAACAATTTATCCAATTTGATTATTACATTTTAATAATGGTTAAGAAATAAAATACACAAATAATAAAATATCTTGAAAAATATATTTTTATAATAAAATAAACATAACCACCTCATAGAAAAAATGATAAGATAAACTCTTGAAACTAAAAATAAAAGAGTAAAAGGCTTAAAATAACCTAAGCTCTAAAAATTACATTTTAAGCCTTTTTACAAAATGTTATTAAATGAGTAAATCATAAACTGAAACTCATTTGTTTAAATATTCAAAATTTAAGATTAAATTATCAATTTCTAGTACGGATAAAAAAAATAAAAAACTATCTATATAGTAATTAAAACAATTTCACATATAAACCATTCAAACAAAGTATTTATTTCTTTCCTGATGGTTTTGGTTTTGTGGATTTCGCTGGTTGTTTTGCTGAAACGATAGTAAATAATAAAATTTACTTCAAAAACATTTAAATATTTTATAAAATGTTCGATAATTTCTCAGGGAGGGGTTTTGGATTCGAAGAGTTGTAATTTTTTTAAATGTTTGAACGGAAATTGTATGGGAAAGTTACAAATGATGGCATTTATAGAAAGGAAAATTGTTTTAATACATCAATTTCATGCAAATTTTCAAAGTTTAATTTAAACAATTTCAAAATTCAATATGTTATAAGTAGAAAAATGTTTACATTGTCCGATGCAGTAAGAGCCACAGGACAAATGCGAAGCAAGCCATATTCGAAAAAAATTTAAGTGAGTATACAATTTTGAGTTAATTGGGCTTCGGTGTATTTTCAGTGAAAGCGCTTACAAATTTTTACTTTTAGCAGATTCAATTTGAAACTGGCGTACAATTTATTAAGCGGGCAATATTCCATTTGAATATTCAATAATGAAGTCATTCATATGTTACACAAAATGTAATGTTTATATTCATTCTCCGCCCCCCTAGCTTACCAACAAATAAGTCACTTCTCGGGACTCAAGGACGTCCAAAGTAATGCCTAATACCGCATGCTAAAATCATGAGATTATCAAGCCGTGTTCTACATATTCTCGCTATTTAAAAGTGGTAAATTTTTCTACCAGATCAGTAAAAATGTTTTTTAAATTTTGATAAACAGGAAAAATATTTATTATCTTAAATCTTTGAATAAATATAGTTTATTAAAATTTTTCGCCTACCTTGTTCTTCGGGTTTTCCAGACTTTGCCTTCAAAAACGATCTAAAAGGATAGTCATTTGGGCAATGCCACAATTGCATTGTTTCTTTCTCCTGGAAGCCAGTTCCTGATATTGGGTCTCTTGTCACTGGATACAATAATTAGCATTTACTAGATTTTATCAATTTTCTTATAAGCCCTGTGATGCGGGAATTTTTAGAATAGCTGGGTCAAAGGTCAGTTATTAAACGGGTTAAACAGAAATAAAGTTCTTAAAACGTTCATTTTCACATAACCCAACACCAATCTCACTACATTCATACCTAATGGGAGCGTTTGTAAATTGTGTAACACTTTTGGTGGTGGGCTAGAGGTCTGAGAATTGGTTATGAAGTGAGCTAGAAAAGGAGTAACGCTGAAAATGGCGTTCGGATTATGAATGACTTCACAGAAACCGTTTATAAGTGTAAACATCTACGACAAATGAAATGCAAAAGATTCACAGTTTAAATTGTAAAATTTTTATTTTGTTTGAATAAAGTGTGAATAATGTTGGAAGAGTCTAAAGGAAACAAAATTCGGTATTCGTTAATGCAGTCGCGGACTCGGCCGACGGGACAACTGGCAAATTCCCGGTGGGCCGATCTAAAAAGTCAAATTAAAGGCCCGTGAATTTCATAATATTTATAATAAAAATAAATTAAAATAATGATTTTTAAAAATAAATAATATAATTATTTGCCCTAGTTAGTAACATTTAATAGTAACAACATTCTTTAAATATTTATGATCAACTTAATTTATGACGTAAACCCTAAAATGTAATATTATCAAATACTGAGCTGGGTTTCGTCGAGGTTTCATAAAATGATTAATCTTCGTTTCCCACATCTTTCTTCATATTTGGTATACTGCATTATTCAATGTTCATATTGTTGGGGTTTTGTCGGTGAATTTAAATAGGATTTATTGTCAATCTGGCTCCAAGCCTGCTTTTAAACAACAGCAATAAACTCCAAACGATATAAACTTTATTGATTAGTACACTTTATCTCCACTTTAAAATGACACAAAGAATTATCTATTACAGTCACAACTTGGTGCTTATTACGACCCTTCGAGAAGAATAGCACTTTTCGGACCAATTGGATTTCACAATCACTTGACTACTGTGACGGGTTTCTGAGATCGGTAACTCTGATTTAGTTGCTTTGACTTCGCTTAATTTCGGTTTCAAATTTCCCTTTTCCTTGATTTCAACTTCTAGTTTTCTCCAAATTTTTCTTTAATACCTTTCTTCAATAATTGTCTGTAATTTTCTCCTTTTAATTCTTTGTCCAATTTTTCTCTAATTTCCTTTCAATTCTTAGTCCAATTTTTTCTCTCTAATCTCTTTTTCTCTCTTTGATTCCAGTTGCGCTTCCTTTTTATACTCCGTCACCCGATAACACTTACTGATGTCAAATAGAATTTCCAATATCTTTTACCGCTAATTTCATTAGGGCCTCTATAATCACTGACAGCTGTCCAGATAAATAATTTTTTAGAGATGCCCTTTCCCGTATTCCCAAACAACATTCCTTCCCTTATCTTGAAAGGGCTTTCGAGATAACGTGCAAATTTTGTTTTTGTTTTTGTTTTCCTAAATTTGCACTCGTTAATTATAAATGACCTTCTTTTATTCAATTGTCTGTTTTTATTGATTTTCTCTTATTCCATTCTCGTTATTCTACATTTCTTTTTCATTCCCTTTTTATTAAGCTCCAGAACCACATCGTAATCACTTATCATTGTTTCCCCCAATCATTTTACATGTTTATTAATTATTTTACACAATTATTTAAGTATCCTCAACAATATGATCAAGATTGACCCAGTTTAAAGGATAAACTAAAATCACAAACTAATTTAAAATGTGCTATATATTGTGCATCACATACATTGCTTAATGATCATGGCAAACTTCATTCTTAAGGAAAGAAGCAAGAAAGGACCTAAAAGAATCTTTCGAGCGAGAGAAGATGAATACATGGTTATCGCTATGGAAAATGTAGGATTAGAGATACTTGTGAATGGATTGATGGTAATTAATTTAACTTAAATAATTCATAAGCCCCCTTTCAATGATTTGATTGTCACAGATTCAATTTGTTTTAATGTGTTTTGATTTATTTCCATAACAATTAATAAATATATTTTATTTAATTTTTACCTTAAATGTGAGTTTACTTTTCTTTGGGGTTTTAAAGTTATTCATTTAGGCAAATCCCCGTTTGCAATAATTTGCATTTATGTAATATTTTTTTTATTTTTTATTTTTTTCAAAAATTAACCTTAACACTTTAATTAAAAATTTGTATCAAATATATATATATATATATATATATTTATATATAATAAAGTTAAATTAAAATTTTAATGATTGCAAAAATAAAATGTTTTACTAACTTGCATTTTCTCTTTCTAAACGAGATTGTTGTTCTTTTTCCTTTCTTTCTTCAATATCATCAGTAAATCCGTGATGAGCTATTGGGTTATCATTTTCTAAACAGAAATTTGTTTTAATGAATGAATTACAATAATAACTCAAAATTAATGACCATAACTCCGTCGTTACCTTGCAGTAAAAAATGAAAGACCAAATGGTAACGCAATTATAATTTATTAATATATAGGAATATATAGTAATTTAAATAAATTTTTATCAAATAAATTTTTTTATTGTTCATTTGTATAATATTATTATTATTATTTAAAAGAAAACACCAATCCAAAAATATATATTCAGCTACAATATATTTCAACGAAACGCTGTCATCGTCAGGTAGCTATGAACTTTAAACTATTTAGAATAAATTACTTTTATTTAAACAAATTTCTGTTTTTATAATCTTAAAATATTCTATCACAAATTCTATAAAATTTTTAAAAAATATAATTTTTTAAATTTTACAAAACTGACGCTTTAACAAAATTTAAATAAAATTACCAACAAAATATTTAAAAATCTTGTTACAAAACTATTTTACATTTATTTTCATCATGAATCACAAAACTGCGCTTACTAATATCAATCAATTCCATCAGTCAACTGTTATCGACAACTTGAGAGTGGTAATGATGGTTTTGTAAAATTTGAAAAATTAATTTTTTTTTAATTTTATAGAATATGAGATATATAAAAGCAAAATTTTTAATTTTTGATAGAATATTTTAAGATTATAAAAGTAGAAATTTGTTTAAATAAAAGTGATTTACTATAAATAGTTAAAAGTTCATATCTATCTGACGATGACAGTGAGTCTGTCGAAATATATTGTAGCTGAATATATGTATATATATATATATATATTGGACTGGTGTTTTTTTAGTTCAGAGCCAATTTTGTGTGATTCTTTTAATATTATTATTTTTATTATTATTGTCTTGACGGATATTAATTTGATTTGAAATTGCATCTTTGAAATCTTTAATTGAAGCTGAACGGTTGAGATTGACATTATAGAGCAACTCTTCTCTCAATTAATCATTAACATAAAAGCAATGAACCTGAAGCATACTTTCCAACTCTTCAACTGGAATAGAAAGCTTCTTATTATAAATTCTTACGCACTAATAAATCTTTGATTTTACTGCCGAATGTAGATATAATATAATTCCAGTTACCTCTTTATTCGAGCAACTAGACTGTGATCTAAAGAATTGAATTCTGTCGCTTAGATATTTGAAAAAGTGTACAAAAACTTTCGCTATAACTTCACAAGAAGTTTTACTTGAAAATCCTTACACGAATCCTTGTTCATCAAAATTATTTTTATCAATGAATATGACATCGTTTTGATAGAAACAATCATTGAAATAATCTATTACAGATGAAAAATCTTCCAATTTACTTTTCTGAGGTTCTTCATGAAAGACAATAATATTTCCATTCATTAGAATTTCTACGCATTCCTCTATTTTTGCGTCTGTATTTAATTGTTCTATATTTTGTTGTTTTCTTTCTTTATCGAGTTTACCAACACCTTCAAGAAGAAATACTTTTGCTAAAGTCGTTTTTTTAAAATAACGGGGTAAGTTGTTGAGAGTTCTTTATTAATTCTAGTCGTTGTAGTTACTTTATTAAAACAAAGTAAAAACTATAATTTAATTATTACAAAACAATTACGTCACTAAAATATTTAACTAATTCATCATAGTAATATATACTTGTTACGTAAATCCCATGAATAACGTGCACCTACTTCATATATCAGAAGTGACACGTAAACTGTCGTCCACAAGCCGAAAGGATGATTTAAAATTTTAGTATAGTTTTTTGTTTTAATGAAGTTATATCATATTAGTTTATATATTTTCACATACATCAATGTCTTTCGCAACTTGAATAGCTTCAATTTTACACTGAATTTTAAAAGGTCCTTTTCCTTGGACACGTGTGTCAGTTTAAAGTAATTGTTACCTCCAATATTCATAATATTCTCCTTAACCATTTATTATGATAGAAGTACCGCAGTTTTTGTAAGGTCTTGAAAAGTTCATCAATATTTTTCGGTGATTGTTGGCTTTTGTATGAGATTGAGTAAACCTGAATCTAAAACGTTGAGGTTGGGACTATTGGGTGGTCGGTAAAGACATTTCATATCCCATCCACCTTTATGACACTCATTATGAAAACATTGCTTTTCAAATTTTAAAACTGCTCATTTAATTTTTAAGATGGATTTTTAACAAAAGAAAATTATTCCATTTAAATAAATAAAAAATAAGATACTTGTTTTAAACAAATAAATTTAAAAAATCACTTCAATTAAACAATAAATTAGATTTTTAATAAAATAAACCCCTCTCAGTTTCAATTCTAAAAATGTAAATTTCGATGGATTTTAGGCTAGGGGGCAACTTATACTATTAATGTAAACCCGGGCTGAAAATTTATTGTGACTTAGAAATTAATTCTACATACTTATTCGGTCAGGAAAATGCTTTGTGCCAGCCCGCCATGGTTTATCATTGCTAATTCCGAGTTTGGTTTCATGAGTTATGGGATTCCTGCCTAATAGCAAATGAATTATATATTCTCTCTTATGTCCGACCTTTACTTACAGTCATGTTGAGAATGATGACGGATCCTCATGTTTGAAAAATTGTCGCTATCTCGTAAATCCTGCACGGCGCAATCATGGCTGATGATGTCAGTTGATTCTGGAAAATTTATAATAAAAATTTATTTTTAAATAATTTTAAATAAATCTAATCATTTATCATTATCTCCATCCCCAATAAGTTACCACCATCTGGATGTATAAGAGAACAGAAGCTTCTTATATTCTTGAAATTTGTGTGGATTTAAATTCCCGGTACACATTAATACAGGTTTGGTTCAAAGGTTCTCTAACTATCAATCTCATAAAAATTTTCAAAATATTCACCATTGTAATTAATGCATCGTTGCCATCTTCCCGGTAAATTGTTTATGCCTTCCTTGAAGAAATGTTGCGGCTTCGAATCTGCATATTGTTGGATTTCGTGTCCCACATAAGCAGAAAAAGGTGAAATCTCTTCAGTATAATGTAGATTTCATTGGTCGAAAGAGGTAAAGTTCAAACTTGTGACCTTGGCGGCCACTATTTTGCCGATAAATCCAACTTTCATCAGCGGTAAAAATGCTATGCAGGAAAGTTTGCGGTGGTGTTGTTAAAGTAGTGTTCAAATGTTTTAACTCCTTTCATCTTCGCTGCATTGGTTCGCGCACGTGGAATCCGTACGTTGCACAACCGTCTCTTTGTCATTACCAATGCTCTCAGCAATTTGTCTTGTTGTGGTACTAAGATCTTCAATAAAAACTGTTTGTATCTTCACTTCCAGATAGTATGACCGCAGCCACCAAATTTCCACTCTTGGATTTGGCTAACCATTCGGAGTTTGTTCTGAGGCAAACAGTGGCTTCAGTGAGGGTGCATTTGATTTTTTTTATGGGTTTTGTCAGTTGGCACATCTTTCTTTCAGTTGTAATAAATGATTTTTTGAACATCCCTTCGAGAACACTCCATTTTTAGTACAAATACTGGCGACAGACAAGATAAACATTAATGGGGGATTTAAGCCATTTTAATTTCACACAAATTTTGAAGATTCTAATGTATATAAATAATAAAACTATTGAAAAATGGACCGGAAAAATTTAATAGTCTACGAATTCATACATTTCATTCTGGATAGATTTATTCATCGGCAGAAATTGTTGAACCAAACCTGTATTTGAACTGGAAAAGACTTGAAAAAATAAAGCCGGTTCTCCGAGCATGGAAACCGCATCAATTAGAAATTGCATAATATTTAATGCTTAAGTGAAATAAAATACTGAAATAAATCAATTTACCACAATTTATTTATTCATAATGCAATTATTTCAATACTTGGTTTGCGCCTTCGTGTTGATAGCAATGTGTATAATTCACCGTCAAAAGCATTTCCAACAATGATGATGATAACTTCATTGGCTATTGATCAATTCATCAGAAATATGTGCACAGAATTATGCTAGTTGGAACAAATAATTAGGAAACTAACAATTAGGGGTTGCATATGCAAATTTCGAAATTTCACAGCGAATTCCGAGAATAATAAAATTATTTTTTTCGTGTTTATATTAGTAATTGACCTTTGTCCACTGTTGCCAGGTGACCTCACGATTATGAGGTCACATCTAGAACACACCGATTACCTAACTCTTATTATGTCATGCAGTTGTGGATCAACACACCGATTACCTAACTCTTATTATGTCACACAGTTATGGACCAACATACCGATTACCTAACTCTTATTATGTCACGATTTAAATTATTTTGATTAAATATTGTTTAGCCATCTCTTCTTCTATCAGTCAAATATATATATATATATATATATATATATATATATATATACTAATCATTATACAACTGGTTGGAGGATTCTATTTGTAATACCATAAAAACATAAAACAAGAAAAACCAAGAAAGCGGTTCTTTTTCCTTCAAATCTTTTTTTCTTTATTTTATTATACACAAAAGAACATTAACAAATCTTGCTAAAACGACTTGTTTCAACTTACTGACTGGAAATATTTACGGGGGAAAGGAAATTGTTTAGTGGATATATTCTGTTGTAATTATATGTGAAATCGAAGCTCAAAGTTACACGTAGTAACTGGTGCTCATTTTCTTGTATCCGAGTGCGTTAAGGGATTAAATATTTCATTAAAACAATTGGTTGAAAACTTTATAAATTCTGGTTATTTATATATTTTAAACGCTTGATTTGATAGGAAAATTCGGTAACATATTAGAAAAAATTCAGTCTAAATCATATAAGTTGGCATCATTTCATCTAATAAAAATTGAAAGACAAAAAGAGTTCGGTTTTATTTTTTGCTTCGAAAACTTATTTAGTAATATCAGAAATGTCATTTTTATTTTAGTTTACTTTTAATGATTTCTTAGAATTTATTTTATCTTCATTTCGACTTAAGATCTATATTTTTTCTATTTAACACAAATTTTAAACACTGTCGTTTTTGTCTCTCAAGCGTTACTTAAGACAGAGAAAATCATTGCTTGATAGTCGACATTTAAATGAAGATAAATGAAATTATTTAGTAAATTCTTGATTAAAATTTAAAGGTTTTTTAATAAGTTTTCACTTTGATTATTGTAATGCTTTAAATGAAACTTTGGTTCGAAGTCTCCCATATTTTCAGGTGGAACACTGTGAGTAACTGGATCTCGTTTAACTGAAAAATGGATATATATTTTATTGGAATAATAAAAGTTAATTTACTTTGTTCAGGTCTTTTAAAATATTGGCGACCTTCATATTTCCATATAGGGTCCCATTCTTTAGTGAACTCTCCTGTCCCGGTAATTGGATTCCTTACAGCTAAATTGTAAATTTAAACTTATTCATCCAAGCAGTTTTCATTTAAAACTACCTTCAACTTTTATTGAGCTTCGTGGTCTCCCTCCGTGAGGACGAACTGGATCTAATTCAATCCCTAAATCTCCTTCCAAAGTAATAATGTTACGATCTATAAAAGGTTATATACAGTTATTATTTATATTATTATTATCTAGTTATTATTTATATTTAATATATACCATCTCTATCTTTGCATTTTAAGTCTTTAGTCGTATACAAGCAATTATATTCTCCTCCAAAGTCTCCTTCTAATAAAATTGGGTCACGAACAGGCGCTGAGTTTACAAACATATAATAAAAATAATGATAATAATAATAATAAACTCGTACTTGTCACATTGGATCTAGATCTTGGTCGAAGACAATGACCTTGAAGTAAGTCAATTTCTTTAGGCAAATTTCCGATCCCGCAAATTGGATCCCGAGTGATTACTGAAAAAGAATAAAACTCATCGAGAAGTCAAATTAAACTCACATCGGTGATGCATTGCAACATCCAAGTCCACAAAAGGCATGGATTTTGCCAGCTTTTGTAGTTCTTCTTCATTATCCAAATCGTATCCTTGATACGCCACTTAACATTAAACATAATGTTATAGGAAATAATGCCAGTTTCATTCATATATTTTAAGATTAAATAACATCATAATGAAATTAGTTTAGGTGCTTATTGACAGTGGCATAGCTAAGGATGGAAGAGGGAAAACCCATGCTGGGTGACGTTTTTGGGACGTATATATCATCAAAAACCAATCTGAATATGTGCAAACAATAAATAACAGTTTAACGGATAACACCTTTGGAAATAAAAGTATTTTTGCTCTACCAGAAAATTTGGCCAGCTTTATAGAATCGGTAAATGACGATTTTCGGAGTGAAATATATTAAAATTAATTTATAAATATTTAAATTAATAAAAATATCCAAATTAATAAACATTTAAAGTTTCTGTCGCTGTGTTTCATTTTGGATTTGTTTAGTTAATAATTAATTTCACAATATTTTAATTACGTTTTGCTCTATAATCGATTAAATGCAATTTACTGCATCTTTCATTTATTTTCCGCTTTACTCACTAGAAATACATTGTAATGTTCCGTTATATTTAGTAATACTATATTATAAGAACTGCAAACTTTTTGTCGGTTTTGAAGAGAGAATAAGACATTTTTACAATATAATCATAATTATTGTTTATTTCAACAGTATCCAATTCAAGAATTTATCAGGCTTTATGATCGTGTAAGCGTCCCACGTATGGAAAATGATATTAAGCATTTACTGAGAAGATCGTTTTATAATTTTATTTGATAAACTTTTAATATCAGAAAGTAAATTTAAGGACACCCGACTTTATTGGGTTTTTATTTGTCATATTCCAGTTTGCTTCGTTTTTTCGAATTTACCTTTATCAATTTCTAGGAGATTTGTGAATAAAGGTGAATTTAGGCTATTCAAATTCCAAGAACAAATAGAAATTTCGACTAACAGTGTCAGAACAGATCACTTTGCTACTGATGAAATCTAATTACAGTTAAAAAAAATAATATTATAAGAAACATATAAATTTTCCTTTGTGTTGAAAATTCATTATCAGTTACATTAACTAATTTATTATAGGTTTCAAGGAAAGGTTAGAAAAAGTTAATTAAACATTCAAATACGGCGCACGCAATCTCTATAGTAAAACAAAAATGCAAATGCTAATAAAGATACACACATTTAAAAAGAAAATTTTGGGAAAACAAAAACAGAAATTCTTGAGTTTTAATTGTTTATTATCAATAATTGTTGTTCAATTATTGTTATGAAATCAGTTTCTCATATTATTATGGTTTTACGGTTTTAATTAATTTTTAAATATTTATTAAATTTAGCAATTAAAAATAACTTTTATTTTTTGAAAAATATTTCCCATCTAAACATATGTAAATAATGTGAGAATAATTAAAAATGTGAAATTTCCAAAAATTTGATATAAAATGTAGACAAGCAATATTTACTCATTTTTGGATCTAAATACTGCTAGCACAATTTAAAATTCTTTTATTCGTTTTTTTTTCATTTTGTCTATGTATAAGTTTATGTATAACTCTTATAATTTAAAAATATAATTTAACAATATCTCCATACCAAATTAAAGGGCAAATTTTCAAATAAAGATGAAAAAAGGTTTTGCACTCTCTGTGATCTCTACAAGCAAAAGTTTATCAATAGATGATCAACAAAGCATCTTGTTTCAGGGTCAGAAATGACCATATAAACTTTCAATAATTATTATTGTGCGTCTGCTGTACTCGGCACTGAATAAACATTATATTGTTCTGTGTACGGTGGAATCAAAATGGTATCCTAAGGTCCAAGCAAATAGCAACAGCCACTTTTATTCGTAGCACATAATGCACTTTATGCATCTTTCCATTTCCGAAAAAAAGTTTCAAATGAGGTTAATACCTCAAAATACTATGGAGCCGGAACAATTGCCAAAGTAAGTGAAATTCAAGAACAACCTTTTGCAATTTACACATAAAAAATGTCTCACGTACTCAAAATGTAAGTGCAAAAAAATAATTAAAAATTCAAACAAAAATCTCTATTTTTTAGTTTAAACAAATTCGGTGAGTTGGCAAATTTAAAAATGAATTTAATAATTCATTTAACGCGATAGATGCCTCCGAAAGATAAAAATTTCAAAAAATACAAATTAATTAATTAAAGTTTTGTTGACATCAATCGCATTATTTGGAAAACAAAATCGCTGAGTTTTACAGGCACAATAGTGGCTTGTCAAAAGGTGATAAAATAATGATAATTTATTGGAATTGAGAATTATCGTTCATAAAGCTGGCAGAATTGAGATGAAACTTAGTAACAATTTGCCAGTTACGGTCAACAACAAGAGCGCCTAAATGGCGTGATTATAAGGGATTTATTTGTCTACAGCATCAGCCGTTATAAAGGATTTTACGGAAATTTCAGATTTTGTGTATTTGTTGGTGAAAATTAGAAATTGTTATTTATTGAATGGAATGACTGCCGAGCTTGAATAGCGTTAATTTAGCCGAAATTATTTACAAACTCAATGTGCAGTTTTTTCTCATTCTTACGGAGGGAAACCTTTTAGACACTTTTCATTGAATTTATTGTGTTTTGTAGATGAAACTGTATCAAGTGCCATCCCAAACTTAGTCTTTTCAATATTTTGGAAAGGAGATCCCTAGTAACCCCTCTTCCTTGGCACTCTGCTGCCTTACATTGAGAAAAATTCTAGATAATATTCGATTTAACATATACTTATAAAAATTAAATTTACCGTAATTTATGCGCCAATAAGAATTTTTAACACTCTATTATGATAATATTTGCACAGCACAATTTAGCTTTGAAATGTGAAAATTCTATAATAGCACCGTTATCAAGGCTCTGTGTGTTATCGCGGTATGGCGTAAGATTTTAGCTTGACTTATGTCGTTGGCGTACGTTGTGCACGACGTATTGACATGACGGATTTCCATGCGTATAAATATTCACTGAATTTGGTAGAAAAAAATGTATTGAAATTAAAATGAGCAAAATTGTTAGCGAATACGGTCGATCAGTCGAGATTTCCGTTTCATGGATAGATTGTCAAGATGGCAATATTCCTGACAAAGCTGTGAGTGCCGGAGACTCGTGTTATGTTGCTAGGGCTAAACATCTGGATGAATACATTCCAGGAAAATTCGTGCAAGGTCACACATCTGCCTATGTTTCTTACGATGGTAAAGAAATAGCTAAATCAGAATATCAAGTAATAAATTTCATGATTATCCGTTTTTATTTATGTTTAGATTCTCGTTGACTCTTCCATACTTGGCGGGCCCAGTATAGAGTGGCATTATACGCGAGGCAACCAAATCCCTTATAGATCTATTGTTGGTGGCACTGACAACGAAAGACCTCTTTATATTGCAAAAAGTGCAATAAATGGGGAAGTTGTCGTTGGAAAATATCTTCCTGAATTTGCCTGTGGATTTTTTCCGTACGGTGGAAAGGAGCACAGAAAAAGTATGGTTGAAATTTTGTGCTGCACAACAAAACAACTTTAATTTCAACATGTTTTTTTAAAATATATAATTGCTTTTTCATTTGTGTTGGAATTTACAGTGAAATTTAGCTAAGTTGCACTTGAATGGGTGAGGTTAGAATGGGCAACTTATTCAAAGGAAAATGCTACCTAATTTCCTCGAGTGGCATCCTTAATTTATTACATCTCGAATTCTTAATCTTTCATTGCAACAACGAACTCTATTAGCCTTGAAAAATTATTCTTTTTTGTTTTCTGAATATCACCTTTTATTTAAAGTAAATAGGATGGCCAAATGATGCCATCAAGGTCCAACGCAGTGCTGGTGTCAAGTTTTGTTCATTTATAATAAATGTCAAAATGTTTCTTGTTTTTATGTGAAATAATAATAATATTTTGCCAGATTCGTTAAATATATTAAATAATCAAACTAATAGAATAGAAAATTTAGAAAATTATTATTATTATTATTATTATTATTATTATTATTATTATTATTATTATTATTATTATTATTATTATTATTATTATTATTATTATTATTATTATTATTATTATTATTATTATTATTATTATTATTATTATTATTATTAATATTATTTCCATAAAATTTTCTACACAATTTGACTATGAATCAGATTCTGTCAAAAATATTATGTCACTTATAAAGAAATCAGAGGTGAAAACCATAAAAAGTCCTTATATTATTATTATTATTATTATTATTATTATTATTATTATTATTATTATTATTATTATTATTATTATTATTATTATTATTATTATTATTATTATTATTATTATTATTATTATTATTATTATTATTATTATTATTATTATTATTATTATTATTATTATTATTATTATTATTATTATTATTATCATTATTATTTATTATTATATTCTATAAATAAAGATTATAACTTACGATCATGTGGAAATCCCAAAGTTCTTTCATTGTAAGTTCTAACAGGCATTGTGCTTGATGTAGAAAAAATAAATAATTACAAAAGAAATAAAGAAATAAAGAAATAATAAAGAAATCAATATTTGTGGGAAATTTTCCTCAATAATTTTGTTCCCTCATTTGCTACAAGTGCTCATGTGCTACAATCAAGGTGCAAATCGGAGGTGCAGTAATATAAAAATCAATGAAACTCCAGAGAATTTCGTATTTTCCCTTGGAAAGAGTAACTCAAAGACCTGGAAAATTTTCTTTTCCGCCAATAATCAAGACAAATAAATTACTAATTTTTCAATGATTTTTACCAAAAATTTTTATATTTCATTTTGTCAATTTTATTTTATTTGTTTTTTTTGTTGATAGCAAATTATTTATTATTGAATTATCTCATTAAATTTATTTTATTTACTGAGTTGTTTTATTAATAATTTATTGATGTTTTAATAGGAGAAATTAATAAATCGATTTCTCGTGTTCAATAATCAATTTAATAATCAATTTAATAATCAGTTTAATAATCAATTTAATAATCAATTCAATAATAAATTTTATAGTCAATTTAATAATCAATTTAATAATCAATTCAGTAATTAATTTAATAATCAATTTAATAATCAATATCCAAAACCCAAAAAATGAGATATATGGCTCCTCGTGTTAATAAATAAATTAACCTTTTCGTCCCTATTTGGTACATAAAGTACAATTCATATTCAGGGACGAAAAATTTAAAGAAACCCTAACAAAATATATCCCTCTTTTAATTAATTACATATAAATGCACTTCTTTCCATCAATTTTTCAGAAACCATGGCACGATAAATCAAAGAATGTTCACGATATGAATAGCACGATAAAAATCTCATTCGCGTTTCAAAATACAGTCAGTTATTTTTATATGCGCGGTAGACACGTTCCTCAGAAAACCTCATAAAAAACTATAAAAAAGACACGACTTACATTGTATAAATAGAGATACGTTCATAATTTTCGAATAGCACATAAAATACAAATAAATTAAGAGTTGACGGAGAAATTGAAAAAACAAATAATTACGTAAAAATAATTATAAAGTTTAATAACTTTTTTTGCCTTTAATATTTTGAAAATTTTGAAACGGAACCCTGTGATTTGAATTCAAAAGTATATGGTTGGTTTAGATTTGATAAAGATTAATACTTTTCTGGACTGAGGGGGAAAAGCGCATAAAAAAAGAATTGACTGTATTATCTGATTTGGATTATTTCATTTTTTTTCAATTTGCTTTTCAACTCACCTGAGTTATAAATTTCTATTTTCAGACTGTTTCCCATACGTAACTTCCTTAATTGGATCGGTTATCCTTGCTCAAGCAGTATCGAGGCGGCTTTCCTTACTTGATATAATGATCACTTAGGTTGTCATCTCTGAGATTCTTGGTTAATTATTTTATGTCTTCAAATTTTTATTTCCTATAGCTTACCACTTTGCCCCTGAAAAATATTTTGAGAAGGAAAATATTCAATCATAAAAAAGTAAAATGCAAAAGACTTAAATTTTGTTGTAGAGTGATCAGGGTTTAATTTTGGTCTAAATATTTTATTTTATGAATAAACAGTGCAGAAATTAGCTTATATATAGCTATTTATTTAAATTAAAGTTTAATAAATGATTCCGCTACCTAACACATTACAAGTTTTCACAATATCTCACTCTCTTTAACAAAAATCGTACTTTATTGTTTTTACATAGTGAAATGTATATTTCCATTCAAATTTCATTTATCAAAACACAAAAACTCCAAGCCACATAGATGAAAATTCTTAAAACACAAATCCACATTTTGTTTTTGAAGCACCTTCTAATTGTAATTGAGGTTCTTATTTTAATTCCCATTTATCTTCATTTCGACTATAGATCAATATTTTTTCCATTAAATTCAAATTTAAAAAGATAAGTGAATTAATCAAACAAATTTCTGCCCAGTGCTATTCGAACAACTTACTATCATTATCTCTCAACCTTCTAGTTCCCAATACCGCCTTCAAGCAGACGTATATATTTTCTTTTAAAAATAAGGTATGAAAAAATTTTGATAATATTAATGAAATCTTAATTGTAAAGAGAAATGACTATTATAAATTTTATTAAAAAAATCAATAAAAATGTGCTGTTTAATATATTATTGATTTTTTTCTGACACTTTTATCATTAGTATCGTATTTGAGCTGCTTTGGTTCGGTTCGGAAGAAACTGTAATTCAAATAATAAATTCTTTATTTTTGTATTTAAAAAATTCAAAAATTGTCCGGTTAGAGAAATATTTTTTTCAGAAATATATTACACATAAATATTACTTTACACTTTATACTGTTTATCAGTAGTATATTGGAATTTGGAAGCGGTCAGAAACAAACGTCATCAACTTGTGTGAATCCACAGCTCAAAACTAGTAATTGAAAATTTGCCAAAATTTCTGCTAACTCCCAATAATAAATAAAAATTTACCGATACAAAAATTTATTTAATATTTTCATGTATAAAACATCTAATAATGTAAATATTTATTGTTTTAATACACAAAATACAAATACTTCTAAAGTTCATGCTTTCTGTTTTCCTTTCAGACAATAATTGATAAAATTAGTAAATTTATTGTTTAATTAATTAATTAGTTTTTGTTTTTACTTCTTGATCGCTTGAGAGTCTCTGTTAATTTGATATTTGTTTCTCACTTTTCCACCTAAAATATTTTGGTTTTTCAGCCTATCATTTAATTAATTACTTTTTTAATTAGATTTTGATTAATTCATGTAATCTCTTATATTATGCTAACATCAATTAATATTAATAATTAATCCAATTTTAAGTGAAATAATCTGTTCTCGGAGAATCCGACAGAATCAATGGCGGATAAATTGTGCATGGATCAATAAAATTACAAAACAAATCGAATTTTTGCACATTCGAATAATTAAAAATGCGTCGAAACACATCTGTAAAGATAGCACCACTCGAGCGAGTCAATGAATGTGCAGTCTCCATTTGGAAAAAATCGCACCATCGTTGCTGTGGCCATCTAATTTGCAATGGTAATTTAATAAACAATTTGGCTCTATACCGCGACACTATTCGTATAAAACTGTTGTCCGTTCAAACTAACAGACAGACGAATATGTATCTACAAACAGATGAGAAACTGAAAAAACAAACCTCTTCACTGACGAAACTTACCGAAATAAAAAAACGAAGCAGTCCGGGTTTGGTGAGCTCAACAAAGCCTCGTTCACAGGAATCTAACATCAATCTCATCCGTGAACAGACTCAATGGGAAACTTGCAGTTCTCAGAAGCAGATCGCGTCGAGAGTGAAAATAAAAAATATGAATGAACAGAATCGGCTGCATATCATGAACAACGTCATGGATCGTCAATTGAGTGTTCAGCTCCATAGAATCACGCTTGATGAATTGGATTTGTTAAATACCAACAAAAAACCGAAACCCACTCGATTGACTGTTCCGAAAAAGTCTCCAGATAATATTAGCCGAAGCCCAGATAACAAATCGGACTCGTGTCTTTTGAACGTCAAACCAAAAGTGGAAGAACCTCATCTGAGACAATCAAAGAGCGCTCAGCACTTAAAACTGAACGCCAGCAGTTTTCGATAGAAATTTTTTTTTATCAATCCTTTACAATTTGTTTAAACCTTTTACCAATGATGTGCTCGAAGGTTAAGTTTTTTAATTGGTTGTTATTTTGTTAAAATATTTAATAAATGAGATTTTATTGTTTTAATTCACTGTGATAAACACTAATTTTTATTGGAATTGAAGTTCATTGAAAAATATTTTTGGAAATTTGAATAATAATAATAATAATAATAATAATAATAATAATAATAATAATAATAATAATAATAATAATAATAATAATAATAATAATAATAATAATAATAATAATAATAATAATAATAATAATAATAATAATATTTATTATTATTATTAGTAATAATTATTACAATAATAATACTTATGTTAATTTATATCTATAGAACGCAAAATTTTGGCACTGTATTTGTAACCTGTCTAGCAAAGCCATCGTTGTTCATTAGAAATTATTAAAAACTATAATAAAAATTACGAAAATTACAAAAATAATATTTTTTCGAGGGAGGATTAATTATTATTAATAAAAACGATAAACGAAAAAATTTCTTTTTTTCTTGGTAGAATCGAAATAATAAATAATTAAGCTAGATTGGATATAAAATTGTAATAATTGTGAGCGCAGTGTGTTTTTTGTGATCAATAAATACATTTTATGTTGTTGGGTTTAAAGTTTAATTTAATAAAGTTTATATATTAGGGAGTCAGACCCAAAGCCGTTTCCTTTTTATATTAACTTTACTAATATCCCAAAAATAGTCAAAGATAAATGATTTTATTTTTAAATTATAAAAAAGCTGTTTTATTTTATTTATAACAAACAAATTTCCAAAAATAATTTTAATTTGAAATTATTGTCTAACGTTTAAAAAATTTAGCAAAACAAATTGTTAAAATTATTTTTAAAAATTCCTAAAATGACATTTGAACTAAATATAATATTTAAAGATAAAAAACGGTTAAAATTGTTTAAAAACTTTAAAAAATTAAACAAGAATTAAAAAAAAATATATGGATAATGTATAAAAAAATGTTTACTCTTTGGTCCTTTATTATATGAATTATAAATAGTGTAATGATATTGAAGGATATGTAAATAAAAATAATATCACACAGAAGATTTAAAAATTTTCAATAATTATGCAGATAATAAACATAATACAGAGCTCTACGTTCCATTTCCGGAGAGATAAAAGTCTAGAAGGACGGAGAGAAATGAAAAAATATAATTGTTACAATATGAATGCATTCATCCACCTAAAAAGCCCTGAGACGATCATTGCAAATATTAAAAATATTTAATAGCAATAACTTGAAGCAATACATTCTCATAAGTCGAAGCAAAATGATCTTTCATGGAATAAATATGAATAGTTTTGATAGCGTAACCCTTTGAAATGGATATTTCATTCAAATCTACTTCTTGTTCATTTACCCAATCAACGCTCTCCCTTTATTTCTTTTTTAAATATAATGCATCAATTAAACACACTAAAATGTGAGAAAAGTATACACAGATAAAATAACACCGAAGTAAAAATAATAAAATCCCAACAAAAATGAAAGAAGTATTCAAGAATAAACGTAGAAATAACACAAATGTTGGGGTTTGGCCAAACAAGCACGAGGAAAAAGAAAAATCACAAAAATCAGGTGTCAATCAATAAAAGTATCAAATATAAAATAATGATTAAGTGCAAAATTTAATAAAAAAAATCCAAAAATTTAAAATAAATATTTAGACAAAATAGACAATCAGCCGAAAAATCCGGGCTAATAAAAATCACAAGCAGTCTGAGAAACCCGATTATCAACAAACTTATTTAATTAGACCTTGGAAAATTGAGAAATTTGGCGAAAATTCCGAGTTCAAAGGAAATCGGACATTGATAAAATTACCCCAAGGCAAGGGAAGTAACGAAACTTCCCAGTTAATAACAAATAAGAAAAGTAAATTAAAAAAATTTCACCAAATAAATTTTAAAAAGTAGTAATCCAATTACCCAAAATGTATAAAAGGCAGAGGCAGCTTAGCCAAGTCGCCAGTTTAAATAGATTAAAATTAGAACAAAGCCATTGACAACTCTTAGCCTACCAGAAAGAAAATCTGCTATCGGATGATCTATATTCGAAAAAAGTACAGGTCGATAGTGACATTGAAAGTGGTTTTATTTTGGTAATTGTTGTTGAATTTATGCGGATAAAGTTGTAACTATTATGGTGATCATTAATAAATGTTATTATGTTGGGTTGATCGATTTATTTAAATAAGGACATAGCACTCAACTTCATAATCATCAATTAGCGATAAGTACAATCACAGAATAAGGAAATAGTTAATTACTTATATTCAACAAAACTTATTCTGTTTAAATCAGGGGTCACAAAGTCTAACGCGGGTTGTGTATGAGTAAAAGCACCATGGGCCGCACTACTTAAAAGATTTTTAAATATGCAAATTATTGTTTATTAATTATTATATATACATAAGTTTGTGTTGGCGAATGGGGTTGGTTTTTATTTTTTTTTTCTAGGGTTTTTGTGCATCTACCCCTAAACGCCAGCAAGATTATTATTCTATCCCTCCTATGTACCCATGGTGATTTCCATGTTGGTATTGCACATAGAGGTTGAAAATTCATGAGCAGGTGAGCTCCATTTCTAGAACTACTCCTCATGATATTTTCACATTCGGGTTCTGGACTGCCGATGGAAGGTCTTACGTCTTTCTTTTTCTATATCCTGGTCCTTACTCGTCTATTCTTACAATTTCCATACTTATTTATCATCTTTACCAATTATTAATAAATGTACCCTTCAAAATTTTGGGCAGCGTTCCTCCCTTATTTTTGGATAAATTTCCTATTTCATTTATTCAATCACGGAATCGACTACATTTTTCCTAATTTACATTTATCTTTCCCTATATTAAAATTTTGATCAACAATTCCTTAATTCCCGGTACTTTTCCCATTATTTTAAGTAATTATAACCCTCTGCGATCACTTCAATAAACGCTACTCTCTTCTGTCAGATCATATCATTCAACTATTGGAAAAATACTTTCAAATTTACATTCCTAGCCTATCCTATCCTTTCCTATTTGATTTTCTGATTTATTTTCTGACAAAGTTTTAAATTTTCCCTACAAAATTTTATTCCCCTTAAATAAAGTCGGACTTCCCAAATTTTATTCCGACTCGCTCCGGCCACATTTTCAGCAGCCGCCTCGAGTATACAACGGCGCCCTGCGTAGCGGTCCCGTGCACAAAGCCGGAACCGACTGCGAACTGCCGAGGGGTTCACGAGGCACGACCCACGAACTCAACTAAGGGTTTTCACCCACTAGCCGGCACACGGTCCGTCCCATGAACCATCTATTGAAATACGTATTATAAATAAGATTTTAGGGGGATTTCTCAGTGGCACCAAAAGATTCCACGACCATCCAGAATAAAATCAAAGTAACAAGACTTCGAAATATATATTTATACAAAAAATAACAGTACTTACAATCCACAGTCATGCAACCAGATTTGAAAAATTGGCATAAATTGGCATAAACACTTTGTCTAAAAATGACTCACGGTTCGTCTAAGAAAGTCTAAAAATTTTTCTATTAGTCACCTGACTGAAAAAATGTCTAAGACAGTCTAAAAATTGTGAAAATGACTGCCGTATATATAGTATTTTTGTGCCTGTGTGCGACTAATGGGCGATTTTTCGCCATTTTTAGGGCTTTTTAATTATTTTATTTATTTCAAAATATTTTTGTAATTTTTTATATATTTTTCTTTATTTTTTGATATATTAATATTTTATTGTTGAATTTTATTTTTATTGTTATTTTCTTAAAATATTATTTTTAAACCCCAATATTTTGTTTTCTGGTCGCCTCTTCTGCCTGTGTTTTTTCTAAACCTTATTTTGCAAGGTTTTGGCAGTTTATTTTATTTTTCGTATGTTTCTTTTTGCATCTGTAGGCATTTTTCGAAATTTTAATTAATTATTTGTTTTATTTAATTTTTGTTATATTTTTAATTTGTTTTAATTAATATGTTTTATTTTATTTTTGATATCTTCTTGCGGTGAGTGCTTATGTTACAGCAGCCATATTGACAATTTCCAAACGACATTAATTATTTTGTTTTAACTTATACAATTTTCACCTTTTTGTTTAAATTGGTTTTGTAATTTTTGTTTTAATTTTGGCTCTAAGCCCAACATTTGGTTAAATTACAAAATCCATGTGTTTCGTTTCGGGAACAAGAGACAACGTCATGGGCCGCGTGTTTGAGAAGCCTGGTTTAAATTAACTTAAATATATACAATTTTGTACATTATAACATTTATTACTAGTACCATTTTGTCGTAGAACCACTACAAATAGTTTTGTCAAACAAGCACATTTAATAACGAGACATAACATCATTGTTTTCTAACACAAGTGACACAAATTTCTGCCTAACTTCATAAGTGATCCTGAATGATGGCTTAAATAAATTAATAAATCAAATAAAGTATTTGGAAATACTATCATAATATCAATCCAAGTGATCAACCTTATAGGTGAAACGTAAAGTTAATGACGAATGAATACATTGATAAAACCAAAGATAATTTCATTTCAATGTTTGAAAAACCCTGAAAAGTCAAATAAATGAAAAATTAAATTAAGTAGGATAATACATACCGTAATTTAATCAGCTCTGTGCTGGGGGCACGTATCCATTGGTATTAGTGTCGGCAAAGTCATCACACAAAATAAGGATTGCAATGATCAACCAAAATTATAACAAATGGAAACGTACAAAACCAGGAGAAACAAAGCGTAAACGGAATGGGATCTTACACGAGTTTCAAAAAGATGATAGACTCGCTGCAATTTTAAACAGTAATGACGAAATTTGTTGTATAATTTGTAATTCAAAGGATTAAATAAAGACTTATAAATTGTTGGTTAGTTAACAAGGATTTATATTTCCTTAAATGTTAACTGAGTTAAAAATTGAGAGAAACCAGAGAAAGTAAAAAAATCGAGCTCAGACCTTATAATGTTAACTTGTCGAACCCATGATACGCTATAGTCATTATATTATTATAAGAAAGACTCGCTTCTGGCGAATGATCAACCACTCGGACACAATTCCAACGTTGATTAGCAACGGGTGCTGAGTCGAGTCAATACATACATTGGTTATTAAGTAGCAGCAATATGCATAATTTGTTTAATATGATTATGCAACGTGACATTTTAAAATATATTCTTAAACTTCGTCACAAATCTCTATAATTCGTGACATAATATTTAGGCAGTCAAAATAGCAATCATTTTAAATTAAAGTGAAAAAAATTAACTTAAATTTTTGTTGTAAACCATAGCATTGATTGATTAAATAATACGCTCTTCCTCATAGTTTTCATATTTTATATAATTTTAGTCATTCAAATGTAATAAATATTTTGGATTAAAAAATTGGGAATATAGCGGATAAAATAAACGAATGTCAATAAATCTTGTATTATCCTGACACATGTACTCATATTACCATAAATATAAATTAAAAATTAAGATTATTAATAAAACAAATCCTGGAAACAATTTGATGGATAATTTAATTTTCTTCTTACGTAAAAGCAAATTAATAATTTAAATTTTATTTATCGGTGAAAAATATTATTAAGTGTTTAAATATCTAAATTTGTTTGTTGTCTTTTTCAAATATTTACAAATCATCGTTAAATTTCAAATGGTTAGGATTTTATATTAATTTATTATTTAATTTAGTTTTTATTTTATAGGAACCAACTCTTTATACAATTAAAGCTATTTTAATATTGGATAATGAAGGAAAACGAATAATATCTAAAGTGTGTTATAATTATAGTTTTATTTTTTATCTAACCTTTCAGTATTTTGACAATCAAGCGTTTCCGTCAAATAAAAGTCGATTAGGTTTCGAAACAAGATTATTTAGTAAAACTAGCAAAATCCCAACTGCCGAAATCATCCTTTTTGAAGGCTATACGTGTGTTTATCGAAACAATGTCGATTTATTCTTTTATGTTATTGGTGATGTTTATGAAAATGAAGTTAATTTTAAAGTTGTTATTATGATAATTTATTTAGATTTTTTAGCTCTTATTAGCAAATGCACTTCAGTGTTTGTATGATTCAATTCATCAAATATTGAAGCATAATGTGGAAAAGAAACAACTTTTGGAATGTTTAGATTTAATTCTTTTAGCTTTAGATGAACTTTGTGATGGAGGGTGAAAATTTTTTTTAATTAATATGTTTAAGATTGTTAAATCATAGAATTCTGATGGAAAGTGATTCAACGTCATTAACCAGTCGAGTTGGAGTAAAACAAGAAGAAACTCCTCTGGGCGAGCAAACGATGGGCCAGGTGATCAAAAGTGCTCGGGAACAATTGAAATTGTCGAATCTGTTGAGAGGATAAATTATTTCAAATTTTATTAAATAAATTTTTCTTGAATATTTTAATTATAATTTCAAATTTGTTTATTGAATAAAATTTAATTGGTAATTCGGTTAATCAAGAGTTCTAAATGATTTCTGGTTCTACTGGTTGTGACTATTGATTTATTCTAATGTTCTTTTTTGTGTTAATTGCTAAAATTTCAATGCTTAATGATTTGTGATGTAAATATTTATAATTAAATGAAAATACAACGTTAAAATATTAATACTTTGGCTTTGAATTAAAATCAAATAAATTAATCTAATTTGAATGCCGCTATTATTAATTTCATAGAAACAATTATTAAAATAAGGAAAATTTAGAAAATATTAAATCTCGTTAATATAAAAAAAGGAACTTTATTTATTTCCACAAGCTTAATAGATTAATTGGGTTGGATAAAAAGCGTTGAAATCATCGATATGTCTTCGGAGCTTTTAAGTAAGCATATTTAGTTTAGGCTAATATTTCATACCAACAATTCACTGTTGAAAGAAATGAGTAGAGATAATTTTAGAGTGCTGATGATGTTATACGCCTCTAATTGCTTTTGTCACCTAGGTAGCGTTGACTTAAATTTAGGGTTTTAATGAATAGATGTCAAAAGGCTATTGATTTCCCCCATCATGCTAGTTACTGTGAGTATTCAGCACACTTCTTTGTTACTGTATAATGTTGGCGGTTGTACCTGAGGAGGTGATCTCACGAAGTGATAGTCTTTGAAACATATCCTCTTTCTCACTAGTGGTGGGTTACATGGTTTCGTTATTTGTTTAAATTGTCTTGTGGTTGCCCCAGTAACGCCATACAAAATACTTCTAGCTACCACTCGGCACCCATTGCTAGGCAACGTTGGAAATGTGTTCGAGTGGGTGGATTGTCCGCAAAAAGTGAGCATTATTACTAATACTGTAATTGCTCGGACAACCCTCGGGTTCACGAGCTGTCGATAGAAGACCTATGCTCGCTTTACTCTGTCCATTGTGTAAGAAAGTTCAAGATCGGATTTCTGTTGACCGTTGGAGATGGAACGATGGTGCGAGAATGCGGTACGGGTATTCATGATGATGATCTTACGTAAATCATGACTTGTAGCCGATTACTTGGAATTAAATTAACAGTGAATACAACTTATTTATTCAAATCAGCAAGGAAAAGATATATAACATCCTTGCGTCCCGGCCGACGATTGCTTGATGGAACGGTGGACGGATTTGTGGATGGTGTTACATTATTGTGGGGATCTCGATACGGCAACTGTGACGGGGCGAAGACAAGCGGATACGTTACCGCTTCCCCCTCACGACAAACTGCTAGGGCGACCTCTAGTCCCCTGATTTGTGTGCGGAGGCTCTGATTGAGCTGTCGCTCCTCCGCCCAACCCTTTTGAGCTGCAGTGAGCCTGAGATAGAGGGCCTTCGTCCTTTTCGGGTCCGACCAGGTTGCCTTGATTTGCTGCACCTCCAGAGTTATCTGGGTTATTTGGCTAAGTAGATTTGCATTTGCACTTCTAGCGTGATCTAATTCGGTTTGTAGAAATTTGATAGTTGCCATTGCTACAATAAACAAAAATCTTTAAATTTCTTTATGGACTTAAATAAATGAAATTATGATTATTACAAACATAGTTATAAGAATGAATCCATTCACGAAAAGAATTAAGACGAACGACATTTAAAAATTTTTTAAAGTTCCATCACATTAATAACACAAAATTATCGTTTATGTCCTTTGTCCGAGGAATCAGGGTTCTTCGAAGAATTGTTTTTAAAACCCTTCCTCCGGGGAGAAATCTGGAATGGTCGTCGGGTGTTGCGGACCGGTCAAGGTGGATGGGTCTCCGCAATACGCCCGACGAGGATGCCCTCTTCGACATTAGTGAGGTACATCCGGGCTTTGACCACGTTTAGGTCAACTTGCTCCTGCACCCTCTCCCATTGAGCGAGGAGGTTCCGCGCGTGGTCGCGGATTTCTTCGGCAGGATATTGCTGCTCATTTGGCCAACAAGGATCCTTTCCCAGGCCCAATATCCGCCAAGTGGTGGGATATGGCCTTTTAGGTTGGAGGCTCCTCAATGATTGTTGCCGTCGGTCGGGCTCCCTTCCAAGACCGACGCCATTCATCTGCTACCTGGGCGGGGATCCAGTCGAGCGGCATGGTTTCTTCTGAAATATCATTATAGTTAAATAGTTGGATATGATGAGATAAGAAGTCAATCTATCTTAATCGTAACTTGCCGTTTAAGGTCAAATAATATCTTCCGTCGGCTAAGCATCGTGAACGACCAGTTTAATTTACTCTCTGAAACGGATAGCGATTGATTTGCGTCCTACGCGAATGTTCCTAAAGTTGTCCAAATCGTCTGTGTAACTCAATAACTAGTCGCGCAGGATTCACAGGAAAATAAAGGTTTAATTATCACTTTTTTATACGAGAGGTATTAGTTGCTTTAGAAATGTTATAATAAATTCATTTTTGATTTATGTAAAATAATTCTTGATGTAAAAACTGATGAGGGGAAATACCTATAGAATTCGTGAAACGGGAGTAATTGTTACTAGTTATTCAAAAAAAATCATCGCAATCGCGGATCAAAATCTTTATCCAACAACAGTAAATTTTCCTATGATAATTTATACCCTGAAGTCTACGCGGTATTTACTCATTTTTTCTTATACTCTATGTGAATATTTGGGCTAATGGGTTAAACAATAAATATAATATTGCAATTTAAACTATCAAAATCAAAATTTTATTAAATCTAATTAAATCTTTAATCATTAAAGTATTTTTCAAACGGCGAAATACGACTGTTTATTTGTAAAACTTACGATGCAAATGCATTCAGGTAATTATTCTATCTCATAAAATGTAATCCGCCTGTACTTCTTTTATAATTGTTATAACAGTTTTAAAATAATGCGGTACCTCGTTATTACAACTGGTTAATTTGCGGGAACTAAAATTTTTAATAGAATTTCATTTATAACTTTAAAAGTTTTGCATTTTTCCTGGAATATGCTCGGATTATTGGTAATTTGTATTCTAACTGCCTTTCAGCAAACCTAGTCGACGAAATGCAGTCAGGAATATTGAAAATTTCGGTTAATTTTAATTTAGGGATTAATTTATGAGGGGCAATTAAAATGGTTATTCGTTAAACATTTGTGACGTTAGAAAATTAAATTAGTCAAAAGAAATTATATAAAACTACCTTGCAAGTTCGATTCTTCTGATAAATTCCCTATGGCTGTATAATCCATGTTATAAGGTAAGAATAACTTTCGCAATCAATAATGACCTGGCTGGACTTTCGATATATAATGCGTGTATTTCCGTTATGGTGCAATGGTGAAGGAATTTATTTATTTTAAATCAAATCTCGACGATCAGAACGATTTCCGGTTTATCGATTTTCAGGTTGGATTGTTTGATTTTATTTGTTGATAGTTAATTTTTTCTAATTTTATTTTAGTATGTTAACCGATTTCATGAAACTCTCTACAGGTGGAAATGAGCGGGGCGATGTTAAATTCGGGTAAGTTCACATTTCCTTATTTATATTATCTACCGTTTATTTTAGAAAATTATGAGACTCGGGTCGGATTTGGCGTATGAAATTTTGTCGAAATTCGGAGTTTATTATTCCGAACACTATGCTGGATCAATTTCAGTTCCTTGGCAGGTTAACGTTTCAATTATTTCGTATAATTTTATCGACATATTAGGAAATACTTGGAAACTCTACCGATGAATTTTTTGGAATGTAATTTCTTCTCGAAGGTTATCGCGATTTAACACGTTGGAATTTCATTATGTTCATATCATTGGGATTTCGCAATGGGTAATTATTAACCGTCTACTGAAAATGTATTTGGAATGCGCTTCTTATGCTAAACTGGATTTGTTTTAATTCGATATCGGTAGTAAGCCTATTCTTTTATTTTAATTGATTTATGTAATATTAATATAAATTTATGGTCGTTTCTTTATGCTTTAATCGATTTATGTAATATTAATATACATTTATAGTCTTCTGTTTTGATTTTTTATCGGTTTCATAGGGCAATAGTCGCATTGAATCTCGGGTTTTAGGATTATTTTTGGGGGTTTTATCAGTAGTTAATGCTATAGCGATCTTTAATTAAAACATTATAGTCAAATTAAATTTATTAAGCAAATTTATATCATCAATTTGATTTAGTTTATAATAACGAATTAATTTTATCTATATCAACGATTTCATTTTTATTTATTCCCCGTACCCATTCCCTTTAATAAGCCTTAGGCGCATTTTATGTTTATATTACAGTTAATGAGTGCCCACTGGACTACTCGGTGTGATGATTTTGAGCCGTGTGTAAAATAATTTAGGTCGATTTTACAGAAATGAGAAACGAGGAAGCAGCCAAAAGACTCCTTCCTTATTTCTCGTTTCTTCTATACGGGATAATATTGACGTTCCAACCCCTGCGTTCCGCACGCTGTGTCTTCACGGACACAGATCATTGGCGATTTTCCACGCGCTTACACGAGTCTGAGTTATATGTTGATTTTACTGACTTGCGATATGTGTTGGCTGTGGGCCAAAAAAATTTCGATAGATTAATTTTATTAAATGTATAAAACAATTTTTAAATATTATAAATTTTTATTAATGCATATAACAAGTAAAACATAAAGTTACCATACAATCCATTCCATAAATAAAATTCATAAAAAATGCATCTCCCCCCACGCCGACATCCAAGCAGAGCTCCATCGAGGTTGCGAGGAAGTGACGTGGAGAGAGAGTTCCAAATAAAACTACTTCTCACCTAAAAATAAAAGGCTTCACGATAGGTTTTCAAACAAAATTCAAAATGATTTTTGATTCAAAAATGGTGAAAATTGGTCAAATTTTATGTGAAAATGAATCGGTATTTATACCTATTTTCTGTCCCTAACCTCGCATGTTAGTTTTGATGTAGTAAAACAAAATTCGACCTTGTTATTTTCTAGTGTACTCTAATCTTTAATTTTATTATTTTTTTAATTTATTTTAATAATTTTTTATTTAGAATTTTTATTGAATTATTACTAATTCAAATTTTTTGATTTAAGTTTCATTTTCATGAACTTTTATCGATTTATTAATTTTCGGTCGAATTCGTTGGGTTTTCATGTTATGTTAGTGTTTGTATGGTGCGAATTTTGTTGCATTTAGTTATTATTTTTAATTTATTTTTATGTTTATTATTTTATATGTAATTCTCTTTTTTCTCATATTTGATGGGGTTTAATTGGTGTTTTTAATAGGTTTATTTTAAATTTGCATGTGTTGGCTCAGAGCAAAAATTAAAACAAAAATTACAAAACCAATTTAAACAAAAAGGTGAAAATTGTATAAGTTAAAACAAAATAATTAATGTCGTTTGGAAATTGTCAATATGGCTGCTGTAACATAAGCACTCACCGCAAGAAGATATCAAAAATAAAATAAAACATATTAATTAAAACAAATTAAAAATATAACAAAAATTAAATAAAACAAATAATTAATTAAAATTTCGAAAAATGCCTACAGATGCAAAAAGAAACATACGAAAAATAAAATAAACTGCCAAAACCTTGCAAAATAAGGTTTAGAAAAAACACAGGCAGAAGAGGCGACCAGAAAACAAAATATTGGGGTTTAAAAATAATATTTTAAGAAAATAATAATAAAAATAAAATCCAACAATAAAATATTAATATATCAAAAAATAAAGAAAAATATATAAAAAATTACAAAAATATTTTGAAATAAATAAAATAATTAAAAAGCCCTAAAAATGGCGAAAAATCGCCCATTGGTCGCACATAGGCACAAAAACACTATATATACAGCAGTCATTTTCATAATTTCTAACCGAATTTTAACAGACTGTCTTAGACATTTTTTCAGTCAGGTGACTACTAGAAAAATTTTTAGACATTTTTAGACTAGCAGTGAATCATTCTTAGACCAAATTTTGTATGCCAATTTATGCCAATTTTTCAAATCTGGTTGCATGACTGTGGATTGTAAGTACTGTTATTTTTTGTATAAATATATATTTCGAAGTCTTGTTACTTTGATTTTATTCTGGATGGTCGTGGAATCTTTTGGTGCCACTGACAAGTCCCCCTAAAATCTTATTTATAATAAGTATAGTAATAGATGGCCCATGGGACGGATCTCGGGCCGGCTAGTGGGTGAAAACCCTTAGTTGAGCTCGTGGGTCATGCCTCGTGGACCCCTCGGCAGTCCGCAGTCGGGTCTGGCGATTATGCACAGGACCGCTACGCAGGGCGCCGTTGTATACTCGGGGCGGCTACTGAAAAGTGGCCGGAACGAGTCGGAATAAAATTCGGGAAGTGCGACTTTAGTTAAGCGGGAATAAAGTTTTGTAGGGAAAATTTAACACTTTGTCAGAAAATATATCAGAAAATCAAATAGGAAAAGATAGGATAGGCTAGGAATGTAAATTTGAAAGTTTTTTCCGAAAGTTGAATGATCTATTCTGACAGAAGAGGGAAATGTTTTCTTAAAGTGACCGCAGAGGGTTGTAACTACTTAAAATCATGGGAAATGTACCGGGAGTTAAAGAATTATTAATCAAATTTTAATGTAGAGAAAGATAAAGGTAAATTAGGAAAAATGTAGTCGATTCCGTGATTGAATAAATGAAATAGGAAATTTGCCGAAAAATAAGGGAGGAACGTTGCCCAAATTTTTGGAGGATACATTTATAAATAACGCGTAAAAATGATGAATAAGTATGGAAATTGTAGGAATAGACGAGTAAGGACCAGGATATAGAAAGAGAAAGACGTAAGACCTTCCATCGGCAGTCCAGAACCCGAAAGTGAAAATATCATGAGGAGTAGTTCTAGAAATGGAGCTCACCTGCTCATGAATTTTCAACCTCTATGTACAGTACCAACATGGCAATCACCATGGGTGCATAGGAGGAATAGGATAATAATCTTGCTGGCGTTTAGGGGGTAGTCACACAAAAAACCCTAGAAAAAATAAATAAAAATCCACCCCATTCGCCAGCACATGTTATGTTTGCATGTGTGTTACCGATCCATTTAAACATTTTCCAAGTCCATATGTGTTCTGGCCCAACACTAGCTACTGATAGAAGGTCTTAATCTTTTGCTATTCTACCTCTTATTTTGCCGGTGCTTTCCATTTTACTAAAATTTACTCACTCTGAGAGACTACTTCACTGCACCCTTTTCACCATTACTCACATACGCTTGAGTAAAATGTAAATTGGTTTATCGACAATTTTTTTTTGATTTTCTGGTCTTAACTGATCGTTTGGATGAAGTGAGATTTAATTACTAAAAATGAGAAACGAAAATATTCTCGAAACATTTATTTATGTTGAAGTCACAAAATGTTATTTGAAATCCAAACGTGCACTGGCTACTTAAATAAATAACAACGATAAGTCTTATATACAAATTTATTTAACAATAAAATTTACTTTATAATCCGATGTCATCTGGTTTATGTAATGTCCAAAAAGGAAACTGGGTGGTTGTTTTGTGAAATGTTATAATGTAAATAGTGAATTTTGTGTTAATACCTGTGGTTTTGTTCCATATTTGTCTAACGTTTCTGTCCGTTATATTTTATGACCTCTTAAAGGTTGCATTTAAAAAGATTTTGTGTAATTTTTGGGTCAATCAACTAAAATTTTGTACGATATTTATACTGGATTGGAAAGTTAATTATTACTAAAAATTATCACTATCCTTTTGTGACGCGTTTGCTTTTTAAGCAATTTCAGATTTATAAAGAACTGAACTGAAATTATTGAATTTTTGGCCAACATAAAATCGTGTAAAAGTGAATAAAAAGGAAAGTGTACCTAAGAAAAAAATCGTGTAAAACTGATTTGAGTAAAAAACAACCGTGTAAAAAATATAGTATATATCAAGCGCGCAAAGGCTTGAGCCCCCACCCCCTCCCCAAGCTCATAAAAAATCTTTACATTGATTTTGATTTTTACCCTATTTTAATGAGTGAAATTATTTTAATTATTAACTAAAAATGTGACCGGCAAGTGATGGATCCAGTGCTACAGCATTGCTTGCACGGTACGTTAATAGCATTGACACGCCAGGGAGGAGTGTGAACATGACACTTCAAATATCTGCAGAATGTTTTTCTATTGTCCGGTTATGTCACTGTGTGAATCGACCTTAAGTCGGCAAAATAATAAAAATTGTTATTGGTGACGTTGACTGTGTAACATAAGCGGCTCACTATGTAGTAAATAATGTATACTCTGCAAGTTTACTAGTCATTTTACGCACCTGGACCCCTCCCTAGAGAAAGACCTGGATGCGCCCCTGGTGTATTGTTGGGCTTAAAGCCACAATATAAACAAAAAATAAATTTATGTCAATTAAAACAAATTGTTTAATTATTAAAATGGCATACACAAGCACCGCAGGCGGATATTAAAAATAAAAGTAAAAACATCAAATAAAACAAAAAAATACATAACAAAAATAAATAAAACAAAATTAATAAAATCCAAAGAAAGCTTACAGAATATCCAAACCTTGCAAAAGAAGATTTAGATAATACACAGGCGGAAGCGGCAACCAATAAACTAACTTTTTAATGGTCAAAAAGAATAATGACCCAGAATAATAATAAAAATAAATTCAGAAAAATATAAATAATATATCAAAAAATATTAAAAATTTAATAAAATTAATAAAAACCCCTCAAAATGGCCAAAAACGTCTATTGGTCACACACACACACAAAACAACTATATATATGATAGCCAAATTCATAATTTAATCGCTTTAATTTTATGCAAAATTTTGTCTGAAAATTTTCTAGTTGGAAGCAACTTGTAAGTAGTTTGTGTTTTTCATATTAATATATATTTGCATATATTAAAGTTTTGTTTTTACGAATTTTAACTTTATTCTGGGTGTTCGTGGCATCTTTTGGTGTCGTCGACAAGTTCCTTTAAAGTCATATTTATATGTAGTAAGTATTGGAATAGAATTTCTGGGTGGTAAAATGGTGGCGCTACTAGCTAGTTCAGTTTAGCTAGTGGAAGCGCTGTTCGACTATTCTAAATCCCTTGATAAGTGCGTCGGGTTCTAGTAATTGTGCACAGGTACTGTTCCACAGGTCGTTAATGTACCACCCTACTTCGCCTGACGAAAACATCTGTCGTAGTAGCACTATAACTTTGAGCAGTTCGGACTAAGTTGAGGGGGAAAAGGGTTTTGTTGATTGAATTGAAAATTTTAAAATTTTTGAAAGATACAATAATAAATAATGGGTAAAGTTGACAAATAGATAAAGGAATTGTAGAAATAGACGAATAAGGACCAAAATATAGAAAGATAAAGACGTAAGACCTTCCATCGGCAGTCAAGAACCCAATAGTGAAAATATCATGAGGAGTAGTTCTAGAAATGGAGCTCACCTGCTCATGAATTTTCAACCCTATGTACAGTACCAACATGGTAACAAACCAGGGGTAAATAGGAGGGATAGAAAAGTTATCTTGATGGCGTTTAGGTGGGAATCACACATGAACCCTAGAAAAAAATAAATTAAAATCACCCTATTCACCAACAGTTTATGTATATTTTTACTATTAACATTAAAAACATTCCTATTTTTTAAACTTCTTACATTATCATAAACGAGATTTTAGACAATATCTGTATGGCAAAAGGTTTATTACAAGAATAGATCACATAATTTTGACTGACATGAACTCTACGGAGAAACCAGTTAGTTCATAATTTCAGCCGTCGCTTACAAAGTTATCAAAAAGTGATTTTGAGTTACAGTATAGAAAAGGCGATGATCATGGAAATGCAGTCGGATAATCAGGAATCAAAAATGAACTTTTTTGCAATATGAAACAAAAAACAAATATGCCAAAGGAGGAAAATTCAAGATAAAGTTTATTAATAGTTTACAAAATAATGCAACTATTGTAGAGGTTGTCAAAATGAAACGAAACGGAGGCATTATTTTTAAAGATATTATTGATCTATTTGGTGATGAAGTAAACGAAAAATATATTAAAGATGGATCAGCACGATTGCTTAGAGTTACATTCACAGAAAGCTGTATACTGATACATATTAGAGTTACCAATTTTATCGGAATTCCTAGTATTTAAAACGTCCATAACTTTAGATAATAACAATTTCAAATAATTTGCAAAACTAAAATATATTCTTAAAACAACAACGTTAGATAAAATTAAATCTTTTTAAGGAGGTTTTCTGATATATAAATACGCTCAGCAGATTTTCAACCTTCCACAATCATACTATTAATTAATTTATTTTTGAATTTTAATTTTAAATTTAAAATATTATTCCACATTCCCCTCTTTTTAAAAGGTTTCAGCCATTCTATGTTTCTGATCATGTATTTTCCACTGTCCATCTTTATTTCAAAGCTTCTCATCATGTCTTTGTTCAATAATCTTTTCTGGATCTTTATATCTGTCATCATTTTATTTCTTACATCTTTCTTCATTAATACCAGATCTCCCAATTTAAATATTCTATCACTGTTAGTATTGGCTTTTTCGATTTGCTTTAATTCTTTGTCTAAATATTCAAGAAAAATCATTTTCCCAAATACTAATTCAGCTGGAGTTTTATTAATTGATTTTGAAACGTTGAATTTAGCATAAATTCTAGCTCTTGAAGTATTTCTACCAAATTTTTATGAATCTTATCTTTTAATGTTATATGAAGTGCATGCCGTATAGTACGGAATTGTCGCTCGATTTGTCCGTTTGCTGAATGGTCGTATAGACTTGAAAAATTATTTCTTGTTCTATATTTCTTACACAATTCTTCTATCATCATACTTTCAAAACTCTTTCCTTTATCGGTATTGATAATCCTAGATGATCCATGTTTCAAATATTCACTGATTCAATATAGATGCTGTGGTTTTTTCATTTTGAGTGCTTACTTCGTGTAAAGATACATATTTACTATGTTGATCTATTACTACTAATATATATTTTTTATTGTATATGTTATTTACGAAAGGCCCACAAAAATCTATGAAAATGGATTCAAACAGTTCAACTTCCTTCGGTGTAATTATTTTTTCTTTTGTTTATTCTGTGGATATTTTCCTCAATTGACAATTTTCACAGCTTTGTATAATTTCTTTTATCCACTTTGTCACATTTCCATGGCAAAATTAACTTGTAAGTATTTTTCAAATTTTTTCCAACCTTTTTGACAAAACGTTTTATGATAATTTATGATAAAATCTTCTCGCCTGTTTTACGGTATACATATCTTACCCTCTTTAGTTTTTACCATCCCGTTTTCGATATAAAATGCCCAATTTTATTGATATTTTCACTAATTTTATCTATTATCACTAAATAATAAAATATAAACAAGCTATAATTTTACGGTTCATTATGAATCAGTATAAAAAAAGGAGATCAGTAAAGAAAAAATTTATAATATAAAGCATTTATAGTATGACCAATAGTACATAAAAGTAATTCACTTTACTAATATATATATATATATATATATATAATTTATTTCTAATTGAGAATGCAAATATTTTAAATCTGATTTTATTTAATTATAACTAAACATACAGATTTTATATATTAATTAATAAATACTAATAGAACAAATATTAGTCAGTTCGCGATAACTCATTAATTTGACAAGCGATTAATAAAGTATAATAAAACAAAATTCATTTTAATAATTGTACTGAATTAAAAATGATAAACTAAATAATTCACAAAACATTAAAAAAAATTAATAATATTAAGGTGAAACACAAAGAGAAAAATAAAGCAAATATTATTTATTATCATATCTGATTCCTGTTGCTTTCTCAAGCTGTATTTTCATGAGTTTCAATTGAATAAATGCTGCCTCGTGTTGCATTGCCAATACTTTCATTCTCATGGTATGTTCGGATTTCCACATAGTCAGAACTTCTTCCTGGGAAGATTTACTCATTTGTGACAACAGCGGAGAGAATGGAACCGAATTCACTGGATCTGAAATTACAAACGATCTTGTCGAAATAACAGTTCCAGTTAGCTAAATCAATCTTACTCAAAATCATTTTTACAGGATTTATCCATTAAGTCTTGCTCGTCTTTTGAATCCACCGAATCATCCTTCATTGTTTCAATTGTTTCGCCAAGATTCTTCAAGTTTTCATTTATTAACGCCTGTTCAATAGGAGAACAAATAGACCAGGACTCTATGGAATTATGGTGTTCTGTTTTCGATTCCGAAGCAACTGAAACTCCCAACAAATTAGACAACTCACTTGCTCGAGAAAATCGTCCAGGCCCAAATAAATATTTCGTTTCTCGATTTTCAATCAAAAAATTCCAAACCATATCATTCAGATGGCTCCAAGAACTCGTGTTCATTAAGCCTTGACGGACTTTTCGTCTGGTTTTCGTCAGAAGATTTTCCCATTTCTTTTTCACTTGTTCTGGGGTTCGTTTCTGGAAATAGATCCCCATTATTGCTGTGACTTCTTCCCAAGCGGACTTTTTCAATCGATGCGAAGACGGAGAGAGAGAAAGAATTATTTCACTGCGACATTTCATTTCTTTCAGCATCAATTCGATTTCTTCGAGTGGGAAATTGTCGGCTCTCGACTTGTGGACATCAATCATTTGAGATGGAATCGATAGAAGCTCGTCGTTGAATTGATTCGGAGAGCAGATTTCCATAATTTTAAAATTTATTTTTGTAAATATTTATTCTAAACTATTATGTATAAAGATTTGTAACTCTCTTACACTACTGTTACTTTGTAATCAATAATCTCTCTTATGTTACTCTCTCTCTCTATGCCTGTCTCTCTTCAGTTGAAGTGTGTAAATCCATGACTTAGAGTAGAGTGTTGTACAGCATGTATTATCTGCCATGCACACACACGCTACACCCATTCACGTATCACCCGATGCCTGCAGTGAGTGTGTGCCATTAACCTGACTCAATGAAAGAGAGGGAATCTAAGTAACTTTGCATTCTTCACTATATACACTGATAAATGGGAATAGACATTTTAATGCCGTTTTAAACAATATATTAATATATAAAAAACAAGCTACAATTATATTAATAGAAAATATTGAAAGGAAAAAAAAATCTAATAGAAATAATGTATTTGTTAGTCCTTTAAAAAGCGTTAAATCCTCTGAGAAAGAATTAAATATCAATTAAAAATAATTAATTAATTAATAATATTTAATTATTAAAGTAAAAAATACAAAAATTCATAAACGAATAATGTCAAGATCGAAAAAATAAAAATTTAAAATAGTAATAAAATTTTCCGTTTTTTGTTTATTTTAGAATTTTAAAAACCGCTATGAAATAAAATATAAATATAAATTAATCAAAATGAAAAAATATAAAGTTAATTTGAATTTAGTAAAATACAAAATAGACACGTGAAAAGTTAATTATAAATCCAATAATTTTAAGTCAATATAAAAGCTCAGAATGTATATAATTGTAAAATTAATTAATTAATTAGTTTGCATTTCTTTAAAACCATTGCCTATGGAGCCCCTGTTTTGCGGCAGTGGACTTGTCACAATAAAAGAAAGTCACAGAGATTTTACATTTCAAAGATTAATATTTTGAAATTGAGGATTTCCTAATAAAAATGCTTCAGAAAAAGTTACTTTTCTTTTAGATAAAATTTTAATAAATCTTTTACTTACTGCCATTTTAGTTTTCTTACTAATTCGAGTCTGGCTGGAAAAAATTAGGGGGAATGATGAGTACCATTCATTGGACATCCAATAAACCGTCTTTTGACTTTCAATTCCGAAATCAAAGAATCACTATCAATGGCATCACTTAGAATCCATCAAACCCTTTGGATGAAGACAATACAGTGATGCACCAGCTACATTCTGATTGAAAATATTGGTCAATAGTAATAGGCGTAACACTGATTTTTATTTGTTGAAGAGAAGAAAATATCAAGATACAGAAGTGTAAAACAGAAAAATTTTGTGTTAATAGTAAAGATTTTCTTACGGAAATGATAAGTGAAATGATAATAGTAGGTAGTTTTGACTCCATGTGCTCTATAAAGTAAAACACAGTACTCCTAACGTATATTTGTTTTTACAGCTATTTATCACAAATTACACACCAAAAAAATATTACAGCAAGATGAGTCCCTCTACGATTGTTTCGTTTCGTAGACTTTGTCACAATAATCACCTTCAATAATCTGATCTTGCTTTGGTTCTAACTACTCTACGAAGCCCTTTCAATATTTCTTTTGCTCTACTTCAATAAATTTTATTAATCTCCAATTCCTATTCCATTACCTGCTGCAAAATGCCGGTGATTAACACTAGAACTAAGAAGACATACCATATACCTATTTCTACCAACCGGTCAAAACGACCGGTTTGTTTGTTTAATTAAACAAAATAGCAGAATTCAAGAAATAAAACTGTAAATTCATAAGATAATTTAATTAAAAAAAAATATTTCATTCAAATATTGTAATTACATAACATAAAGAGTAGTATCATTCATTTGTATTTAGGTTTTCATTTTATTTACGACAATTTTTACATTTCCAAAATTTTTTTAAAAGTAAATTTGCCACAACATATTTTTGGCAATGAGCACAGATATTTGCGGGTTTATTCTCATTGCATAAACCTATTTGACACGTTTTTCGTATGTTAAAATTTTCAGGACTCTTCAAGAGGTTGTTCAAGTATTCTAGTTCCAATGAGTCTTGATACTTTCCTGAAAGTTTTTCTGCTAATTGAAACAAGAAATCTTTTCTTGATAAATTTTCTCCAGTTGTTTCTTTGTATGAAATCCACGCATTTATTGCAGCTAAGTCGAGAATATTGAAGAATATTTGCAGAGGCCAACTTCGAGATCCTGACTTCACATTATACTTCCTGGTCATTTGATCCGTAACATCTACTCCGAAATTAGCATTGTTATAACATTTTATAGGTCCCAATTTTTCTTTGAAAATGGGATATTTTGGTCTTCTTCCTGGAAAGGATCCAGATTTGATTTTATTCCAAATGGTTCCATCATAAGCAATTTCAGTTTGCTGATCTTCACTCTCATCGCAGTATGAAGGCAATCTTTCACTTTTTCTTTTAAGTACCTTGAGTATGTTCTTATCTTCACTATCGATGTCTAAGGATACATAGACTTTCTCTTTCTCAAACTGAACCTCTGAAATATCTATTGATTTACTGTTAACTTCACTGATGTCGGATATGTTTTCGCATATATTTGTTATATCTCCAAGAAACTTTGGTATTTTCGAATATCTTGGAATTTTCAGAGTGAAAACTTATAAATAAAAAATAATAAAATTTTATTTTTCTTTATAATAATGAAAAAAATTCAATCACAAACCAATGAATTTTCCCGGAATTATAGGTGTATAAAAGTTCCGGGAATACACAACATGTATTCATGAAATTTTCATGACCGGTAAAAATGACCAGTTCGTATATTTAGGTATAACACATAGATATCTCTTAAAATTAGAAGCATAAGAACGAAATAATTCGTGAATACCAATAATAAATCTGATTCATAGTCAAATTTTGTAGAAAATTCAATAAAAATAAAAAGAAATCAGAGGTGAAAAACAAAAAAGTCCTTGAAATAATTTATAATATTATTGTAATCACAAATTTAATAAAAATCATTATCGTAAAATATTAAATAAGACTTAGAGAGGAAATGTTATAAATAAATGATACAAATGGTCATTTTGACCCAAATCGCCTATGTTTAAAAATCCTCTTTCTGTGGCTTTCTTTCATGTTATAGTCGTATTACTCGTTTATTTGCTTTCTTATGAAAATCTTTTCCCACATTTTCCCAGTTTGTTTTTTTGTGGTTTTCGCAACTCGAGTTTTCTTTAATTAATTAAAGATTTATTATTTTTATACATTCTTTTGCTTTCCGATCCTTTCAAAAAGTATTCTGATAAATTTATTATCACCATGATCTACACCATTGCCCAATTTATATCTAACTCGTTTTTCGAAATGAAATTTGATAATTGGTTTATTTTCAGCAATTTTGCATTTTTTGCACCGTTCAGTTTTAATTGTGAATTTTGTTACCTGATTCCGACTTATTTTAAATAATTTTAAGTTTATGACTCCAACAGTTGTCAAAACTTTTCAAATGTTTCCTACAGTCAAAAAAGATTCATTTCACATGTCGTAAATCTCGACGAAAGCACCAGTATTAGGTTTTATAATGACTTGTATACACGTCAAACGTGTCTAACAGGTTAAGAGCCATTCGAATTTCATCACAAATCCGTTTGTATGATGTGGAGTTTCTTTAGCAAATTTTACTCTGGGTTGTATGACATCATCAAGTCCATTTACTAGACACAAATTTTGTTGTTGTAAACTAAAAATAAAAATTTTAATGGACTAAATTCTGTACATGAAGGTTTATTGAGAATGAAAAATATCAGTCTCAAAAGTACACAAATAAATTTAAAAAAGCAAAAATTGAAACTCAAAGTAGGTAAGCCTTAAAAATTTATATGCAGATTAAAATTAATTAAAAATAAATATTTTTTTGGAAGAAAAAGTATGAGCTAGTAGCAATTACAAAGTTCGAGTTTTTAACCCTTATCCGCACATTTTTTTTGATACAACGGCAAAAATAAATCATTTTTTTATTATTGATAATTAATATATAGACCTATGTCATAAATGTATTACACTGCCCGAGATATGATCGTTAGTGAATCTTAAACAAAACTTTATATTTCGTATACCCGAGTCTCTCTCGGGCATGCACAAATTTGCCAGTAACACATGCCCGAGTTATGCTCGGGCATGTGCGCTAAGGGATTAATATAGAAGAATATATTTATTAAAAATTGACCGGGGGTTCCCAGGTAAAGCTATTACAAACATGAAAGCTAATTAATAAATCAAAGTTAAGAAAAAATGTGAATAATAAATTGCACCAAAGTATTGGATTAAATAATGGTTTATGTGAAATTGAATTTATATCTCTTGACGGAGTTTGTATAGCAATTTCAATCTAAACCTTTTGAACTTAACATATCTTAATCGCTAACCTTTTCAAAATACTAAGGGGATTATAGCCAAAAGACCTCATGACACCAGAATATCACTTTACTATAAGATTTAGAAATTTGCAAATTTTTCGAACGGTGGATTGACAAAATGTAAAAAACTTGCTGATCTCACATTGACGAATAAAAAAACTACACAAGATTTAATAAACTGGTAAAGCTACCAATGAACAAAGAATAAAATGATAAGATGATAATTTTATAAAAAGACTAAATATGAGAATTAGTAATTTTATCTTTTATTAAATTAAATATTTCACCATTTTATGAAAAGCTTCAAATAATATAAATTTAAACTTGGTCATAATAAAGATTTCATTCAAATCCATTTTCCGAGAAACCCAAACCATTGTTAAGGAACCAAAAATAAAACAAAGCATTTTTACAAGAAGTCAAGAATAAGGGATGTAAACAAATTTTTAACATTTGTTGATAGTATTATTAACTATGTTATATAAGTGAGACTAAAAATAAATCTACATGCACGCAGTTATTGCAATATTTCGAGGTGGTTTAAAGAATATTTTCCATCATGTACATTTACATATCAAGAAGCAGAACACTTTTATTACCTCACGCCTCATATAGTTAACCAAATAAAATTAATAATAAAAATATTATATTTTTTTAATTAGCAAATATTATTTACAAGATAAAAAATAAAATAATGTTGAGTTATAATTTCATTTGGTTCGGTAGAACTGTTTGCTCTGACTCCACGTGCTCTTTAAATGATACTGAAATAACTCAACATAGGAAAATTTCTATTCGATACCAACAATTTCACAACGATTCGAACGTTACTTTTACAATAATGGCAGGAATCTCCACGGGAAGCGCCTTTTCAATTAACTACAAAAATATCCTTGACAAGTCTGACTAGTTCTTTTTCAGTCTCACGAATCTTTTTAACTTTTCTGTTACTCGCAATTTTTCAAAATTATTTGTGTCCCTGTTGTTGATTTGAGACTCCCTTATATAGGGAATCTCTCCTCAGTAGTGGGATGTGTCACATCCAGCACATGTCACATCCAGCACAGTACCCCCCCCCGCTGAGAGAAAATTTTTCTAAGTCCAAAAGTACAAAAAATTTTTAAGACAAAGACAATGACTCATTCAAGGTCATTGAAACAAAGACCATGACTCATTCAAGGTCATTGGATGACTCATCATATTTCTTCAAGGTCATTTAAACAAAGACCATGACTCATTCAAGGTCATTGGATGATTCATCATATTTTTCAAGGTCATTTAAACAAAGACCATGACTCATTCAAGGTCATTGGATGACTCATCAAAAATTTTCAAGGTCATTCAAAAGTAGGTCAAGGTCATTCAAAAGTAGGTCAAGGTCATTGGATGACTCATCATATTTTCCCAAGGTCATTTAAACAAAGACCATGACTCATTCAAGGTCATTGGACGACTCATAAAAAATTTTCAAGGTCATTCAAAAGTAGGTCAAGGTCATTCAAAAGTAGGTCAAGGTCATTCAAAAGTAGGTCAAGGTCATTGGATGACTCATCAAAAATTTTCAAGGTCATTCAAAATTTCTCAAGGTCATATTATTTTTAAACATTTTAAAATTTAAATTTACTACTTATAAAAATAAGTAGTATATATTTTGTAAATTTATTTTATTATTATTAAATTAAATTGTTTGTTTTAATCAAGTCAATTATTTTATTATTATTATTATTATTAATATTATTAATATTATTATTTTTATTTTTATTATTATTTTTATTATTATTATTATTATTATTATTATTATTATTATTATTATTATTATTAATATTTTTATTATTATTACAAGTTTTATTTATTAAGATTATAATTTTTATTATTATTATTACATATTTTAATTTTTATTACAAGTTTTATTTATTAAGATTATAATTTTTATTATTATTATTACATGTTTTAATTTTTTTTTTATTACAAGCTTTATTTATTATTAATATTATTCTTTTTATTTTTATTATTATTTTTATTATTATTATTATTAATATTATTCTTTTTATTTTTATTATTATTTTATTATTATTATTATTTTTATTATTATTTTTATTATTATTATTATTATTATTATTATTATTATTAATATTTTTATTATTATTACAAGTTTTATTTATTAAGATTATAATTTTTATTATTATTATTACATATTTTAATTTTTATTACAAGTTTTATTTATTAAGATTATAATTTTTATTATTATTATTACATGTTTTAATTTTTTTTTTATTACAAGCTTTATTTATTATTAATATTATTCTTTTTATTTTTATTATTATTTTTATTATTATTATTATTAATATTATTCTTTTTTATTTTTATTATTATTTTTATTATTATTATTATTTTTATTATTATTTTTATTATTATTATTATTATTATTATTATTATTATTAATATTTTTATTATTATTACAAGTTTTATTTATTAAGATTATAATTTTTATTATTATTATTACATATTTTAATTTTTATTACAAGTTTTATTTATTAAGATTATAATTTTTATTATTATTATTACATGTTTTAATTTTTTTTTTATTACAAGCTTTATTTATTATTTATTATTAATATTATTCTTTTTATTTTTATTATTATTTTTATTATTATTATTAATATTATTATTTTTATTATTATTATATTTATTATTATTGATTATTACATATCTTAATTTTTATTACAAGTTTTATTTATTAAGATTATAATTTTTATTATTATTACATGTTTTAATTTTTTTTTTTTTTATTACAAGCTTTATTTATTATTAATATTATTATTTTTATTATTATTATATTTATTATTATTATTATTACATATTTTAATTTTTATTACAGGTTTTAATTTTTATTACAAGTTTTATTTATTATTCTTTTTATTATTATTTTTATTTATTATTATAAATATTATTATCATTATTTTTATTACTTTTTTATTAATAATACATATATATATATAATAAAACAAATACATAAAACAACTATATAAAAAAAAAAAAAAAAAAACATCTATATAAAAACAACTATATATAAAATACAACAACTTCATAAAAAGTAAATCAATTATTAATAATACAATTAAACAAATATCAAGTTTTATTTCACGTTTCTTCACGCTTGGCATTTGATTATGAAAATATTGCTAATAAAAATAATAATAATAAATTATAACAAATGAAAATACCAAAGAGAAATTTTCACAATTTTTATTTTTATATACAAATTTGTTAATAAATATCAATAACATTCTCAAATATCTCATCAAATTGCTGATTGCGAACTGTTGGATCGGTTTCAGGCATGATTATATTACCACCAACATCAAGGACATCAACCCCTCTATAATGACCATATGCAAAACTCGAGTTTTTCCCTACCTAAGCTCTCTTGTCGTCATGATTATTTAATGCTATTTTAGAATTTTTAAAAGTGAACAGCTGATGATTTCGGGTCCCTATCCTAGTTTGAGGTACCGACATAATACTATTGTTATTATAACAATTCAAATATGATTGGTGTTTAATGTCGGTACCCGGTAATTTTACACCCTTAGCTCGCATTGTTGATTTATTTCCTAGCAAGCTATAACATTTAGGGCGCAAGAAAACCCACTCGCTATATCCTAACCCTTTACTCTCATCCTTGAACTTGCCAATAACCGAGTCAAGTCGTCTAGAATATAAAGGATGAGAAGGATCATAATTTGATGTATCTAACAGATCATCCGAAATCATAGCTTTTAATAAAATTTCTAATTTTAAATTTTTTATCTCCAAAAAGAAGCTATCTGTATCACCCGCTACTAGATTGATATCACAATTATAAATATCACGATATTTTTGTAACTCAACATACTGTAACTGGTACATCCGTAGTTTGGATAAATCTAGAACTGATTGACCGATATAACTAGGTCTATCCAAACATATTGAGTCCTTATTAAGATGAGCGGCAAAAAGATCATCAGTAATCTCTATTGTTTTTCTAAATGCCGGTTTTGACGAATATGTAATTAACTTTTCAGCTGAATTACATAATCGCAAATTCATCCTCTTTTTAAGGTTCTCAACAGATTTACCATACAGACTGTTGTTATACAATTTAAATAAATCTCTATATAATTCACTAACTGTATTTGCACGCAAGTTAGTGTTTTTATCGATATAATGTTTAAAAATAGGAGCTTGCTTGTATTTAATAGCTCTATGTATGTGTGTAACCTTAGCCCCGAGAGAAAGATAAAGCCTGAGAAGCCTCCAATGAAGAACATAGTTCTTCTTAGGATAATGCATTAGCATTAACTTCTCAACTTTTGAATTTGGTGGGCACATCTTTTCCGGTCCAATCGGAAAGTCATTTAGAAAATCATGTAAATTATCTGGAATCTCGATATCAACTTCCATAGTATATCCATATGGAAGGATTTCAATATCCACAACATTCGCACATTCATTCAAAACCTCATCCAAACCATCATACACCCAAGTAAAATCAGCGTAAGGAAGACTTTGGCTGAGAGCCCAACCATACAGATTATTTATATCTATGTACAATAATTCTGTATCCTCCGAAGCAGCAATGTAATGTTTGTTAACAAATGTTAACCCACCCCGTATTCCACCTTCGTAAAAATTGAACATTTCCATGTCCTGTAAAAGTTCAATGGGTTCCGTTAATGTCATAAGCGCTGAAGCCCATGACATACCCGGAATGCCATAAAAGTTTAGAGGTTCAAGACCATTGTAAACAATAGCCTTGGCACGGAATTGTTGAAAATAGTCCGCAAGGAGGAATACATCAAGTTTAAGGTAAATTAACATATAATCACGCAAAGTCCTACAGTTTTGCTGCGTCCAGATTAGTTGTGCCCTATCGTACTCATCTTCACTTACGCCCTCCCAAATTGGAGGCAACTCATAAGTAGTCTCAAGAACTTCCTCCGAAACAGCAAAATTATATGGAAAAATACCTTTACAGTCGACTATAGAACCTTGAAAGACAGACGAAGTCAATGGAAGAGAAGTTAGCGTTTTCACAGCCTTAGCTAACGAACAATTAACAAATTGCATACTGTCGATAAAGCGAACAGCCAATTTGTTAATGTGAACAATTAATGAAATAAATTTTTCTGTAGAGGTCGGTATGATATCTAAATTCCATGAAGGAAAGCGATCGAGACCATATTTTAAAATATGGTGAAGGTCATACCCTCTTAAATTATGAAAGACTATAGGTAGTAACCGATAAATCCTACGAGCTATATTACATTTTCGGCAAGCTGCCCCTAGATAATTACCAGTAAAATGGCAATGATCTCTAACCGGATTTACAATCGGTTTTTTACATAAATAACAGGTTCGACAAGATTTAAACTGTCGAACCTCACTGAAAGACATAGGCCCTATCAATTTATCACCTTCCGAATCATAGTACGGAATAACAATTTCAGTTGCAATTTCCTCAATTTTCTTAAGAAAATCAGGAATGCAATCAAGTCCGTAAAAGTAATAATATGATTTTGTGTTAGTATAATTATTAATTAATAAAAGGCCTGCTGCAATAGGCATATGGATTTGATGATGTCTATCATCAGGAGGTAAAACCGATTCAAAATCGGCATAAATCACAAAAGGTGGGGTGATATGTTTAGAATAATTTAGGAATTCTAAATTTTTATTTTCGGGGAGCGTGTATAGGGTTGTGCCAGTCTGATTTTTGGCGCATAATGCAACATGTGTATTGAATGCATTATCTAATCTAAACCCATTAAGGCAATGTGGACACCAACGACATCTAATTTGAATGTTACAGTCAGGGTTTTGATGGCAATTCATTAACCAGTTGATATTGGTCACAGCGGTATAATGATATCTATCATTATTTTCAAGTAGTAATAAATAAATAGGGTTTCCGTCAGTGACTTTGCTTCTATGGATCAAACTTAAATGAGGATGGTGAAAGACATAATTATCTGGAACCTCATCAATTATAACAGTTGGTGTGTACGAAAACACATTTATTGCTAATTTTAAAGTCGAATTTTTCTTTTCGAACTTTGGGATGTTTATTAATTTCATGGGACAATCCGTGATCTCATCGTACTCTAATTCGTCTAAAAACTCGGTATATTTAGAGACTCTTTGGGGGTTTTCACCAATTATATCTTTCTTTAATAAATAAAGAATAGAGTAAAGGAAGCACTTGTCGTCATTGTTTTTTATATTTACTATAGCTCCTTTATTTTTCAATGCAGAAGGGGTTTTAATATATTTATGTCCAGACAAACGATTAATAGGAGCATATTTTGTTAAAATAAAATGAATTTCCATAATATTAATAACACGCCATCCACTGCCTAAATGGGTGAATTGTTCTATTTTTTCGTTAAGCTTATTAACCCCTTCACTTAAAAAGTTATCTGAAAATGTCTCCGCATTATTTGAAAAATAATTGTCACGGATCTCGCCATCTTTTTCAAATTTAATTAATATCGCGAATTGAATTTTAACGCTCCCCATTTTATTTATCTCAAAAATTAATTTATTACTGATTCGCTCAGTTAAAGTTACTGTAATTAGTTGCGCGTTAGATATATCAAAACGTAAAGTTTTGATAGCGCCATTTAAATTTACTGAAATGTTCGGCTCATTCTCTAATACAGAACCTCCGAATTGTATAATATTTTCATTATTTATAGTAGGTATAGTATTTTCATTAATTATAATAGGTATATTATTTATAATATTTTCATTATTTATAGTATTTACATTATTTATAATAGGTATATTATTTATAATATTTTCATTATTTATAGTATTTTCATTATTTATAATAGGTATATTATTTATAATATTTTCATTATTTATAGTATTTTCATTATTTATAATAGGTATATTATTTATAATATTTTCATTATTTATAATATTAGAGTCATCATCATCACTGATTTCGATGACTTCTTTTTTAATTATTTTATTTGGGATATTAATTTTAATAGGTGCAGCAGGTCTTTTATTCTATTTATTTGATGTTTTTTTATTTTGTAGTATATTCAAAATATCGACGTTATTTTTATTAATTTTCTTAAACATATTTATTTTACTAGACTTGAAAGAATTTAAATGAACCCCATGTTCCCTATAAAATTCTTTATATTTAATGTTCTGGATGTTTTGCATATGGCGCAGATAAAAAATTTGATGCCATTAAATCTATGGCGGTAATATTTTTTCATTTCTTCATGGCAACTTTCATTATGTTGCAACGATGAGATGCAATATCTCGGATAAAAAGTGCCTAATAAAAATATTAAATTAAAAACCTATATAAAGTAACTATGATATAAAATATCTAATAATTCTAACAAATAAACCTATATACAATAATATTTGCATGCTCACTGCAAACTATTTAATAATTCTAATAAATAAAACCTTAAATACAATAATATTTGCATGCTCACTGCAAACTATTAAATAATTCTAATAAATAAAACCTTAAATACAATAATATTTGCATGCTCACTGCAAACTATTAAATAATTCTAATAAATAAAACCTTAAATACAATAATATTTGCATGCTCACTGCAAACTATTAAATAAAATATCTATTAAAATAATTCCTATATAATTCATATATAATTCAATTACGTAAGATCTATAATAAAAAATGCCTATATAATTCAAAAACTATTTGTTCAACTATATTTGTTTATAATTTATTATGTTAATATATGTTTCAGTAATAATACTTTTTTAAAATATATTATAAATTAATGATATTTGAAGTATTATTAAAATAATACTTTAAATTTCATCAATTTAAAAATATATTTATCATCAAACTTTTGAAATAAATAGATCCTTATCATAAATTTATTATAAATTATTATAAATTATTGATATTTGATGTAATATTTTAATAATACTTCAAATATCATTAACTTAATTTCGATAAATAAAAATAAATAAAAAACTAACATTTATCTCCTGATTTCGACGAATCATCATCCTCTATAGAAGAGAGGTCCTCCATATCTTCCCCAGTAACGAGGGCATCTCCAAAAACGGTGGCATAATTATTGTCATCCCCAGTAACGAGGGCATCTCCAAAAACGGTGGCATAATTATTGTCATCCCCAGAAATGGGGGCATCTCCAAAAACGGTGGCATAATTATTGTCATCCCCAGAAATGGGGGCATCTCCAAAAACGGTGGCATTATGATGATCATCTGCATCCAAATACACTAAAATGTTTTTTAAATATATAATAAAATTAAATTAAAATTTACCATCTTCGATAATATCGTCTTCGCTATCGCTGATAACAATTGTATCTTCGATTAAAATAACTTCTAAAATAATTTATAAATAAAACATATATAAAATTAAAATTTACCATCATCTTCGATAATTATAACATCATTTTCACGATCTAACTGATCTTGTATTTCTGTTAAAGTATACCAATCTAGAAAAATATAATAATAAAATTAAAAATAAATTAAAAATCCTTACCATTTTCATCGACCAACAATTGGCGTAAAATTCTTCAGTTCTCCATTTTAAAATTTTTGAAATCCCGCGAGTAAAATTTTGAAATAATTGTGACAAATTCTACATTTGTCAATGTTTATAAAGAGAATAATATTTTCAGGATTTAGCCAATCACATTTAAGCAATACACACATATAGGTGAGAGATTTTTAGACATGTTTTCTTTGTAAAACACATGCAGTCTACACTGTGACTGCATGCGTTCTTTGTAAAATCACATACATACTTTTGTTTGTATGTGTTTTCTTTGTAAATCACATACATTGAGTTTGCATGTGATTTCTTTATTCAATTTTGTGTATGCATGCACTTATCATGTGATGATCACGCACTTATCTTGCACTGTCTTTGTGATGATGCATTAGCTTTAATTAAACACATAATAATATTTATAATAATAATAATAAAAATAATATTAATAATAATAATATAAAAATATTAATAATAATAATAATATTAATAATAATAATAATAATAAAAATAATAATATTTATAAAAAGTAATAATAAATAAAAATATTAATAGTTAAAACATAACAATAAACATTAATACATTTATTAATCATCAAATCTCTTGGATAATAACCAAGCTAAACAATGTTGACCACATGTTAAGGTCCATGGTTTTTGATACATAGTTTTATTATAGACAATAGGTTTACCCATTGTTTGCAGTTTCGAAACAAGTAAAGCCGGATAATAGAAACCCATAGGATCAAATACAAATATCTTGCTAGGTTTCATATATATTGCTAACCAATGTTCTCCGCCGAGATGAGATGATTGAGTATTGACGATTATGGCTTGATTATTACGTAAATATGGAATTTTATCAAGAGGAAAAACCCCTAAAAATTCATGTCCTAGTATTTGTTTTCCAATTCGATAGACCTGAACAGAACTACATCAATAATATTAATAATACATTTAAAAACTTACTCCATGACAAACTATCATAAATTATCTATAAATTTATACCAACATTTTCAAACCAATAATGTTCGTTCAAACCAACAATGTTTGAAATCTGTTCAAACCAACACTGTTCTGTTTGCAGTTATTTGAACCTCATTTTCAAACACTCCATATATTACAACATGTACCGGTTCAATTGTAGCTTTAGCAAACTTTATATCTAATCGTAAATTTCCATTTTGAGGTAATTGACTCTGATTTAAATCGAAATCGGGTGCCAAAACAAATGTGAAGAATGGATATTTGTTTTTAAAATCTTCAAGAGTTATACCACAATTAAGGTTTTTATCCAAATAACCGATATTTCTAACTATACTCTGCATATATGTAGCACAATAATTATCATTTTCGAAATCTTGAGTATATGTTTCTCTATAATCACTATTTTTCGATAAAGTTAGCGATGTTACACCAAAGTTTTTGAAAATTGAGCTCGATGTTAAGTATGATCCATTATATTGAGATTCACTTTGAAATGTTACCAATATAAAGTTGGGCATTCTTCTATCTCCAAATATTTGTTCCTTATAGAAAGAAGCTGAACCCTTAGCAATTGCAAATTGAACAATTTCCTTTGTTTTCAATGGATATATTGCATGCTTAGAATTAAGCCCCAATTGATGACCTGCTAATACAGAAGGCTCAACACGAACTCTTCTTACCAATAATTTTGCATCAACTAATTGAAGAATTGGTGCTGTGGTAGCACTTGTTAGTGATAATGCCGAATCAGATCTTTTCAATCTAATGTGTACATTAACACCTGGGAGTAAATATTTCGGTTGATCCATAAAATCGAGTTGTAATGATGAGCACATGGTAAATAATTTCGATCCTTTAATCCACTTTTTCCTATCATCATCACTACCATAACCCATAGGAGTTAAACATGTATTTTTAGTATCACTATTGTAATTTATAATAGTTTCTATTAGAGCTTTGTGAATATATGTACTGTTTCCACCCTCAATCTTGATATTATTAAATCCGAGAACTGCATCTTTAAAAAGTGTATGAAACAAGAAATTGTTTGGTATTACATCACTAGGTTCACCCAACGGTTTTCTATCTTTATCTACAACTTTGATCTGAACAGTTAACAATGTATCATTCAAATCTAAATATTTAGTTTGGGAACCATTAATATAAAATTCAATATCGGTTCTACTATCCATAATAGAATTCATCGGGAATACCTCTTCAAAGGCCCCCATTTCAATTACTGCTTGGGGAGACGGTCTATCAAATAAGCACAATTCAGATTTACCACAAATCATTTTTGAAATATAGTTCCATGTCCTTTCATTCGTTTGTTTATATGTTTATGATGTCTTTTACGTTTTGGAATCGGTGTTGGTGCAGGTTCTTGTTTTTGAAACATACCTGCAACACTAGGTAGAACTTTCCCTAACTCGGATAATGCATTTGATTTCAGAGATGGCAATATTTTCTGCTCATTCATTATCACATCTTTAGCAGTTTTCATACCAAAACTACCAAGGCGTTTAAGAATAGGAAGTGCAAATCTACCAATTGTTCTCAACCAACCTGATCCATACTGTTTATCAATAAAATATGGTAATTCGCCACCACTTTGGCTACCACTATACATACTAATAATATCGTTATTGGTCATCTAATTTACGAAAATGTAATGTCAAATGAGTTTTTGTATCTTTACTAAATTCAATAAATTTACCGCTATCATCACGAATATTTATTTCTATATTGTTTATACATGATGTTGATACCGGTAAGTACATGGGATTATCGATATTTATATTGACAACTTCATCCTGATCATGTTTATCAACCCAAACAGATTTCAAAAGAGGAACCAAAGAATCACCAACAATTATAGGATCGATGATGTTAGTATATATGAACATTTGCCTATGAAGTTTTATTATTTTTGGTTTGCGTACACCAAAAGCACTTGTCCTATATGTTTGCTTATCTAATCCCAATGTATTAGCCAAATTTTTATCAAATGTAATTTCACAAATGTTATTATTCAGACTGAATTTACATAATCCATCTTTAACAAATTCAATAGTTTTAAATATATGTAAACAATTGAATGAAATATATTTATGTAATTCTTCAAGTGTTTCAATATATAAATCATTAGTAAATGTAAATGTCTCTTCAACTTCATTAATATATGATAGTGATATTTTGATGTTTTCGATTGTTACACTTTTTTCATCAAATGTTTTGAAACGTATTAGGTATTTAGTACCAGGAACAACAATGCTAAGCTTATCACAACCCATTCGCTTGGCATCCTCAATACTTTCAAACTTTATTGTAAATGGACTATAATCACAACTAACATTCAATCCATCTTTGAAAAACATGCCACAATTTTCATCTAAAATCTGATTCGGAATATGACAACATCGTTCAAAATTATTGATTGAGAAAATACCACTACAGGTTTTGGGAACACGCTTCTTGTAACCGATTTTACAATGACTATAAAATGGAAATGTATTGTACACAAATGTAAAGTCTTGCAAAGCAACTTCCCAATTTCCATGTAAATAAATGGGATTTTGAAGATCAACCATAAATTTACTTGCTTGATTTTCCGGATGGATTAGTGGGCAACTATTACTCGGTAAAATTGTATAGAAACTCATTTTACTAGGTCTTTTGATGATATCCATGAAGGTTTTTGATATCCATGCCATTTGACATAGTATTGTTTATCCTTACCCACCATTTTAGTTTTCAATATTTTCTGAATTCTGAACACTGTAGGTTTGGAAATAACTTGTAATTCCTGTTCATAGAATTTCCCTTGTATTAAATTGTTATCACTATCTTTAATAACATACATTACAGGACTCTGTTTAGTATTAATTTTAATAATTTGAAATACCTCATCACTCCAATTACTATCGAAATTTTTGATGAAAGGTGAAGCAGATAATTTACTAATTCTAACGTGATCACCAACTTTATATTTTGGTTTTGTAATAGCAACTGTTTTAGACCGTACTGATTTAGCTAATGTTTTCGAGCTGATATCTACGGGTCTCAAACCATTCAGACCTCGATGTGATGAATTATTATAACTAACAAGTATTTTCGGTAATACATTTATCCATATTTTATTACCTTGATGCACGAAATATTTCTTCAATCTATCCCTCAATGTCCGGTTAAATCTTTCAACATGTGCGGCTTTGTATTGAGAATGTACAGAATAATGATTTATTTTCAGACGATCCAGGATTTGCTTAACTTTACTATTGTAAAACTCCTTGCCTATAATAATAATAATAATAATAATAATAATAATAATAATAATAATAATAATAATAATAATAATAATAATAATAATAATAATAATAATAACAATAATACCTAAATCGGTTTGCAAATTATCTGGATGCTCATTTTTAAACATTGAGTTAATTGCTTTAGATATTTCCTCTGCAGATTTTGTCTTTGTTGGTACACCGCGAGCAAAACGACTGAAAACATCAATACATGTTAAAATATATTTATAACCCTTGTTAATCTTCGAATACGGTATCATCTCCATCAAATCCATTTGCCATAAATCATTAATACCGAATGTTTTATAAGCTCTCGTTGGAAATCTTTTCCGCATTGGTTTGTTTAAACTGTACGCAAGCTGATCTGACAACCACTTTTGCGTTTCCTTTTTCGACTTTGGGACCCTTTTCTTTAACTTTGCCACTCGACCGAAACCTGCTTCGTCTTCTGGGTTCGTCCAAATCTTCTCCATTACAACAAGATGATTTAAATTTTAATTTAACATTAGGTAATGATTGCCCCATCGTTTATTGTAATAATAATGATAATGCTAATGGTAACATTGCTCCAATAAAACCACCTTGTTGTTTATATATGATTTTTCTCATTTGCTTACGATTTTTATTATTTACTAGTGATAACAAAGGCTTACGATGTTTATTCAGTACTAGTTTTTTAGAATTACTGATTTTAATTTTACCTCTGACTACTTTTAATAGAATTTTGAGTAAATCATCGACAACAAAAGTTGGAAATGATTGTAAAATAGACATTCTTTTCATACTCGAAGCCTTTAACAATGCATTAAAATATGGGAAACTCCTATGATTTTTTACAATTTTAACTTTTTTCTTACTCTTTTTAATAATGTTTTTCGAAATTAGATTCATTGCAGGGTAATTCTCGGTTATTAGCTTTTTAGATGGTGTATAACTGGTTTTTGGTGGAACTTTATTTATAGTCTTTTTAATACTCTGTCTAAGTTTTCGGATATTTTTAAGCCTGGATTTCATAAACATTTTTACATGTTAAAGTTTTCAACTTTGTTTATATACCATGGCACCTTCTTTATTGAAAATATCGGTTTTTACCCGTAAATCGTCATTGCATTGTTGTGTGAAATCAAGAAATATATATCCATGTGGTGATTTTGTAGCATCTTGAAATGCACTGATGAGAAAATTACGATTATTAGGGTATGCCTGTCGAGCAAGAAAATCAATAACTGTTGCATCTCTAGGATTCTTGAAAATAACTAAATATTGAACATTTAAATTCCTTGTTCGATGTGCGCCACCCTGATGAAATAGATTTTGAGTAATAAAGATCACAGTAACACCAACATGTCTACTGATTTTTGTGAATAAATTATTAAAATCCTTTTCTTTATTAGCTTCCTGATACAAATCATCAATAATGATGACATCACCTTTCCTTAATCGACTTGACCAGTTTTTATCGAAACCCTTTACTATTTTCATGTTTTTCAATTTACAGAAATTATCCTGAGTTAATCCATGTTCTTCATCTGCACCCTTATGCCAATAAATCTTGTTGAATTTGGTTTGAAATAAATTAGATTTCAGTAATTTACACACAAACATAGTTTTACCACTACCACTTGGGCCAACGATTTGATATACCGCATCATTTCTTAATTCCATTATTAATTTGTATAATTATAGGTTTTTGTTTATATTATATGATTTAATGAACTCTTCCTAAAAATTATATATATATAGCTTAATATTTCTTTATTGTTTAATTATGTTATCAAATATAAATTATAAAGGAACATTCGATGTATCAAAAATGACGTTTCCAAATGGTAAACCCCAGCAAATTGTAGATAGGAGTGGAAAATACCCTATAATATTTTTCAAATCAGGCAAATGCAGAATCATGGGATGTAAGAAACCTTTAGATGTCAATAAATTACAATATAGAATAAAGGATCTTAAAATACAGTCAATTACAGTTACCATGGATATAGGACAATCTATCAATCTATACAACATGTCAACAAAATGTCTTTGTATGTTCGAACCAGAATTATTTCCTGCACTGAGGCTTTTAAAATACAACCCAATGTGTGTTAACGTGTTTGCTAGTGGCAAAATAGTCATATTAGGGGTGCGAAATCTAGAGTACAAAAATATTGTTTGTGACATACAAAATGAAATCACCGGATTGGTCGATATCTGATTGGCCAATGATTGTTTAAAACAACTTGCTTATTCATTTGATTTCATTTTTAAAATGGAAAATATTATGTATGCTATGCCAAAGAAAAATATCGCTGATTACGGTAAATTTATCTTTTTTTATTTCATTTTTTATATTTTATTTAGACCAATATGTCCCAATGATAATAGATCGCATTATTTATTACTATCCTCAAATAAAGGAGATTTTGAAGAATCAAGAACCGTCAATGCATCAACAGTTAATATACAATGAAACAAGAATAGATATTTCCAATCTCATTAAGCAAGCTCTTTGGGACAATGAAATAAACCGAATGGTCAAGGAGATGGAAACTGAATACCCCTGCATTCTGGGGTGTAGCAGCTGTGATTTCCGATATCAGCGCTATGTCGAATGGAATCTGACAAATTCAATACGAATTTTTCAAAAAATGAAACTGTTAAGAAAATAAATGTATTTTATTTTGATTGTTTTGGTAGTTTTATTGTTAGTAATAAATGTTTTTGTATTTTATTTTTGTTGTTTTGTTAGTTTTATTTTGGTGATAATAATAAATGTTTTTGATAGTAATAGTTTTATTTTGATGTTGGTAATAATAAAAATAGTAATTTTATTAGTATAGTAATAATAATAATAAAAATCATGATAATTAAAATAATAACAATAATAATAATAATGATAATAAAACACGTGATATTAATAATACATTTTATATAGATGAATGTGTAAAATCATATATGTAAACTCAACGGGTTAATTCACATACAGTTTTCCAGTCACGCACTTATCTTGCACTTATCATGCACTTATCATGCATTGTCTTTGTGATCATGCATGATTCTGATTGGTTAATCAGTATCTGTCAAGGGTATAAAAGTGCGTCACCACATTATAAAGATCATAAATCAAATATGACCAAGAAAATAAGTGTCCAACCAGTTCAGATGTTCCACAATTATAAAATGTATTTTTTAAAGGAGCCTATCAATATGCAATTGGCAAATCCAGTCAAACTCAATAAAACGCAATTTCAATCTCTTGCTGGTACTCTCTCAATGTTAGATATCAAGGATATTGATAATACATTCAAAAAGATCAATTCCAATTTAAAATGCAATGAAAATGCTTTCTTCACGAGTCAATATACCAGATATTATGATGCATTTACAGAAATAGGATTCAAAGAACAGGAAAACTGGTATATAACAATAACAATCCAAGGATATAAAGCAGATCAAAACGATGTGCTTTCTCCAATCTGGAAAATTGTTACTGCTAGACTTTCACAGTTATTTTAATGTATAGTGTTTAATAAATGTATTAATGTTTCTTTGTTATTCTATAAACAAAATTATAAGTAGTTTTAAAATAGTGTTAAAATGATATCTGAAAAAGGTAAAATATAAAATATAAATAATTAATTAATTTTGGTTTAGAATATTTAATAAACTTTTTGTTTGATAAACTTGAAGAAATAACCGGTGTAAAAATTAGAGATATGTTGACTCTAGTTGAAGCATTGAGTAAAGAATCGGATTGCGAATCTGAATGTCAGAGTGATTCTGGATGTCAGAGTGATGAAATTGTTAATGATGGAGATACTGAAATTATTAATGATTCTGAAGAAATTATTAATGTTGAAGAAGCTACCGAAATTATTAAAGATGAGCCTACCGAATTTAAGAATTGTATTGATCATGTTATAGAAAATATTATGATAGAATCTTGTGGTGATGAAGAATGTACATGTAATAATCAATAAATCCTTAAAATATAGTTTTTTATTAATAAAAATAACAAAGAAATATTTATTAAAATCTATGATAAACCTTATTACATAAATATAAAACAGATACTCCAGTGAATAGTTTTAATAAAAATTTGCAATTCTCGATATAAATATCAGAGCGTTTGGCTTCTTCGGCAACTTGAATAATCGTTGTCCATCCACCGTTTGATTCTACCCACGGATCAATTTTTGTTTCTATCACCTAAATAATAATAAATTAATAACAATATAAAGTAATATACCTCTATAGACCATTGGAAATAATTTTCATAGTCGGATCCAGATTTTAATATCATGTGTTTCATGTACATTAATCCTACTATTATTCGCATCCATTTATTATTTTCATCGAACATGTAACTAAATATTGATTGGAATGCCTTCTTTCTCTCCAATGGTGGCAAATTGAGAATTTTTTCATAATCGAATGGGATGTCTTCAACGATTTTCTCGGTACGGTTTACCATAAATTTCATGTTTTTAATGATTTCATCTTCTTCTCTATTATTAGAGACCAGCTCATTCAACAAAGTTATAAAAAATTTAGTTTCTGGCATTTTATAAAAATATATGAAAGTGTAAGCTTATTTATACTATATTCGACCAATCAGAATCATGTAATACTAAGAAAATATGTAAAAATATATAATGGAAATGGCAATGATGATTTGTTGGCACTGTTAACTTCTTTCAAGCTGTTGCCGCCACTGTTAACTGGGTGTTGTTGTAATTTCATTATACGATTGAACTGATCAGTTGTTTTATTAGAATAAAATTTTATACTATATTGAACTTGATTCATCATTTTTTCATTAAGTTTACGATTTTCTTTCAATTCTAATATTGATTTTCTTAATTCATTTTTGATAGTACCAATGGTCTTATTTAAATATATAATATCATCATATAATTCGTTTTTAGCTCTTTTTAAAGTCTCATATGTATGTTCAAATCGGAATTCTAAATTACTCATTCTTTCAGATAATCTTTTGACTGGAGTTTTCAAATATCTAGGCCTATCTATCATATACAAAATATCCATCAATACAGCGGTATCTGGACATACACATCTTGTTGAATTTTTACCTTGAACGGTTACAACAATTGAGTTGGCCATATTAAAAACTAATAATAATAATAAAATTTCTTTAATCATTTTTAAATCTATATAAATTAATATTTATTGTTTATAGCTAAAGATTTGTGTGTGTGTGTATCTAAATTAGTATAAAAGTAATTGTTATTTCATTTTTTATCATTAAAATGGTTGTACCGAGCGCAGTTCAAGCTATGAATGAAATTAAACATTACGGTAATTTATTATTAATATTATTATTATTACTTGCTTTTAGATGATTATTTTAAAGTTATTAAAGAACGTCTGGAATTCTATTATCCAGAAATACATGGAATCATGGATAAGCCTGCATCAATAATTCCAGACTTGATAATCAATCATACATCAATATGGATATTTACTGTAATAGATGAGTTCCTATGGGATATCGAACAAAACAATTTGTCAAAAGATATGGAACCCGAATACCCTTGTGGTGATGGATGTCATTGCTGCGCCGCCCGATATCGGAAGTATGTGGAATGGGCTTTGAATAAAGCTCTTAGACAATACTACTATAGTAGAATTGTCTCTTTATAATAAATTTGTTGTATTTGTCTCGGTTTTCAATATATAATAATAATAATAGTAATAATAATAAAAATAATAATAAAATAAATTTACAAAATATATACTACTTATTTTTATAAGTAGTAAATTTAAATTTAAAAATGTTTAAAAATAATATGACCTTGAGAAATTTTGAATGACCTTGAAAATTTTTGATGAGTCATCCAATGACCTTGACCTACTTTTGAATGACCTTGACCTACTTTTGAATGACCTTGAAATTTTTTGATGAGTCATCCAATGACCTTGAGTGAGTCATGGTCTTTGTTTAAATGACCTTGGGAAAATATGATGAGTCATCCAATGACCTTGACCTACTTTTGAATGACCTTGAAAATTTTTGATGAGTCATCCAATGACCTTGAATGAGTCATGGTATTTGTTTAAATGACCTTGAAAAATATGATGAGTCATCCAATGACCTTGAATGAGTCATGGTCTTTGTTTAAATGACCTTGAATGAGTCATTGTCTTTGTCTTAAAATTTTTTTTTACTTTTGGACTTAGAAAATTTTTCTCTCAGCGGGGGGGGTACTGTGCTGGATGTGACATGTGCTGGGTGTGACACATCCCACTACTCTCCTCAAACAACTAATCTGATTTACGGCAATTTACATTGGACTCCCGGGGAACTAGTTAAACAATTTACATTCATCTTTTCGACGCTTCGGCCGTTCCCCGGAAGAAGACTGCGAAATAAATCACATTAGGGAATAACTAGCTCTCTTCGTAATTAAATTTATCCAAATCGGAGAATTTCTCCATAATTTAATTTATTTGTTTTCGTAATTTTAATTAATTAATTAATTTGTATTTTATTAATAACTTTTTCTAGGGGTCCCAAATTAATTTAATATTATTATTTTCGTGCTCGTCTCGTCAATTGGCATCAGCACATACCCATTTCCAGCGGAAAATATTGATTTTAATTTTTTGACTATTTTTAATTAATTATTTTATTTTCCCAAATTTTTATTTATAATAATTTTTTTTTTAAAATCACCAACCCCAACAATAATATTACAATAAATACAGTAGAACCTCGCGATTACCCGAACTAATTTGGAGAAAAGGGTAAACATGTCAAATCACCAAATGCGTAACATAGTTTTTAAAGATAATCCAGATTAATGGGAATCCAAAAACTAAAAAAAGCAACTGACAACAAAATAAGTTGCCAGTTGGTCGGAGCGCGAAAATAACGAGTCGAAGAAAACGAGTAAATAGTCGTAAATCGATAAAGTTAATCAGATTGCAGTTGAATTTACATCGTGATACCTTTAGGGTGTATACGATTAATAAATTATTGTGTATCGTGTTGAATATTTGTCAATAAAGATTTCTTTGTTGGGATCTTGTCTTGTTGATTATTGAACACGAGAAGTCGGATCGAGAGACCTATTCATCGACGAATATTTAATATCCCAACAATATAAAGACTAAAAAGCATTAGTATGTGTAGGACCAATATTGTTTACTTCACAAAACCCTTCTTCCTATTCTCGATCTTGTTCATATTTCTTTAATTATTTCCCTGTCATTCAACATTTAGAATCCACAGTCATTTGCATCACAATTCAACCATAAATAGCTGTTCGTGTAACAGCGCGTATTGTATCACCATAAAGTGTCCAGAGACACATTATGCCATAGAAATTATTTAATTTGAAAATAAATTATTTGTAAATATGTCAAGTTATATTTTAATTACGTCGCAAAATATGTTAAAAGGTTTACGAATATTGTACCGAGTTAGACATTGAAACAAAAAAGTAATACATTCCACGAAGTACATAAATAATGTATTAATTTGCCAAATGATAATCAGTAAATTTGCATAATCTTTGTTTATTTTGAACAATCCGATTGTGGGATTTCATTTGAAAATCTTCCCTCGTGATTGCTTCTCATTTGTTTAACAATGGTACTTTTACCGGACTCATCAGCCCCTGGATAACAGTTAGTCATGATGAGAGCTTCAAAAATATCCGAGTCAATAATTGAATCTATCAAATGTAGGATATATTCTCAGTGAACATTTCTAAGTATAAATATTTTCCGGATGCAAGTCAATAGTTGGCCTTCGTTTTTGACACACAACTTTGTAAATGCATACTGCTCATGAAATGAATGTGCCTTGAAAACCACATTGGACGATTGTATCATCCATAACAACTGATTCATCTATATTTCTGCAAATTTCCTCATTTTCAATCACTCCATAGATTGTTCTATTCATTATATTGAGAGAAAATAAGTCAATTTTTAACCATTAAAATTTAATTGTAAAATAATTTCAACTACAAAACATCAAAACATTGAAAACAATTCAAAGCCAATTTGAAGTTCACAATTCCGCCACAAAACTGAACAACACTACCTCGAATAAACAACATTTCAAAAAAAGTAAATTTTACATAAAAAATAAAAACAAAAATTAACCCAATTCAAGATTCAACACCGATAATCGAGGTTCTATTGTAATAAAATATTAAAAAAACATAAATAATAACATGAAACAATAATAACTAAAACCTAAATACAAATAATCTTAATAAATATTAAGGATAATAAAATCGATTAAGGTTAATAATGAAAAATAATAAGAAAATAGAATACAAAAAATAACGTAATAAGAATAAGTGATCAATAATAAAATATATTAATCAAAATATAAAATAATAAAACTAAATATAAAAAATAAGATACTAAAATAATGATAATTACAGGGTGACCCAAACAAAATGAGACCAAGTTTGCTTGTGCGTGCACATGAAAGTATTGCACCATTCTGTCCACCAATCAGCATACGGATAGGGAAAACATGTGATTATAAATGCAGACAGTATCATTATTTTCTCACATTGCTTTACCGATAATGAAGTCATTTGGTTTTTGCTCTGATCCGATATCATCGCTAATCTCCATCTCAAGTTGTTCAATGATCCATGGAATCAAACGAGTTACATAAAACAGTTAACCACTTCTGGCTGCATTACTGACAAGCGTGGCACCCATACACATCACAGGGTTTGCTCACCAAACACATTAAAGCAATAAAGGCTCGAATTAGATGAGACTGCAAGAGATGTCGAAGTAAGATGGCTTGTAATATGAAAGTGTCAAGAGAGTCGAACGGCAGAATGCTAAAAAATGATCAAGGTCTCTTAAAATTAGAAACACCAATATGCTCAAACCCGGCCATCAATCGGCACGGTTAACAAAATGCAAACAGCTGTTATCAAGGTACGATCCAGAAGTTTGCAAAAATATCCTGTTCTCAGATGAAAAAAATTTCATTTTTGAAGCCAAATGTAAGTCAGAATGAGTGATTGCCTGCTCCTAGTATGCAACAAATTCCTCCAGGTAAAAATAATTGACAAACTCAACATCCAACATGTATTATGGTTTTGGCAGGAGTGTCCCATCAAGGTAAAAGGTTTTGGTTTATATCCTTGAAGGTGTCAATCTCAATTAAGAGAAATATATTTATCTGGTTTTCGAACCGTATGTGAAGCCTCTTACGGATTCCATGGTTGTTGGTAACAACTGGGTTTTCCAGCAAGACTCCGCTCCCTCAACTCGAGCAAAACCACACAATCCTGGTATCGAACGAATTTACTCGAATTTAGCACAACAGGGAACTCGCCGGCTTCAATCTTAGATCTGAACCCCCTCGACTATGGAATTTAGTACATATTATAGCAGGAGTGTGCGATTAATTATAGCAGTCTCTCTAACCTCAAATTCAATTTGATCAAAGTTCGGGAAGATGTTACACAAGAAACTGTTTAAAATAATAAAACCAAAAAAATAAAATAATGAAAAATCTAAATACAAAATTAAAATAATTTAATTATATTGAAAAATAATAATGATATTAAAATAGAAAAATAGGTAATAAAATAAAAATATTGAAAAAATCTAAATACAAAAAATAACGTTAAAGTAATAATTACAATAAAATTGATAAAAAATAAAAATATTAGCAAGAGAATAAAACAATATCAAAAAAATCTGAATATAAAAAATAATGTTTATCATATTACGAAATAATAATGACATTAAAATAGACAAATGAGTAATAACAAGATTAAATAAAAATATTATAAAAAAGATAATAAAAACCATGGTTAAAAATTTAAATATACAAAAATAATGTTTATCATATTATGAAATAATAATGACATTAAAATAGAAAAATAGGTAATAATAAAATAAAAATAATTGCAAAATATTGGAAAAATCTAAATAATAATTACAATAAAATTGATAAAAAATAAAAATATTATTTAAAAGATAATAAAACAATGAAAATATTAGTAAGAGAATAAAACAATATCAAAAAAACTAAATATAAAAAAAATGTTAATTATATTACAAAATAAAAATGATATTAAAATAGACAAATGAGTAATAATAAATAGATTAAATAAAAATATTGAAATAATAATAAAACCAATAAATATTAATCAAAAAAATAAAACAATAATGAAAAATCTAAATACAAAAATAAAACAATGAAAAAAACAACCAAAAATTATTAACCAAGAAAATAAATAATGAAAAATCTAAATATAAAAATTTTTTTTTAATTATATTACAAAATAAAAATGACATTAAAATAGACAAATGAGTAATAATAAATAGATTAAATAAAAATATTGAAAATAATAATAAAACCAATAAATATTAATCAAAAAAATAAAACAATAATGAAAAATTTAAATACAAAAATAAAGTTAATTATATTACAAAATAATAAATTAAAAATATTATTTAAAAGATAATAAAACAATGAAAAAAACAAAACCAAAAATTATTAACCAAGAAAATAAATAATGAAAAATCTAAATATAAAAATTTTTTTTAAAATTATATTACAAAATAAAAATGACATTAAAATAGACAAATGAGTAATAATAAATAGATTAAATAAAAATATTGAAAATAATAATAAAACCAATAAATATTAATCAAAAAATAAAACAATAATGAAAAATTTAAATACAAAAATAAAGTTAATTATATTACAAAATAATAAATTAAAAATATTATTTAAAAGATAATAAAACAATGAAAAAAACAAAACCAAAAATTATTAACCAAGAAAATAAATAATGAAAAATCTAAATACAAAAATAATAATAAAACTGACCAAAGGTCAATATTGAAAAATAACAAATAAAAAAACTAATTACAAATAATTAATAATAAAAAAATGAAATATATAAATAAATTATTAAGTAAAATATAAATTAAAAATAAAGACAAAACGCATTAAATCGCTCTATTTGAAATTAATAAATATATTGGAAACATTTTCCGGCGGTGTATAAATTATTACGATGACTCCTCCTCTAACAGGCGCGTTTGGATCGATATTGTATGATAGAAAATTCAAAAACCAAGATCTGATCAGGCAAATATGTATATATATATATATCAAATAAAGACAATGGTATGACAAAATCATTGAATATGAGCACACGAGTGACACGAAAATACGGATATAGACACGGCAGCAGATCACCGAGATATGGTGGTGGTGGGTGTCATCAATTTCCTATACAAAGAAATCATTGGACAGAAATCCGTCATTGATTACACAACCAATGCTGTGATTCAGCCAATTCCTTTCCAACTTAGCGTAGGCTTCTTGATTGAGAAATAAAGGATTTCCTCGTCTGTAAATCATCAAATAAGGTTTGGAAATATATCAATCAGCCGATTTATTACTTGAGATCAACATCACTTTCACCGAATTTATCCAAATAAATTGGATCCAAATAGATTTGCCAACGTGCTTGGTAGAATAAAACCACAACCTTTGAGTTTCGAGTGTTGAGAAATAATGCATAACCTTCGTGACATTGCCGGGCGTGAATTTGAGCACCACTGATTGTGAAGCCAGACGACTCATCAATCCTTCGACAGCAATAACCAGTAAGACACACAGTAACTCCACAAACCAGGCATAAGGACATCTCTGAAACTGTACCAGAAGCTTGTGGACTCAGAGAACAGCTTAAAGTTTCCACAAGGTCAAATAAGTTAAAATAAGAATTTTCAATGTATAAAACTTGTTTACAAAACATATACAAATTAAAATGTCAATTTGGGTGGCACCAACGTGTTAGCGTGAAAAATATAATCATATAAAAACGTACAGTGAAAAATCAATTTAATTTTGCTTTGTTATAATAGTGAAGAATAATTTTTATAATTTTTCTGTGGTCCCCACTTTTAGTGTTGTGCAAAGAGAACTGAAATCCTTATTACCTTACAATGATGTCAATAGTCATAATGCATACCCGATGGAATGTGACTGAATTCAGATAGATAACACTTACACAAATAATTAAACATACATTTTCCTCATTTCTGCAAATTATTATTAGTATTCAAATATACTTTATTATATCAATATCAATTCAAATTTTTATATATTTATGTTCTTTATCCCTTTCTAAGGCAAAGGAAACTAAAAGTGATAACAATTATATAGCGGGAAAACACATCTATGGTTTCAAATACTATAAATTTGTTCTCTTGTGGCTTAATATATGTCAGTAGTTGTACCAAAAGAAAAAATGATTTCCGACAGCGTTACACTTAGATATTTTTATTAGTTTAAAATGGTGTACAGTATATTGCCACCACCTTAGAAAGGGTTAAACCTAATACACATTTATGACTTCAAAATTTTGACATAATTTAGTTGCTAGAATGACTAGCGATTAATAATGACATTCATTAATAATAAACACTACCGGAATTCAATGGATAAGTGTGATGAAAATGCTGATAATAACATGAAGCAAAGATTTAAATCGAGACTCCTATAAACACAGTAATCTAGCAACCAATAGCGATTATAATGAATTGTAAAAAATCAAAAGCAATTCTTTAAACTATATAAATTATGAAGGGGATGCTTTTATCAGTAGCACTGAATTCGATAAATAGAAATTCGAAAAATATCACTGATTTCATAAATAAAGAAAATCTTATCGACATTGGACAGATTTCACAAACTAAGTTGACTTTGAACAATTTTTGCACAGTGAAATCATTCAGTTCGATTTGTCAGATGATCTCAAGTGGATTTATTGAAATGTTAATTATTGAGATGTTGGGTTTTGGATAGATAATGTATAAAATCAACGAAATAATATCTTTGATTAAAATTATGGAATTTTATTTTTAAAATGCTACTATTTTTCGGTATAAGACAATGTTTGAGTAGTAGGATGTGAGCCCGTCAGATACAACCCCCCCCCCCCCACTAGCTTACGTAATTGTTACGTAACATTTGACCTCTGCACGCGCTGTTGCTACCTGGAGATTGACCTTTGTCCACTAGTTGCTACCTAGTAATTGACCTTTGGTCAGTGACCTCATGATTACATCACTTGACCACTGGTCAGTGCACACTTATTATGTCACTGGTCACACTTATTAAGTCACTACTCGGAGACTAGTTACTTAACTGTTATTATGTCACGTAGTTGTGGACCAACACACCCACCAACTTCCACACACCTACCAACTTCCACACACCTACCTTCTAGAACCTTCCACACACCTACCAACTTCCACACACCCACCAACTTCCACACACCTACCAACTTCCACACACCCACCAACTTCCACACACCTACCAACTTCCACACACCTACATTCTAGAACCTTCCACACACCTACATTCTAGAACCTTCCACACACCTACAATCTTAAACATTACACACACACATACCAACCAACGATCCACACACACACCGATCCGTACCCATCAGTACCCATCAGTACCCATCAGTACCCATCAGTACCCATCAGTACCCATCCGCACCGATCCACACCGATCCACACACACACACCCATCCGCACCGATCCGCACCGATCCGCACCGATCCGCACCGATCCGCACCGATCCGTACCTATCCGCACCGATCCGCACCGATCCGTACCTATCCGCACCTATCCGCACCGATCCGCACCGATCCGTACCTATCCGCACCGATCCGCACCGATCCGCGCCCAACACGCCTACAACTACGTCTACGACTAAGTCTACGACTAAGTCGTAGACTTAACAAAATCACTCACTAGTACTATTGGTATTATTATTATACTTTTTACTTCATATAAACGTATGAGTTTCGTTTACCTCATTGATTTATGTTACTTACATGTGATATATTAAAAAATTATATTTACATGAAATTTTCAATTGTTAATTATATTATTACATAAAAAATTATAAAATAATCATTAAACATAATAAATTAAGATCAAACTCGTCTTACAAATAAATGTTCAATTCTAAACTATTTAGCTTACTGACTATTTTGTTAGTAGTATATTACATAACAATTTTATCAAAATAATCATAAAACTTTAATAATTTTCATGAAAATTTAAGTTTAAAAGCACTATAGTATATTCATAGTTTATTTAATTAAAAGTCACTCAAAACTTAAATTTTATCACTGGATTTACAAAATTTTAAGAAAATAATTCAACAAGTTTAAAATTTCAACTTAACTAAATGTAAAAAATTAAATTATACAAAATTTACTTTACCAATTTCTATAAAATTTTAAATTTACACCAAATAAAATATACAGATTTATATTCTATTAAAAAATTTAATTTTTAAAATAAAAAATAATTTGCCCACTATAGGAGTTGAACCCACGACTCAACGAATTATTACCGACATCAGACTGTTACAAGTCTCATTTAATAATAATTACAAAACAATAGAATAAAAAGACAAACACATTACAAGACAACATTTATTTAAGTAAAAGCTTCAATATCTTCAGTGGCATTGATACCTAAATAATGTCCGAATGCAAAACTTTTGTTTTTACCTACCCATTGACGTTTATCATCGTTGTTACTTAAAGCAATTTTACTATTTTTAAAAGTAAACAACTGATGATTTCTCGTCCCTATTCTCGTTTGAGGAACAACAGAAAAAATTGTATCGTTTCTATAACAATCAAGATAAGAAAGATGCTTTATTTCAGTTCCTTCCAAAGTAATTCCCTTTGCTTTATTACTTTCAGTTTCACCTAAAAGACTATAGCATTTCGGTCGTAAGAAAACCCATTCCTTATATCCAAGTCCCTTACTCTCATCTTTGAATTTACCTATTACTGAGTCAAGTTTTCTTGAATACAAAGGATGACCAATATCATAATTCGAAGTGTCCAAAAGATTATCCGAAACCATTGCAGGTAAAAGAGTACTTAATTTACAGTTTTTAATTTCAAGGAAGAAAGAGTCAGTGTCGCCAGCAACAATGTCAATCCTACAATTGAAAAGATTCCTATATTTCTCTAATTCAACATACTGGAGCTGATACATCCGTAATTTCGATAAATCAAGAACTGTTTGACCGATATAACTAGGTCGGTCTAAACAAATTAATTCTTTATTTAGATGAGCTGCTATTAGATCATCGTCAATCTTTATACACTTTCTGAAAGACGGCTTTGATGAATAAGTAACCATCTTTTCAAATGAATTACATAATCTTAAATTCATTCGTTTTTTAAGATTTTCCACAGATTTTCCATAAAGACTATTATTTAAAAGTTTGAAATAGTTCTTATCAAGATTATTTGTAGCATCTGCTCTCAAACATGTGTTTGTATCAATATACTCTTTAAAAATCTTTGCCTGTTTAAACCTTATAGCTCTATGAATCTTAACAACCTTAACACCAAGAGAAACAAACATCTTTAGAAGTCTCCAATGAATAACATAGTTTTTCTTGGGATAATGAGTGAGCATTAATTTTTCAACTTTAGAATGATGTGGACACATCTTTTCAGGCGCCACAGGGAATTTATCCAAAAACTCATGTACACTTTCAGGAATTTCGAGATCAACTTCCATCGTGTAACCATATGAAAGCGTTTCAATATCTGTACTCATACACTCATCCAAAATAGAATCAAGATTATTAATTACCCAACTAAAATCACCGAAAGGAAGACTTTGGCTAAGAGCCCAACCATACAGATTTTTGGTACATTACAGTTTTTAATAAGAGCAACAAAGTAGAATAATCACAAAAACAATTTATAACACAAAGTAAAAATATAAACAATTTTTAAATATATTTAGTTAACAATAGCAATTCTAGCATTATCAATTCTCCATATTGGTGACATAACTTCATTTTGATCAACTTTATAACCTTGAATAGTAATATTAATGTACCAACTTTCCATTTCTTTGAATTGGATTTCTTCAAAAGCATCATAATATCGAGTGTTTCTAGAAATAATATAATTGTTTTCACTGCAACATAATTTCTTATTGATTTGATGTAAAATTTTATTGATTGAATCTGCATCTTCCTTCATAATATTCACCTGAAGTTTTGAAAATTGAGTTTGACTTAATTTAGCAGCTTTGGAAAATTTATATTCTATTTCATTCACTAAGAAGTATATTCTATGACCGTGATATATCTGAACCGGCTTCAAATTTACATCTTTTCTTGTTCGAGTATTTTTGGCTGTTTCGTTCTGATTTATTACCATCACGGATTTATCGCTAAAAAGTCCATGCATCTGAAAAATGAAAAATAATTTACAAATTTCAATATTTATACTTAAAAGTAACACGTGTGCGTCCAATCATAATCATTTTAATAAAAAGGTTTACTATATAAACAAAATTATGAAAACCAATTAAAACATAACTAAAAAAGACAACAAAATTTAAATACAAATAATTTATTTTTAATTCAAGTCTTCGATCCATCTTGCGAGCATATACAGCAGATCGGCTTTTGCCTTTTCCGCCCTCCAATTGTTACAACAATTGCAGGGTGATCCGCAAATGGCTTCGGTTTTTATCGGGTTTTGTTTTCTGTCTTTATACTCCATCAGAATCTTTTCGACGCTGATACCAGTCGCCTCAAAGATTCTATATGGTATAACTTCCGGAGCCCAGAATGCCATGCTTTTCTTTAGCTCGGGATATGAGAAGACTATCCTTTCAATAAGGAATTGAATAGCCATTTCTAAAACCATAAATTAAAAGATATCAATTTATAATTAAAGAAACTTACCATCAGTTGTATTGTTTCTCATTTTGTTATTTGAATGAATAACTCACTTGTATTTATACTAATTTTTAAACACACATCAGACTCATTTCAACGAATCAGAATCATTCACACAAATTACAAACACATCACAGCCAATTAAAACTATACACAACTATTACATCTACGTTAGGTAATGCTAAGTAAAAACTTTAAGATTTCATCGTTTTCAATGACTGACTTAATATCATCAATAATATTTCCAACAATTTCATGATAATCCAATGCTTTAAGACCTAAAATTACTATTTTACCACTAGCAAACACGTTAACACATAAAGGATTATATTTAACATATCGTAAAGCTGGAATATTTCAGGTTCATATATACAATTAATTTTGTTCAATAAATCATATAAATTAATATCTACTCCAATATCGGTAGTTACTGTAATTGATTGAATTTGAACATTTTCAATTGTAAATGGTAAATCTTCAACTTTTAGAGGCTGCTTACATCCCATAATTCGACACTTACCTGACTTGAAAAATATAATTGGATACTTACCACTTCGATCTACAATTTGTTGTGGTTTCCCAAATGGAAAATCCATGTGAGCAACTGAACATCTTCCTTTATAATTTATGTTGCTAAGCATCTATGACGTAATTATTTTTGAATATTTTTTATTCGTGTATAACTATTAATTTAAACAAATATAAACAATATAATTAAAGTTAATATTTAAAATGGAATTAAGAAATGATGCAGTATATCAAATTGTTGGTCCAAGCGGAAGTGGGAAAACATTATTTGTTTGTAAATTATTACAATCAAACATGTTTAAATCAAAGTTTAATAAAATATATTGGCATAGGGGAGCCGATGATGAACATGGAATGACACAGGACCAATTTTGTAAAATAAAAATGATGATTATAAAAGGGTTTGATAAAAATTGGGTATCTAGATTACGGCAAGGGGATGTGATAATTATCGATGATTTATATCAAGAAGCGAATAAAGAAAAGGATTTTAATAATTTATTTACAAAGATAGCTAGACATAAAGGTGTTACAGTTATTTTTATAACACAAAATCTTTTTCACCAAGGAGGATCTCACAGAACTCGCAATTTGAATGTCCAATATTTGATTGTTTTCAAAAATCCTAGAGATGCAACTGTTATTGATTTCCTTGCAAGACAGGCTTACCCTAATAATCGTAATTTCTTGATAAACGCCTTTCAAGATGCAACCAAAATTCCACATGGATATATTTTTCTTGATTTTACACAGCAGTGCAATGATGATTTACGAGTTAGAACTGATATTTTCAATAAAGAAGGTGCAATGTTTTATAAACAAAGTTGAAAATGATGCTATATACATCTAATCATGCTACTTAAAACTCGTGTTAAACATCCAAAATTATCAAAACTTCGAAAAGTATTTAAAAAGACTCGTGAACCACTGATTCCGCCAACGACTAGTTTCACTCCATCTAAAAAACTTATAACTGAAAATATTCCTGCACAAAATCTTATTTCACACAATTTAAAATCAATTCCGAATAAAAATGAAAAGTCTATAAAATCAAGTCATCGTAGTTTTCCATTTTTTAATGCTTTACTAAAGGCTCCAAGTGTGAAAAGAATTAATATCTTAGAATCTTTTCCAAATTACGTTATTGACGATTTACTTGATATTATAGTTAAAGTTGTCAAAGGTAAAATTGAAATCAGTAAATCAAGTAAAAAGGTATTAGACAGACACAAAAAACCACTGTTATCACTTGTAAATTCAAAAAATCGAATGCAGATGCGTAAAATAGTATATAAACAACAAGGTGGTTTTATTGCGGCGTTGCTACCACTAGCATTATCATTATTAGGTGGAGTAATAGGAAATTCATTATCATAAACAATGGGTACAACTACTTCATTACCTAATCTTATACTTAATTTTAAGTCTACATGTTGTAATGGAGAAAATTTGGACAAATCCAAAAAACGAAGCAGGTTTCAGTGGGGTAGAAAAGCTAAAGAAAAAAGTTACAAACTCGAAAAAAGAGACGCAAAAATGGTTATCAGGTCAACTGGCTTACAGTTTGAACAAACCGATGTTGAAAAGGTTTCCAACGAGAGCATATAAAACATATGGAATTAATGATTTATGGCAAATGGATTTGATGGAAATGATACCATTTTCTAAAATTAACAAGGGCTACAAGTATATTTTGACATGTATTGATGTTTTTAGTAGATTTGTTCGCGCTATACCAGTCAAAACAAAATCTGCAAATGAAATGGCTTTAGCAATAAAATCAATGTTTAAAAATGGAAAACCGATTAATTTACAAACTGATTTGGGTAAAGAATTTTACAATAGTAAAGTTAAAGAAATAATAAAAGGAATAAATCATTACTCCGTATTTTCACAATTCAAAGCAGCACATGTTGAACGATTTAATCGAACATTAAGGATAAACTTAAAAGGTATTTCGTGCATCAGGGTAATAAAACATGGATAAATGTTTTACCAAAAATGATTTTCAGTTATAATCATTCATCTCATAGAGGTTTAAAGGGATTGAAACCGATAGATGTAACTTCAAAAGATAGTTTTATTCAGGAAGAACAAATTAAAAAGCCAAAATATAATGTCGATGATTATGTAAGAATATCTAAAATATCAGCATCACCATTCATTAAGAATTTTGATAACAATTGGAGTGATGAAGTTTTTCAAATCTCAAAGATTAATACAGCTCAAAATCCAATCATGTATGTTATAAAAGATGGAGAAAATAATGAGGTATCTGGTAAATTCTACGAACAAGAGCTACAAGTTATTCCTCCACCAACAGTATTTAGAATTGAAAAGATTTTGAAAACTAAAATGGTGAATAAAGATAAACAATATTATATCAAGTGGCATGGATATCAAAACCCATCATGGATATCCTCAAAAGATCTAGTAAAATGAATTTCTACATGATTTTACCGAGCAATAGTTGTCCAACAATTCATCCAGACAATCAAGCCAGTAAATTTATGGTCAATCTACAAAACCCGATTTATTTACAGGGTAATTGGGAAGTAGCTTTGCAAGATTTTACATTTGTATATAGTACGTTTCCATTTTATAGTAAAGCAAAGATTGAATACAAAGAAATTGTATCGAAATCAGTTAGCAGTCTTTACTTTATTGAACCGGAAAAAGAAGAAATGCCAATAAAAGAATTCAACGAGCATAGTTACATGTACATAACTAAAGGAGTTTTACATATTTATTGTAATTTCTACCCATTCCAAATATCATTTGAAGATATGCAAAGTGCAAAACGAATGGGTGTATCTGAACCAATAATTACAAGTCCCAGTGAGTCATTTCAAATAGTAGTTCCACCAAATACAGATATGAATAATGTAGTAAAAATAAAGTTAACATATAACACTGTAATTCAATCAGTTTTCTCATTTCGTGATAATTTGTACTTGACAAATCTTATGGACTTGTATGATTATATAGTGTACAACTGTCCTCATATTTTTACATCTCTTCAAATAAAAGATAAAATATTCACATTCAGTATTCAAGATAATATTACAGAGGTTGTATTCGATAAAAACTTGGTTAGTTCACTTGGATTAGAGAAGCAAACATATAATGTGAAACAATTTGAGAGTATTTATAAAGCAAAGTTATATGATCATCATCAACAAATGTTCATCTATAGTAACATTATTGAACCAGTAATTGTTGGCGATTCTTTAGTTCCCTTATTGAAAGCAGTCTGGATTAAAAAATATGAACAAGATGAAGTTGTACAAATTGTATTGGATAATCCAATGTATTTATCGCTTTCCACGTCATGTATAAACAATATAGAAATTAATATTCGTGATGATGGTGGGAAACTTATCAACTTTCCAAAAAATTCAAAAACACATTTGACATTACATTTTCGTAAATTAAATGATTAATCCAGATATAATTTCATTGTATAGTAATAGCCAAACTGGTGGCGAAATACCATATTTTATTGGTAAGCAGTATGGGTCTGGTTGGTTACGAACAATTGGAAGATTTGCATTACCAATTCTTAAGCGTATAGGCAGTTTTGGAATGAAAACAGCAAAGGATGTGATAATGAATGATAAGAAAATATTACCATCATTAAAATCAAATGCTCTGTCTGAAATTAGTAAAGCTTTACCTGCAGTATCAACAATGTTACCTGGTGTTGCAAACATGTTTAAGAGTGAGGAACCTCAGCCTGAATATACTGCATCAGGTGGATCCATGCCAAAACGTAGAAAACATGGTAGGCATATAAACAAACGAATGAAAGGACATGGAACTATATTTCAAAAATGATTTGTGGAAAATCTGAATTATGCATTTTCGATCGTCCATCACCTCAAGCAGTAATTGAATATGGTGCATTTGAAGAAGTATTTCCGATGAATTCAATTACTGATAGTAGAAATGATGTTGAATTTTACATTAATGGTTCCCAAACTGAATATTTGGATTTGAATGATACTTTATTAACTGTTCAAATTAAAGTTGTAAATGTCGACAGAAAAAATATGGTGGATACTTTAGATGTTAAGCCAAACAATTATATGTTTCATACACTTTTTAAAGACGCAATTCTTGGGTTTAATCATATTAAAATTGAGGGAGGTAACAATACTTATGCACACAAAGCATTGATTGAAACTATATTAAATTATAACGGTGATACTAAAAATACTTGTCTTACACCTATGGGATATGGAAATTCTGAAGAAAGAAAAAGTTGGATAAAAGACTCAAAGGTTTTTACAATGTGTTCCTCACTACAGTTTGATTTTATGGATCAACCAAAATATTTACTTCCTGGTGTCAATGTTCACATTAGATTAAAACGATCTGATTCTGCATTATCATTATTTTCAAAAACTGGGGAACCAACATGTCAATTACTAGATGCTAAATTAATGATTCGAAGAGTTCGTGTTGAATCGTCAGTATTAGCAGGTCATCAACTTGGTCTTAATTCAAAACATGCGATTTATCCAATTAAAACAAAAGAAATTGTTCAGTTTGCTATTGGTAAAGGTGCATCATCATTCTATAAGGAACAGATATTTGGAGATAGAAGAATGCCTAATTTTATTCTTGTAACTTTTCAAAGTGAATCTCAATATAACGGTTCATATACTGATTCAAGCTCAAAATTCAGACATTATAATGTCACTTCATTATCTTTATCAAAAAACACAGATTATCGCGAAACATATACTCAAGATTTCGAAAATAACAATTTCTGTACCACATATATGCAAAGTATTGTGAGAAATATGGGTTATTTAGATAAAAACCTAAATTGTGGAATATCTCTTGATGATTTTAAATCAAAATATCCATTTTTCACATTTGTTTTGGCACCTGATTTTGATTTAAATCAAAGTCAATTACCTCAAAATGGAAATTTACGATTGGATATAAAGTTTTCAAAAGCTGTTGAAGAACCAGTACATGTAATAATATATGGAGTATTTGAAAACGAAATTCAAATTACTGCAAATCGAACTGTACTAGTATAAATATAGTAACTCTATGTAATCAGATTATCATGAAGTAAGATTTTAATGTATAATTAATTTTATTTAATTAGCTCTATTCAGGTTGATAAAATTGGAAAACAGTTGTTGGGGAATGAGTTTGTTGGTGTATATCCTTTAGATAAAATTCCATATCTTGATGATAACAATGCAATAGTGGTTAATACTCAATCATCTAATCTTGGCGGTGAACACTGGATTGCTGTATATGTGAAACCAAATAAAATCCATGTTTTCGATCCAATGGGATTCTATTATCCAGCTTTATTAGTTAGTAAATTACAAACAATAGGAAAGTCAATTGTATACAATAAACATCGATATCAAAATCCTTTAACAACAACTTGTGGTCAACATTGTCTTGTTTGGCTAAACTCAATGTATAAACGTATTGATTTTAAATAAATGTTTTTTAAAATGTCTAGTTATTTTATTGATATTAGCGTTTTTGAAAATGAATTTGGTGGATTAGTTATAAAAGAATTATGTATGATCAATACTAATAATATTTTAAGACCATTACATTGGGTGTTTTCGTCAAACGAATATCATGAAGATCAAATACTTAACGGACAAAATTTTTTCTGTCCAACGTGTATATTAAGTACTATCGGTTCTGATCGAAAAACAGCTATTTTCTATGTGACAGATGAAACAAAAGAAAAGATTTTAAAAATATATTTCCCATCTTTGAGAATTGTAAAGTATTCATTAAAAGAATATCAGAGTTTTCCAAGAAACATATCTTGTCCATTTTATGAGCATGATGATGATTGTGCTTATAAAAACTGTTTACTTGGTGCTTTAGATTATCTGAAATATTAAAAATATATGTATGCAATTTACTGTGTTTTGATTGGTTAATCTGTTGTAGTGGTGATAACGTAATTATTCATATATAAGGATATATTTTTCATTTTATGGTCACTTTTTATATATACCCAATTTCGAGTAATAATCAATATGGTAAAACTTTTAATTTTAATTTTAATTTTATTATTATTTTATTTAGAATAATAATTCATCCAATATCAATAATTCAAAACAAATACCAAATACAAATCATATGGTAAATTTTAAATTTTATTTGAAAATTATTAAATTTATTTAGAATTCTAATAACGTTCCTAATCAAATGTATTGGCAGAATATGAATGCTAACTTTGTAAGATTTAAATTTAAATTAAATGTTTATTAATTATTTATTTAGAATATGCCATATACTAACATGCCTTGGTATTATCCAAATTTCCAATTTGCCAATCCAAACTTTCAAAACATGCAAAACGTTCCACAATTTCAAAACATGCAAAATTTTAACAACAATCTTCAAAATTCTTCATCAAATATGCCCCATATTAATGCAAAATTAAATGGGAAGAAAATTAAATGTAAGTATTCTTTGAATTTTTTAAATTGTTTTTAAGTAATATTTTAAATAAAGAATTAAATTTTATATTTTAAAAATATTTCTTTTAAATTCGAGTTATATTATTGATTTAAAATTAGGTATATAAATTAGTGATTAAAATTTTTTAAAAATGAATAGTTTAGATTGATAATTTGATTGTAAACTGTTTATTTTTATAAATATTTAATTACATAATTTATTTAACCTTTTACATAATGTTGCAAATAGTTTAACCTTTTCATATTAAAAGGTTAGAAATTTAGTAACTTTCTAAATAACTTTTCATTATATAATAATTACACCATAATTTTCAAAAATAATTTTCACTTATAATTAATTTTTATATAAATAGGCAATTTATACCCTCAGTACTGTAATTCATCCATGAATCATAGTGATGAATGCCATGACCTAATGAAGAAATATTATCGTCATCAATTCAACGGCATTGAAATATTTATATGTCCCGCGTGCAAAACTTACCATGCCCAACCCTATCTTGATTTCTTTTCTGATCATAAGGTTCACTTGACACAGTTTAAACAGAATAAACTCGATTTCTTTCGTTTGATTTTTAAGGCTGACGATTTTAAAATTAAGAAAAGAAAATCTGATGTTAGTTTGAATTTAGGCACGTCTAAAATAACTAAAAATGAAGTAATTGTAATCAGTGATGATGAGGAAAACATACAAATAGGTGGTTCTGTAGATATTAGTAATGACCCAATTGTAGAATTAGATTTAAGAGGATCACGTAAATTACTAAAATTTAATATTGATGAATTTAATGTTAATCAAATAACATTAACAGATAGAATTATAACCCGGCTAAAAATTGAAATTAATAAAATGGGGAACGTTAAAATTCAATTTGCTGTAAATATCCAATTTGAGAAAGATGATATAACTAAAGATGAATTTATATCTAATAACGCCGAGGTCTTCTCAGATAATTTTCTTGTTGAAGGAGTTAGAAAATTAAATGAAAAAATAGAAAGATTTACTCAATTAGGTAGTGGATGGACTATTTCTAGAATTAGAGAAATTCATTTTATCTTGACTAAATATTCCCAAATAAATAGATTAACTGGTCACGGTTTTATTGAGACTCCTCTTGCACTTAAAGGGAAAAGAGCAATTATTAATATTAAGAATAGTGACAATCTTTGTTTTATATATAGTATCTTGGCTTTGTTGAAGCATGACGTTCTTGTAAATAATCGTAGTAATATGTATAGCTATACTAACTTCCTGAATGAATTAAATTATGATGAGATAGATGACTGTCCTATGAGATTGTGCAATATAAGTAGGTTTGAGGAAAAGAATCCAGGTCTTGCAATTAATATCTTGTCTTATAACCCAACTGTTATTAATAGTGATGAAAATGAAAATGACGATTTTGTTCCTCATCACCCTCATTTGGATATTATTCATCGCACTAAAGTGACTGACGTTGATCCTTTGTATCTTTTACTTCTCGAAAATGATGAACAATATCATTATACTGCTGTTATTGACTTGCAACGCCTAATGAATTCACATATTAATGATATAGTTAGTGTACGGATACAATGTCAATGGTGTCCTAGATGTCTTAATGGTTTTCGTTTGCAGGATGCTTTTAACAGTCATTATGCATTGTGTATCAAAAATCAGGTAGGAACAACTTTATACACTCTTCCTCAAAATAAATATTTAGAGTTTGGTGATTACTCAAAAACAGTAACCCCACCATTTGTAATTTATGCAGACTTTGAGTCAATTTTACCGATTGACATAAGATTTCATCAGAAACATCTACCAATATCTGCAGGACTATTATTAATTAATAACTTTAATAATACTAAATCGTATTTTAGTTTCATTGGTTTAGACTGTGTCTTGGAATTTTTGAAAAAGATAGAGGAAATTGCGGCGACAATTGTACAACCTTATTTTGATCTTTTTAGTGATTCAAACATTATTCCGCTATCATTTAATCAGGAAAATGCTTTTAAATTTTGCTTGAATTGTTATCTTTGTAAGAAACCCATTAGAAATCGTGTTAAAGTTCACGAACACTTTTCAGGTCGTTATCTTGGGGCTGCTTGTAGTCTTTGTCGTAATGTTAGAAGAAATCGTCAGCATTTACCTGTTATTTTTCATAATCTTAGGGGTTATGACCTTCATCACATTTTGAAGTATGGTCTTAGTAGTTTTCCTTCTTGGGATTTGAATATCATTCCAACTACGACAGAAAAGTTTATATCTTTGATAGCACATATCGATAAAGTATCAGTTAGGTTCATTGATAGTTATCAGTTTGTTAGCGCATCATTAGACAATGCAGTTAAAACTCTTTCTAACTTTCCTTTGACAGATTCTGTATTTACTGGTTCAATAATGGGTTGTAAAGGTATTTTTCCTTATAATTTTGCAAAGAGTTTGGAAATCTTGGAAACAACTTTTGAATTACCACCAATTTGGTCAGAAGTGACAGAATCACAATATTTGAGAGCTCAAAAGATTTGGAATGAGAATAATTGCAATACCTTGTTAGATTATATGATGGTATACTTGAAATTAGATGTATTTCTTCTTGCAGACTTTTTTCAACAATTTCGTTCAAAAAGTATTGCACATAACGGTTTAGATCCCTTAAATTTTTACGGTATACCTGGAATGAGTTGGGCTTCTGCTTTGATGACATTGAAAGAACCCATTGAACTCCTTACCGATATGGAAATGTATAATTTCTATGAAGGAGGGATCAGGGGTGGAATAACATTTGTGAATAAACATTATGTTAAAACTTCTGATGATACAGAATTGTTATATATTGATATCAACAATCTGTATGGTTGGGCTCTTAGCCAAAGTCTTCCTTTCGGTGATTTTAGTTGGGTAATTAATAATCTTGATTCTATTTTGGATGAGTGTATGAGTACAGATATTGAAACGCTTTCATATGGTTACACGATGGAAGTTGATCTCGAAATTCCTGAAAGTGTACATGAGTTTTTGGATAAATTCCCTGTGGCGCCTGAAAAGATGTGTCCACATCATTCTAAAGTTGAAAATTAATGCTCACTCATTATCCCAAGAAAAACTATGTTATTCATTGGAGACTTCTAAAGATGTTTGTTTCTCTTGGTGTTAAGGTTGTTAAGATTCATAGAGCTATAAGGTTTAAACAGGCAAAGATTTTTAAAGAGTATATTGATACAAACACATGTTTGAGAGCAGATGCTACAAATAATCTTGATAAGAACTATTTCAAACTTTTAAATAATAGTCTTTATGGAAAATCTGTGGAAAATCTTAAAAAACGAATGAATTTAAGATTATGTAATTCATTTGAAAAGATGGTTACTTATTCATCAAAGCCGTCTTTCAGAAAGTGTATAAAGATTGACGATGATCTAATAGCAGCTCATCTAAATAAAGAATTAATTTGTTTAGACCGACCTAGTTATATCGGTCAAACAGTTCTTGATTTATCGAAATTACGGATGTATCAGCTCCAGTATGTTGAATTAGAGAAATATAGGAATCTTTTCAATTGTAGGATTGACATTGTTGCTGGCGACACTGACTCTTTCTTCCTTGAAATTAAAAACTGTAAATTAAGTACTCTTTTACCTGCAATGGTTTCGGATAATCTTTTGGACACTTCGAATTATGATATTGGTCATCCTTTGTATTCAAGAAAACTTGACTCAGTAATAGGTAAATTCAAAGATGAGAGTAAGGGACTTGGATATAAGGAATGGGTTTTCTTACGACCGAAATGCTATAGTCTTTTAGGTGAAACTGAAAGTAATAAAGCAAAGGGAATTACTTTGGAAGGAACTGAAATAAAGCATCTTTCTTATCTTGATTGTTATAGAAACGATACAATTTTTTCTGTTCCTCAAACGAGAATAGGGACGAGAAATCATCAGTTGTTTACTTTTAAAAATAGTAAAATTGCTTTAAGTAACAACGATGATAAACGTCAATGGGTAGGTAAAAACAAAAGTTTTGCATTCGGACATTATTTAGGTATCAATGCCACTGAAGATATTGAAGCTTTTACTTAAATAAATGTTGTCTTGTAATGTGTTTGTCTTTTTATTCTATTGTTTTGTAATTATTATTAAATGAGACTTGTAACAGTCTGATGTCGGTAATAATTCGTTGAGTCGTGGGTTCAACTCCTATAGTGGGCAAATTATTTTTTATTTTAAAAATTAAATTTTTTAATAGAATATAAATCTGTATATTTTATTTGGTGTAAATTTAAAATTTTATAGAAATTGGTAAAGTAAATTTTGTATAATTTAATTTTTTACATTTAGTTAAGTTGAAATTTTAAACTTGTTGAATTATTTTCTTAAAATTTTGTAAATCCAGTGATAAAATTTAAGTTTTGAGTGACTTTTAATTAAATAAACTATGAATATACTATAGTGCTTTTAAACTTAAATTTTCATGAAAATTATTAAAGTTTTATGATTATTTTGATAAAATTGTTATGTAATATACTACTAACAAAATAGTCAGTAAGCTAAATAGTTTAGAATTGAACATTTATTTGTAAGACGAGTTTGATCTTAATTTATTATGTTTAATGATTATTTTATAATTTTTATGTAATAATATAATTAACAATTGAAAATTTCATGTAAATATAATTTTTTAATATATCACATGTAAGTAACATAAATCAATGAGGTAAACGAAACTCATACGTTTATATGAAGTAAAAAGTATAATAATAATACCAATAGTACTAGTGAGTGATTTTGTTAAGTCTACGACTTAGTCGTAGACTTAGTCGTAGACGTAGTTGTAGGCGTGTTGGGCGCGGATCGGTGCGGATCGGTGCGGATAGGTACGGATCGGTGCGGATCGGTGCGGATCGGTGCGGATCGGTGCGGATAGGTACGGATCGGTGCGGATCGGTGCGGATCGGTGCGGATCGGTGCGGATCGGTACGGATCGGTGCGGATGGGTGTGTGTGTGTGGATCGGTGTGGATCGGTGCGGATGGGTACTGATGGGTACTGATGGGTACTGATGGGTACTGATGGGTACTGATGGGTACGGATCGGTGTGTGTGTGGATCGTTGGTTGGTATGTGTGTGTGTAATGTTTAAGATTGTAGGTGTGTGGAAGGTTCTAGAATGTAGGTGTGTGGAAGGTTCTAGAATGTAGGTGTGTGGAAGTTGGTAGGTGTGTGGAAGTTGGTGGGTGTGTTGGTCCACAACTACGTGACATAATAACAGTTAAGTAACTAGTCTCCGAGTAGTGACTTAATAAGTGTGACCAGTGACATAATAAGTGTGCACTGACCAGTGGTCAAGTGATGTAATCATGAGGTCACTGACCAAAGGTCAATTACTAGGTAGCAACTAGTGGACAAAGGTCAATCTCCAGGTAGCAACAGCGCGTGCAGAGGTCAAATGTTACGTAACAATTACGTAAGCTAGTGGGGGGGGGGGGTTGTATCTGACGGGCTCACATCCTACTACTTGTTTGATTTATGGTTTTAGAATCAGGCGACAAGACGTACCTCTATGAGCGGGAAAGTCTCGATTTTTTGGTACAATTTACCCCGCGGGGTTTTAAGAAAGTCCCGATAAGCTAGTGAACAGGGAGAGAATATACGGTTTAGGTATATTTTTGTAAATTTAATAATAAAAATCTACTAAAAAATTCACTGAAGAAATATGCCAAATAAAATAATATTTAACATAAATTTTTAATGTATTATATTTATAAGTTGTACTTGTATTGAAATAAAAAAAAATATTAAAATACTATTTTTGCGTTCTAAATTTCTCTTGTTCAATCCAGACCAAGATTTTAATCAAAAACCCCCTGTCAATGTTGCCACCGCTTTAAGAATGTTAAAATCTGGTCAACTCTTTTTCCGTATATAAAATAATTTTTATCTGTTTAGTATAAAAAAATATCTAAAAAAATTTTGTTTTGAGCGAAATGACAAATGCAACTTTGCATTGTTTACAAAATCACACAAATAGAGAAAACAGAGAAGAACATGAAACTGTCGATTTTTCAATCACAAGCTAAAATTTCAATTTCCGAAGGAAATTTAGCAATGGAAATTTTCTTTTAGAAAGTCAATTGCGGAAGTAAGCAAATAAATCATGTTAAAAATAATGAATAGAATGAAAAAATGTAAATGAAAAGTTTATGTTATGTTAGAAATGTCATTATTAGATAAAATGAAATTATTAAAGCATCTACATATCTTATGTACGAACTATTTATATATTTTATTTGAAAATATATACAGATATGACATTCCTAAAACTAATATCGTATTGTTCCTGGGTAGAATAAAACTATGTTGAGTGCCTATATCAGAGGTTACCAAACATTTTTCTGCCGTAAACGCTTTGAAAGATTTTCTGTTTATGGTGACCCCTGATTTCCTAAAATAGGGCATCAAAACTTTCACTTTGATAGTCATTTCTATAGAATGAAACTGTATTTTTATAGTTATATATCAACTAAAACGAAATAAAGTAGAAATCGATAAACATTATCATAAAATAGATACACTGAAAAATCAATTCTTTTAATGAGATGGATGAATATAATGCTTTGATTGCAGAGCTTTAATTTTTTGCTTTAATTTAGTTAAAATCAACATAAAATCTCTTTTTTCAATCTGTTTCTTTGTTTGTGATGGGATTTACAACCAAAATGAAACTTTCCCAGGAGATATGATAGGAAAGCTATCAAAAGTTTTCTCGCCACATTCCATAATATAGGATAAGTTTTGGGTATATCTTTTTGAAGTCGGAATTTCTAGTATCCTTTCTTGAACTCGGCCTCAAGTTATTCATTTTTACTTATTCCGATTAGCTCTTCTTGTAACATTATATTTTTTACTTCATCAGTAATTCATGTTTATTATAAGAAAATATATAAGAAAAATTTCCGTCACAATCTATGCTATCATGAACCCATTGAAGTTCACAATCAATCCGTAAGGGTCGAAATAAACAACTAATAGAGTCACTGGTCTAAATAAACACATTTTAATGGTTATTTTTGCCCAAGTCAACGTTTCAACCCTGCGGAAAACAAACCAAAAGGGTAAACAGGTCAAATCACCAAATGCGTAACATATTTTTTACACCTAATCAAATTCTATTATCATATTTGAATACCTATTATTATAGAAGTATTTTAATTTATTCTATAAAAAATAATGATACTCAAAAGTATATTGAAAAAATGGAAGCAGATAAGTTTAATTTTAAAAATAATTGTAGAAAGGGGATTTAAGATATTTATTGGCAAAAACGAATAGATTTTTATAAAGTTTGGAACAAAACCAACTAGTGCCCATTCACTAAAATGTTAACCACAAACGAAGTAAGTTAAAATAAGTAATTAACCCAACATTTTAAACCTTCATAAATAATGATTTACATACTTGGATATTTAATTAACTAAATTGGAATTTTTTGTCAGTGAGAAAAAATTTTTCAAAAGGAAAATAACCAGTGACACGATAAACATCTCGCAACGTTATAGTGAAACATGGTAATCTATTTGCGTAACATAGATCTAAATGTGCACTAATTTATTAAAACACATTATTACTTAATCGATTGCGATATATAATTATTTTCAATTTACTTTTTAAAATTCTAAATGTGAAAAATATAACAATCTCTAATTGAATATATTGTAAATCATTCATATTTATGTGAAATAGTTCAAATGGTGCACCGGATCGATAAATTGTATGATTAACATGACATTTTATTTTTTGGTTCTATTAATATATTCCAAATATAATTTTCCAAAACCTTCGATTAAAATGAGATTCAGTGCAAAACCATAGTGACATGACATGCATAGAATACTTTCGTTAATCTTTGGAAATTACACAAAGTAATGAAGATTGTTTACAATTAACTCAATGACTTAGAAGGAAATAGTATAATTTTGACTTCAAAAAAGACAGTAAAAGGTTTTGTATTTTAAACCTGAGAAAGATGACTCTAAATAAAAAATAAGAGTTATTTCTCGACTAAACTTCACATTGGCCTAAAATGATGAAATTTTGGGCGCGTTATTTCACCCTCGATTTTGTAAGATAATTGTTATTTTAGGGTGTAGAAATAGACTTAAAACATTGATTCGATCAACATGTAAAATAAGGTAGAGCTTATTTTTGAACTTTTGAAATATAATCTTCTTACCCTCTCATTATGTTCCTATATATGAAATAAAAATTCAGGCAAAATATGAGTACAATTGAACAATATTTAGGAGTAGCTCAATAATGGTGAAGTTTTTTATTCTCTAAAGCTGCGGCTGCAATGAACCATTGTTCTTATTTTTATTACATAAAGCAAATGTTAGCGCAGCGAAAAAAAAGACTGAGGAGATCGATAGCTGGAGTAAATGAAAAGCTTGCTGCTTAAAAAAGGGCATCTGAAAGAGAGGAGCAAATGCTTACCTGACAACAGCGAATGAAGGAGATGAAACAGTCACCAGTTTCTACAGAACTATTTTCACCTGAACCTAGCTCAGCAGAAGATGGTGAAAAGATGGATGAAGAGGACAGTGCATGCGACGAGGCTGTGGGAGACATTACATTTCAATCACACAAAAGAAAGCATGGGCGAAAAATTGTCGTTACTCCAGAACTCGCAGAAGCTCTAGATCGAACGAAAGTGATATACCACAAGAATGTTTTTGTTATAGCTGTAACTGTCAAAATCTTGGGACAGAACATCGGAGAGCTTGTTCTAAACAGAGACTCAATTCACCGACAAAGAATAGAACACCGAGTTCAGAGATAGCCAAGCATAACAACGGAGTTTCAAGGTAACGTCCCCTTTGTTGTTCACTAATCCCTGATGTAATTGGAAAAGAGAACATTGATCGCTCGCCAGTGTTGGTTTCATGGGAAGGAGTTTCTCATCTACTGACAGTTGCTAAGATTCCATCCAGAACAGGCAGACTCAGACTGCTGCTGTCTTTAGAGCCATTGAAGACTGGGGCATTGCTAATAGGATCCATGCTGTGTTTTGATACGATCAACTCAAACACTGTGTAACAACATTTATTATATTAAAAATGGAGATCAATGGTAAAGTTAAAATATGTTACACATTGTCAATGTAAATAAAATTAACTAGAAAGTAGTAATAGAAAGCAATGCTAAAATTAATAAATTCAAAAATAAAACATAATTGATAATATCAAACAAATAAATAATAAGATAAGCTTTTGCTGCAATGTATATATAAAATGAAAACATTTTCTATTATAAAATAATTAATATCAATAAATTGAAATTGATTTTATAATCGAAAATATTTAAATTTATTATATACTCTGCAGCAAAGGCTTATCTTATTAGTTACTTGTTTTGAAATTTTAATTTACACTGCCACCAAGAAATCACCGTCTTATAAATGATAATATTAAACACAACCGTTAATAGAAATAATGCTAAAATTAATAACGAAACTAAATAACAATGTTAAATTAATAATGAAGCTTAATAGTCAAATTTCATAGTACTAAAATGATAAAATAATGATAATAAAATTTCTATTTACCCTCGATCGAGACCCATAGTTATAACTTCTGTAAATTCATTTGGTAAATCAATCAACTTTGGTGGGTTAAATGGCATCACATGAGGTAAAGGTGTATTCCAAAATGTCTTAGCTTCTGATAATTTTAAATCACTGATCAATTTGAGCTGATTGCTTATCCAAGAAGGATAACTATAGTTACTAAATGGAATCAAATCCAATTTCAGAACTCTAAATAGTTCAATGAATTCTCCATCGACATCTGCTATTAAAAACAAAAAAATATCCGATTTGATGTCAATAATTTACTGAAATAAGTGGGAATATCAACTGATCCGAGCTCATGTAGCATAAACACTGCAATACGAAGAAACGAAAGAAGTGATTTATAAAAGCCAACAGCCACCTCAGCCGGAGTTAAATCTGAAATTTTCCAATTACCACCGACTTGTCGAATAAGAGATTCCCGAATAGAGAAAAGTTCGTTAACATTTTTCTAATAAATTATTGATTTAGATTAAGTTTCAATGCTTCCAAAACTCACATCTGACCACATTAAAGAATCGTGATCTTTCAATTGCTTCAAAGTTACATCTGTGTTTTCGATATTGACATTTTTCAGTGACAATAGAACTTGTACAAACACAAACTGATAAATAAATTTTACTATATAAAAGTTGTAATTCTCCTTATTAAACATCTCATTTCCCCTGGAATTTGGATCTGATTGGTTCGAATCCGCTAATGAATATCTCATGAATAACAGAGATCCTAAGACAAAAGTGAAATCAACCTAGACCAACATAAATGGTTAATGAGAGTAATTATCTATCTACCTCCAATATAAACAAGGGAATTTGATATTTATATAAATCCAGCCATGCTCTATGGAAAGATAAATTTGTACAATCAAACAACATTTGATGTAAAAGCATGAAAAAAGATTGACATGCACGATTGACTTCTTCTTTATTGGCAAATTGTTGATGTGCTTTACAGACTGCGTTGATTAAATATCTTAAACCATTGGCATGTCGTTCTGGAATATCGGCCAAAATCGACGTATTATGTTCTAACATAATCTGACAATTTTAAAGTTTAATACCATAAACAACACGACCCTATGTAGATTACCCTATCCCATACCGATATCGTGTACATCACAGCGTAATCGAGCTCAATCAATTCTTGCGATGAACTTTCTGAAAAACTACTTCTAATTGTTTCGAAATGTTTATAAGTATCCTTGGTTAATTTGCTGGGATGCAATTTAATAGCCAATGCTGTTCTTGATGCCAAACATGATACTAAGTCTTCATCAGATGCCGAAGAATCACTGGTTTTCATTGGTGTTGCATGTTTCATAAGAATGTTAAAATGAGAACCCAACTAAAAACTCATTAAAATATTTTAAATTATATAATAAAAATTTGGCATACCAACAGCAATTTAGTTATCAATATGAAAAATATATAAAATATTATCTGAAAAATTGAAGCTTATAGTCATTTATTTAGGAATTATAGGGCTTTCTACAGAGAAATGCATTTCTTGATTTAGCAAGCTGATAAATAAGACCTACATAAACAAATTTGGATGTGGCTGAAAATTGGACAATAAAAAAATTCCTTTATTAGCCATAATACATGCTACAGCCTAATACATCGAGATGATACAAAAATGACATTTTTATAAAATTAAAAACCAATTACTTCATTAGACAAAGTGAAATTCATCATATCCTATTGTTTATTTAATGCTTTTATAATTGAAGTCAAATTTAACTTCCTAACTATCAGAGAACCGATGTTTTTGTATAAAATGCGCTAAATCGAAATAAATACAAAAGACGAGGTCTGGACTATATATACTGGTTGAAGCATAACCTCAATACCCAATTCTCTGTTCTTCTGCAATGTGTAAGTATGATGTTCAGTGTTACATTGTTATAATAAACGCGCTTCATTAACAAAAATTGAATATTTATTTCTTATTTCAAAAACATCTAAATGTTGCTCACTGTAAAAATCAGAATCAATGGATGTATCTGTCTTTAGGAATAACCTCAAAAAAGTCCAGCAAGCTTTTACTAAATAATAGATTGAGCTTTGGAACTAAATCTATCGTTTTGTCTAATTTTGCACTAATTTCACGAATTATTTTAAACAAATTTTCCTTAAAGGTAGTATTTAGGTATTCGATATTTCAAAACAAAGACCACTTTAATCTTCCAATCTTAGTTATATTTTAGGAAACCTCTTACTCCAGCGTTGAGCTGTTCTAGTTTGAACAAAATCTTCATATCACTATAATCTTGTTGTCAGTAGTGCGCTTTAACCATTAAATGCTTTGTGATGGAAATTTCCATCGTACCAAATATTTAAATATAATTATTTATGATTAATGACAGCGATATATTTTTTTAGTTTGGTAATAAGATAAACAGTCTGTCTATGGATTCAAGTGAAAATAAAAATAAAATTTTTTGTCTGTTTTTTACAATAAAAATTGCGTTAGCACATATAATCATTAATTCAATACAAAAAATCATGCATTTAAGGGTTAAGAATATTTTTGATAATATTTTTCCTATTTAATAAGTACACATGTTAAATGTATTGATTAATTAAAATATTAAATGATCCACTTTATTATTGATTTAAAAATAGAGAAACCACATAAATTAATACTAAAAGATAATGCTGTGTTGAAAATTATTTTCTAGACTTTTTACTTGTAAATTCGATATATCCCTGGCATATGGCTTGTTCTTGAGATGCAGAAAATTAACTATTTCATTTTAAAAATATTATTTAACGTCAATTCTATATATATATTCGCTATATATTCCGACCGTTTAACAGTCTTCTTCAGGCTAAAAATCACATTAACAATAACTAAACAAAAATAAGAATATCTATGCAAATCAATTAATAATAATCGCAATCAATTTGCACCAAAGAAAATATAAAATTATTTTAATTTTTAGAAAATAAAGATTTTAAATTATTTTATTTGAACTTAAGAAGTTTTAAAGTGTTCCAGAAATTTTTGTTAGTTGAATATTGATGGATTCAAATAACTTAAATTTAATTTAAAAACTTAATATTAATTAAATTTAAATTTAACCAATAAAATCAATATAAAATATAATAACTTTTACCCATCGTATAAAAAGGCTGTCTCGAAAATTGGTAAATATATTAAAAAAACATTGATATTTTTACTGATTCATTGTCAAAAAAATGTTTTTAATTTGTAAAAGTAAGATTTTCTATAACAATAAAATTTCTTTATACATAACAAAATTTATAAGATTTAAAGATCATATTAACAACGCTTCACAAGTTATTCATTCTCAATAATTACTCGGATGTTTCTCAATGATCACTAATATGATCACAAATTTGATTATCTAACTACAATATAAAATGAACTTTACAGTGAACTGGGTCATAAAACCATAAATTATGTATACTATGGTAGAAAGCAGTGCATATCTATCGAATTCAAATTTTTCCTTAGTTAAAAAGTAGATTTGGGTAATCAAGTTATCTAAAATAATGGAATAATTTTTCAAAATTACCGATTATTCCGAAAATAACATTCTATCGGGTAAGGGATCATCCATTAAGGACGTCCCCCAAAATAAGTATGTTTTAATTCCACTCCACCTTGTCCCTTTTCACCAGCACTCCCCCCCCCAAAATAGGTATCCTTTATTTTCAGAAGAAATTTAAATAATTCATAAGCATATAGACTAAAATTTAATTTCAACAATATTTTTAGTAGTACACAATATTGGTTGAAAAATAGAGAAAAAACATGCATACATAATTAAAATGATCAAATGGGAAAAGAAGGGCACATAAAACATGCCGCTTACTTACCATATATAGTAGATAAAAAAGGTAATAGAAAAATTAAAATAAAAATCATTAATCCATTATGTATAATATTTGAACGACCAATGCGCTGGGGATGTCCTAAGCACTTGACCCATTCCTAGTACCCCCATTGTCCCTTTTGTGAAGACCCCCTCCCTTCCCCTTCTTTGGTGACGTCCTTAATGAATGTTCCGTGATATACATTTATATTTAATAACAAACTTAATTGGGTAAGAAATTCTTATTTTAAGATTTCAGAAATTTTAAGTACTACCTTACTCCACCAGCTGACAGCAATTTCTAATTTCTTGGTTTTTGAACCGAAATTCGGCATCCATTGAGAGAGAGTTTCCATCCAATTTTGAAAAGACATTGAAGAAATTGAGTTTGAAACTTTATTTAACATGTCTGATTTAATAATTGGAATATCAATGTTGCAAACACATTTACACAAAGGACATCGATTATAGATTCTTGGGTAGAGCACACCTTTAGTCCTGTTAAATTTGTTTCAATCGAAAATGTCGAGCAAAAATACAATTTTGGAAAAGTTTTCTTACCTTGCGAAATTTTGTTTCAACTTCATCATTTCTTTCATGTAACTCGTTTTGCAATCGTAATGCATAACGTGACCACAAGTCGTAATGAAGGTTTCCTCCGCGTGGTCCAACATTGATATGATTGATCTCATTGTACCGCGATCGATTTCATGTGGATTTGATTCTTCAGCCAAACTCGACCAAAACTGAATATACGAGTCAAATTTGAGACAGCAAAACAACCAATTGTTTTTTTTTTACCGAAAACATCTCATTTTGATCTACATTTGCATCAACCGTAGTTAAATCCTGCGAATTTGATGATTGGATATGTGGGGGAAGGGTGCTAATAAATGGATGCTTTGCTAAAACGGCAGATCGCCAGGCTCCAGCAATAAGCACAATTGGTCGGTTATTTTCTTCGGTATTTTTTTCCTGACAAAGTATACAAGTAAAGTCGAGTTTTTTGTGGACATTTGAATCGACATGATCTTCATCACAAGCAACCTAATTATTTTATGTTTCAATTGCATATATGTATATATACATATATATTACTGGGTGTTGATCCTTTTTCTCAGTCAATAGTTCAGAATTCTCATTTATAAATTTCTTTTGCATATTCCACATTTTACTCATTAATAACTCACGTCGCTTTTTCGCAGCATCAGCTTTAGCAATTTTCATCTGTAATTCATTAAAAGTTGAATATTAAACACAAAGGTATTATGAACATTAAAAATTATTATTAAAAGCAAATAAATGAAAAAAGTCACTATTCAACTAGTGCATTAATTAGAATTTTTTTTCTTTGTAAAAGGCACAATAATGTATGAAATATTCATTCAAACAGTCGGAAAGTCGTTGAAAGTTAAAAAGACTAAATTAAAGAAATGTCATATATATGTACAGAAAGGAATCTTTTCCTAACAGCATTGCCAACTTTGTTGCTGATGTCATTATAGATAGAATAATATGAATGTTTCAGGTCTCCTCACAGATGCTACATTGCAAGCCTGTTGCGAAATTGAGATGAAACTTTTTGTTGAAGAATCAGCGCTTTATTTCAACATATGGATCGTCAATCCGATGATGTTTGGTAGGTTTACAATCTTTGTCACCATAGGAGGTTACAATGAACAAAGGTCTTGTATGATTAGAAATAGAAATCAAGATTTGAGTACTGTTTGTGAGATTAACTCCTATTTATAAATAGAAATTCTAAGTTGTCAGATTTAACAGTTGTAAATGCCCTTGTCTAACACCGTATATCCTAGTTTCACTCTTTTCTTCACCAGTATGGGTATGGTTACAAGATCTTTGCCATAAAATGTCTCAAAAGGAAAGCTTGATCTTATCCTTTTGTGTCAGAATTTATTATTCGTAACAATGAAACGAAAGTCCTGGTATGATTAACGAAAATGAACTCCATAAATTCGACCTAATAACGAATTTAACTGTTTGAATCGTTGTTCTTATAGACTAAGTAATTCGATAGATATTTATCTACTCTCATAGATCTCACATGATAATTATATATATATATATATATATATATATATATATATATATATATCATTATTAACTCCCGATCGGTTATCCATATTTTGTCATCTTATATCAAAATCCTTCCATTTTTATTTTGAATTTAATTGTATTTAATTTATAATTTATCAATTTCTGTCACAATTTCAAACAAACCTAGTTGATAAAACAAAAATATCGTTTAAAAATATGTTAAAATAATTTAATCATTAGTGTAACGCATTTAAATCAAAAATTATTGGGATATAAAATATTGTATCGGCCTATATATTTATTTTTATTGTGCTTTCCTTTTATTATCAACTTCCTGCCTATTTCAATCACACCAATGAACAGACATTAAACATATTCAGAATCATACCTGATTCAATATTTGAACGTTTTCCAAATCATTGTTATCCGTTTCCATAGCTTCGAAACTTGTGCTTACATGTCCAGAATTTTTCATGAGTTTGATTTCATTGCATTTTCTAATTATCCATCTAAAAATTGTATATTATTTTTCTTCATATTTGAATCAGTTATAGTTAGATTAGATTTATTAAAAAGGCACAGTAATTAATTTTACTTGCCATGTTTTGTCGAAAGTAAAATGTCAAATTTTCGAATAATTTTTCAAATTTTTTCTATTAAACCAATAATTCCGGGATTTCAGATCATCATTTATATATATCAAAATCAATAAATTCATTTTTTATTCTAAAATAGTTAATTCGGGGATGTCTTAATAACATTTTTGATGTAAATCTTGAATTTTCTTGATAAATTAAATGACCCACTCTCATGTTAAATAACTAAAATTCAATCAAAGGATGAGGTCTTATCAAGATATCATGACAATGGAGGAAAGATATCAAAGCCATCCGGACAAGCATAAGATGGCAGATTACTGCCGGAATCTTTTAAGTGAATCAACTAATAAAGCTCATAAAAGAAAATCAAACAAAATTAGTTTTCAAGATCTTGAAAGTTTGCTAAGTTAGTTTCCTTGTCTTAATAACAAAATCATCTTGTTTCATGCATACATACGTATTCACTCACAACTTATGAATATTCTGGACATTTGAGTGATATGAGGATCTTAAAAATGCTGTGTCCATTGGGAACGAATTTAACATTTTTACGGAATTGTTCACTTGATCACCAATAACTCCACTATAAAAAATGTGATTTGACCAATCGCACCGGACATAAAATATCCATTATAACGTTACAATAGTTAAGTCGTTACGGTATTCGAATATTCTACTGTATAGGATAAAAAAGGTTTTCCCCCAAATTAGAGCCAATCAAGCAAAACCAACGAAAGATTTGAATTCAGCGTATCGAAATTACTCAAAAACCACTCAAAACTCTTGGACAATAAAAATTGCAGTTAAATATCTTGAAATATTTGGGTTTTAATTCAAGCTATTGATAATTGAAATAAATTGGAGAAACTTTTCAGCATGCAAACAACATGTAAATAAGATTTATTATGATAAGTATTTAATAATTTACTAAAAAACTTACTTAATTAATTCCAACTGTTGATCACACGAAATTTTGTCACAGAGCAATTCCAAGTTACCAATAATATCTACTTTAGAAGATTGGTTTATACACGCGTCAAAAAATAGTGGTCGCTGTTCTTCTAAAGGCCTATTAAAATTCATGTTTAAATAAACATTCGAAATATTCAAGAAAAATTCAAGTTCTATATTATATGAAAGAAAAAAGAATTATCCAAAAAACCATAAAATAACAATATTAAAGTTTTCTGAAATATTTAAAGCGCCTGATTCATTCTTACCAAGTGATTCTTATATTCGAATTGTCGCAAATCCAATTTCTACCAGTTTGCACATTTTAAATATTAGAAAAAAATCAACTAGAAAAGATCGGCCAAACTCAAATGATGTTGTGGAATTGCATTATAATACCACAGGTCACGAATATTTGCAATTTTTGGGATAAAAAATTACAACATAATAAATCATTATTGTAGTTTTCAATTATTATTGGTAAGTTAACAATAGAACTGTGAAATAGATTACATGAAAACTTCATTCAAACCCACGTTTTACTAAATATTTCACTTATTTAATCTCAATTTCACATCATCAGGTAAAAAAACCACGTGGATTTTAATCTATATACTCAAACAAATTATTATTACTGGAGCCCATTATACCTTATAGTCTTATAAGTAAATGTTTTACTAGTTACAGGAAAAGTTTTTCCGAGAAATAAAGGCTCATTCATATGTCTCAGACTTTCACCCTTATATAAGTAAAATACGGATAATAAGCGAAGCGAGTATTAAAACACCTATTCATTTATCACAATTGAACTGGTTACAGCTGAAATTTTCTGTAATCTTTTTTTGATTTCTTTTATATTGTGAAACGAATGCGGAGCTCCCTATAAGTGCACACGAAGCCCTGGTTTGGAAACGCTACATTAGATGATTCTTACCAGAAAAATAACTCCTAATAATTGTCCAAAATATATCCAATAAAGGAGGGGTAAATATAAAATATATTATACAAGAGTCATGTATAGTAAGGATTCTGTATAAGAAGTCAAATACATTAGTTTTTAAATCCCCTTATAAAAAATTTATAAAAAATCAAATGAATAATTCATTTACCAAACAAGCGACTGATAAATTATCGACAATATTATTGAAACGCAGTAAAAACATATTTAGACTATTTCCATTATTTTAAGATATTTGTAATACATTTATCCTTATTCTAACTCAGTGTTACATAGTTTGATTTTCTTAAGACTTATTTTACTTTCATAGACTAAATGTGTTTAAAATCTGTATACATAGATGTATGAAACAATATTTACTCGACCCAGTTCGACATTAAATTTTACATCTGACAGTTATAGCAGGTTCTTCTTTTACATGTTTTAGTCAAATAATGCTACCGATTCTGTTAAAGACTGCTTGACTTAACTATTCGAATAAAAAAAATTAGACAAAACTGAAAGATTAAACTACACTAAAACCTCGATTTGCGTCGTTAAAATTTCGAATTCCGTTGCTTAAATTTCCCATATAAAATAAATTTTCAATGTAAAATAAATTAGATTTACCGCATGAAAAAAAGCTTAAGTATGTTTTAATGAGTAAGTAAGATATTAATGATATATTGATATCATATGATGAAGAATTTAATAATGAAGTTTTAATTTCTATCAATGTTGAACGTTTTTTGATGGACGATATTAATACACCTAATATAGTTCCAGAAGAAAAACAGCTCGTTGTATTTCGAAAGCAATGCAACGGTTATGCAAACTACTGATAACGCTATCAATTGCTATAAGGAAATTTATATGGAAAAAAGCTGCATAAGTTCAGCAAACTTTAGACAAGTAACATTAACTGTAACATTACGAGAACCAATCCAGAACCAGTCTACAGAAACGGTAATCAATTGAGAATCGTCAAGTTCATCAAATTAGAATTAAAAACAGAAAATTACAAATTTTTTCTATGAAATGAATTTTATATTTTGTTTATTGAATAAATTTTTATGTTATGTTATGTAATATTTTAAAGAATTTATGTATTATATTTAATGTTGGTTTATGTATTACTATATACATAATGATTGAAATAAAAATAGTTTTTGATCCAAGAGATCTTTGGTTTTAGTACTAATTAACAAAATGCATTTTAAATGGAAAAATTAATTTCGATTTGCTTCGTCTTTCTTGGGGCCCAATTAGTGTAAAATGATAACATTATGTCAAAATATTCCTTTTTTATGATTTTCATATTAATAAATATAATTTATTAATATGTTGTAAAAAATATCAAAAAATTATGTTCAAATTGATAAGAATTATTTCAAATTTTCAATATTTTTTAAACTATCCGTTATCAATAGTTTTCTCGGTAGAGGACTATTTTTTCGAAAAGCAATTAATATTTTTATAAAATTTTAATTATTGATTAACAATTTTTTTAATTTTTTTACTAAAACCAATCACTATTTAACACTATTTAAAAATACAGTTAAAAATAAACAATATTAATCAAATATTTATTCAAAGTAATGAGGCGATTAGGGTTGGGTAACGATTAATATAATAAGGCTCGAGGTTAAATTCAGACACAATAATTGAAATTCTTGCTTTACATACACCTGATTCAGTTTATTAAAAACTTTATAATAGAAGTTTTAATGAACAACCAACTACAATTATATGTGAAGCATTGCTGATAAGGTCATTGGATCCAAAGATTAATGTGCAAAGTGCTGTGACTACGAATGTTTTGAATGTTTTTAAATAGTTTACGTATGTTAAATCATGTTTGTTTTTTTCTAATATTATTAAAATAATTGAAAATTTTAAATTTTTAAAAATTAAAATATACGTGAAAATTTTAAATTAATTAAAAGTGAATTGAATATATTTTATAAATATTTATTTAATAAAAAATTAAATTAATAAAAAATAATTTGTTTAAATTAAATGTTGATTCATAATATTTTTAGTTGGTTTGAGTACCTGAAGATGATAGTTATTCTATCGAAATATATCGTACGAAAAGTTTTTTATTGGCGTTATCTTTTAATTACAATTATGATTAAGTTTATGAATTAGCTATTTTTAAAATGGCTGACAGATAAATTTTTTAAAAAAGTATATTTTAGGGCTTGGATTGTGATCTAGTATATTTATGAGATCATTGTTAAAGCTCTTAAATAATACTTTTCATCATCATTCATTATAAATTTAGTTTTAATTAATTTTTTAAGGCTTTTTTTAGGAATTTATGCCAATTTATGTAAATTAATCGAATTATTTTCGAATAAATGAAGTCCGATTAATTGAAAACTAAAATTTATTATTAAAAAGTTTCTATATTCATCTGTTACTTGTCATTTTTTTTTGGCTGCCATCTTTTTTTACCTTTTGACAAATCCAAATTTTTGATAATTATTTATTTTATGAGGCTTTGGAAATTTCTGTTAATTTCCAAAATCTATAAAAATCTTCCTCATTTTGAATGGTATTAATGATTTGGATTTTCTATACTTTATAAAAAAAATGTTTTTTATAAATTTATGTTTTCCGTATTTTTGAAATTCCTCATTTGAAGGGTCTGGTTCCACTGCTTCTGGTAAATTGCAAATGAGGTAAAAACTCAATTTATTTTAAGTACAAGTTAAATGTCACATTAATATTTCTTCATCTCCTCAAAAACCTTGAGTTTGGATGGATATTTTTGAAATATTTGAAAAGTTGTAAAAATATTAAATTGATTAAATTTCATGAAAAATCTTACGAAATTATTTCTTAATTTTCTCTACAACTGAAAGTATAGTTATTGTTAATTTTTTCAAAACTTTTCGGCTTTAAATTTAAAAAAAACTTGTCTAAAAAGTTACTAAAAATAGTTTTATAGAGTTTTTATTGAACTGAACATTTCTACATTTTGAAAGTTTGCATTTAAAAACGAAAATAAATGAATATTTAAACTGTATTATGGTTTTACGTTAAAAAAAAATTTTCTTCAAATTCCTTCCTTCCTATAATAAAAGTTTTTATTCAGTTGAACAAATTACATGCAGACACGGGTAAGTATGTATGTTCCTATATTATAACTTTATTGATTTTTTCATTTTATTATAGGAGTTTTTAATGAACTGAAACAGGTGTATCTATAAAGCTTGCATAAATGACACTTCCAATAGACCTCACCGTCAATTTTCTTATCCATATAAAAATATGTCCTTCTAATATCAACTTACAATTCTTATTCTTATTAGTTTGTAGGAATTCAAGCATTTAGGGAGAATTTAATTAATAAAAATCAGTATGGAAAATCAATTTGCTAATTAAATTTTAAAATATAAGACTACTAATTTAAATAAAGACTATCAACTCATGAATTGCAATAATAAATCTTTCATATTCCACTTTTTCTTAAATATAAGAGATTTGAATTAATTTCTTACAAAATTTTAAAAGATTTTTACAGTTTCAATATTCATTTATTTTCGTTTTTAAATCGTTTTCTATAATTACATTCAGTAAATTAAGATTTTATTTTTAATAACAAAGATAAAAATTTTCACAAAGACGGAATTCAAAATTAATTCAATCATTATAAACATCAAATTTGATAAATTATATAGTAATTATAATTAAAAACATGTAGAAATGTCATTTGGTCGGATAAAATACCCGTAACCTACCTTGGACTTGCAAAATATGGAAAATTAATAAGTAAATAAATTTAAAGTCAATATTTAAAAAAAGAATCAATTGTAATTTTTTCGGTTCATCTTTAAAAATTTCTAAAATGAAAGATAATTAATAAAAATATTTCACATTTTCAATCCATTTTCAATAATTTCAGTCGTTTCCATGCAAGTAAATTAAAATTTAATTTTTTATAATCAATATATATAATCAATTAATAATTCAAATTTAATTTAATATTTAAATAATATATAATCAATAAATAATAAATAAATAATCAATTACAATTCTAAATTTTTAATATCCTCCAATAGTGAAGATCCAATCAAATATAGAACCATATCGAGTATAGTATCAGTCCAGTTATCACCGTTCGGTTTCGTTATACAGATATATAGAAATTTATTTAGCAACTCAGTATAGCACGGATTTGAAATATAATTCAGCAATTGTGCACAGTCATCAGTCAAATCGATCGGAATTGGTGGATGAATAGTCATTGATAGACCCTCTTTTTTCAAGAAATTTTTAATGGAAAGTTCTGCCTAATGATTTATATAAAAATCCGTTAATTATCTGGAAACCAATCACTACTTCATTTCGATCTTGAAGAGAGTAATAAGGAACATATCGATCGAAATCACTAAGGATCAAGGACTTTTTAGCGTTGAATATCACAACTTGGGACGACAAAGTTTGATCAGCGACTTTATCAATGATGTTCATTAATTTTCCTTTTGGATATTTCTGTAAACTTGCAGACAGCTTCTTCATCAATTTACTGTGCGACATTGATTTAACACACAAAGTATGAAGAATTGTATGCGCATAAATGTCCTCTTTTGTAACATTTTTACCAACTCCAATTCGATGCCGATAAAACAAAGATATAATCAACGAGTGCAAAAAATCCTCAGCTCTTTGTAAAACCGCTTTTTTATCTGACTGTTTGCCCACTATGCCCCTAAACGGGCAAATGTAATCAATCAGTTAAATAAATAATTTTAATTAAATCATTATTTTAAGATAATCGATGGAAAAATAAATACTTACGTTAGATAACCCAGTAAATCGAACTTATGAACGCATTTTAGTATAAAACTCTCCGGTGGTACACAAAGAGCCATTAATTGTAATAATTGAAGATCTCGATCAAACATTTCTGGAGCCAAAGCTAAACATTTGATCTGCTGAGTCTTAAAATTTTTTAATATAAAGTCCATATCTATATCGATCATATTGTGTAGGTTTTAAATATGAATATTAATCATTGGAATTCGGAATCAAATATATTTAAAATCCAAACAGATTATTGATGTTTAATTTAAATTGAAGAGTTCTATTAAATATTCTTTAAAAATTCCGAAAAATAGAAGTCTTGGGGGAAATAAATAAGATCGATGATGCCCATGAAATGCACTTGATATTACTAAGAGTTACACAAGACTCATATAGTTCCATTCTCGAAAAACTTACATGCAGTTTGCAGAAGGCTGCAATGTTATACAGGTAACCCTCGATTAACACGACAGTTTGGTTCCAAGAATACTCCGTGCTAATTAAAATTGTGTTAATCGAGACCGTGTTAATTAAGGGTTTTCATCAATTTTGAAGCCGTCTAAAATCAAAACCGTGCTAAAAAATATCGTACTAGACAAGGGTGTGCCGCGATATTTTAACCGTGTTAAAGCGAAATCGTGTTATTCAAGTACCGCGTTAATCGAGGGTTACCTGTATATTATTGAGTTGAGTCATAAATACGTTTTATTGTTTTCAAATATACATTTTTCCTGAAATTAACTATTTAAACGCTACAGCGACAGAGTTGAAACATTTTATTGAGTATAGCTGTAGTGTGAAATTACATAGAGGATTTTGAAAACTATTAAAAGTTTCGTTCCAGAAATTTGTACTTAACCAATGCAGACTTTCATCAACACTTTATAGGTTTTAATTGATTGAAATCAGAACAAACAAGAGAGTTAACAAAGCTCTAATCCACCGTCGACCGTTACCTTCAAAAGCTAGGAAAGTAACGGAAGCTGGAAGTTAGAGTTTCCCATAAACTTTGGAACAAAAAATAGATAACAAGAAATCGGTAGCTATCCTGATTTCTGAACATGAAGAATGAACTCTCTTTTTAAATGAGCAACACTTTCTGACCAAGGAATTTTTCCGTGAGGTTTTTTAATAAAAAAACCGTAGAAGTTGACTCAATGAGAATATGCATCAAATTGAATACGATTGTAGTGAATTTTATGAATAAACTTTTTTTTAAAAAACGAAACTTATTTCCAACTTCATCCAATATATTAATTTTAACTAAGGTTGTGATTAATAACTATTAAATTATTTATCAGCATTATATTTTATTTATAACACATTTGCATGAAATGTTATTGATGTTATTAGATTATTTAAATTTATTATTCGTCAATATTATATAAATTTGCTATAATTAACTATTTGTGAAGACATTATTTGTAATTGAATAATTAATGTTATTGCATGTTTGGTATGTATCACATTGAAGACGGTATGTAATGAAAAGTGTATAGCCAAAATCGCGCATATTTTTTGTAAATATTTGATAAAAATAGATATTCATAACAGGGCTTAAGATTTATTAAAGTACATATAATAGTGTAATAAAAATTTCTGGAAATATTTTATGCTACTTTTAGTATTCTTTTTTTGGTATGGTATTTAATTTTAATTTATTATAGGCTATTGCATAAAATTCCAAATTACGTAAATTTCCGTCATCCGCCTCTAACAGTTGAAAAATGAAAGACGGAAATTCACGTCTTCAAATTGTTAACAGACAACATAAAAGAATCAAATACAAGATTAATTCTACACAAAATCTCAGCAATGGACTTAACAAAACTTTGTTTCTGTTCCATGAAAACTTTCCCCACGTTTTCATTGTTTACAATACCAGAAGATGATTTTAGAGCGGATTGTCACAAGAATAGAAAAATACGTACAGTATGTCAATAATAAGAGTAGTAAATAATATATGTTCAAAAATTTGTTGCAACCCAATTTAGATTACATACTAAGGGGAGAATTGGTTTTATGGCTTAAATGTCCCTTGATCTTTTAATGTTATACCTTTAATGTTATTGGGTCTTTATTATGATAACATTAAGCAATGCTGCGATTTTCTATTATATAGTCCATATAAATAACATCTCACCAAAATATAAGGCACAGATCCATTACGAATCCACATGTTACCAGATTGCTGGCTACAGAACACTAACATTTGTAAAGTTTGATCTAACAAACAATCAGTTTCCTAAATGGACTTTTAATAAAAAATTATAATCGAATTATCCATTACTGTGACATTTAATTGATTGCGATATTTTACATCTATTAGCAGAGCAGCCATAAATCTGTGTAATGGCTTTACTACGCTTATATATCGAGAAGGCCACTCATTTTCAATGACGTGAGTTGAATACGAGAACAAGTTAAACGTTTGGCAATATTTATATTCCAAATCAACTATTCTGGTTTTAAAAAACTACAGTTATCACAATAAAAATAATTCATAGCTAAAAATAAATGTCAACTTGTCGAAGAATTTCAAACGCTCTCTCCCAACATTGTCTATTTGACACGATCAATTTTGCAGTAAGTGTTATACAATTCACGGAATCATACATCATTACAACACCCGTTTTCCAATTCGGATCGTGTTCCACATGATGTTCAATAACTCTTTCAATCGTATCAGTATCCTGTTATCATTAATGGAAAACACTTTATTACCACAAAAATCAGATTCAAATTTTACATTGACCATGCAAAATTAGAGTCAATAATTTAATTTTAGATGAATATATGAAAATCAAATCATTTTTAATAAATAAATTTATCGCAAAAATCATATTTTAATTGCACTTCATCGTATTCAGTAAAAGTAAATAAAAACATTGGAATAAAGTTCATGGAAATCACTTAAAGTTAACAAATAATAGTCAAATGAAATATTTGTTATCATATTATAAATAAGGGAAAACTTTTCAAAGTAAAGTTCGCTAAAAAATATAATTTTCCTTTAATTTTAAACTGATAAATTTTAATTTTTTAAAATTAACATGATCTCCATAAAATAAAACTATCAATATTCCGAAAGAATTATTAAACCCCTCTGAGTACAGAAAAATGTATAGCTAGAATCGGATCATTTGTAGTAAAATTATACCTTTTTAGTTTAATATGTTTTTGGGTTTCAAACTGCTGATAAATATATTTTAAAATTATGGTAGAATGGAGTTCCATAATTAAAAAGAAAGATTTTGGAATTAGAGAAGAGTCATGTTATTTCTACATTGCGCTTGTTAGTTGATTTCAAATCATGTTTAGGCCATGATTGGTTTTCATTTATCAATTTAAATATCATGAGTGTAATGCCACATACATAAGAATAACTACCCGTCACTCAAGTTCTCGATAACGGTTGACTAAAAGAGTTAATTAATATTAGTGAGCACAACAAGAATGGTGTTATATAATAATTTAAATCTATTAAATGTAATAAAAATGTTTAAACATAAAATTTATGTTTTACTAAGTTTTTAAAATGAATTAATTGTTTTGGCTTATGATTTATTTTATAATTGTGTCAATAATAAAGTTTTTGTCGTTTCCATTTAATAATGGCAGTGGATTTGTGGATATATTTTCAAATAAAATTTCAAATGAAAATGTAAATTAAAAATTTTTAATAAAACAAATTTGTGCATTGAATGTCAAGAAATGATATCAATGGTTTTTGTTTAGAATGTTATAAAGATAATAAATGTAAATTTTTTAAGTTTGAAATGCCAAAATTATGGTATAAAGATTAAGAAATTTATAATTTAATTAAGAGTTTTAAAAGACCTCGAAATATGGACACAACATTATATTATATAAAATAAACTTATTAATAAATTATGCATTATTATCATTCTTAACCCGTTGTCATACGATTATTTAGCAAAAAAATGTTAATATAAATTTTAATTTAAAAAAATATGTATGCAGTAATCACAAATAAAACTGCAAATTTCAATCTACAATTCATATATTTTAATAAAACAAGCAAAATAACCATAGATAATTAATCTCATGACGAGTCTTGGTACTGTTTGGCATTTAGAACTTACGACGAGTCAGACTCGTCATTATATGACAATGGGTTAAACGCCTTCATATTCAAATAAAATAACTCAGGCGAAACCTCGCGAACGGATTGGGTGAAATCGTTGACGATTTCATTTATTGAGTTGCTCATAATCAATAAATCTTCAAATAATTTCATTGTGGAATTTTTGGAGATATTCAGCAAATTGACTACAGCGTTTACTTCATTAAAAGATAATGCATTTATGATTTTTATGACTCAATTGTATTATTACCAACACAGTGAAATCTCATTTTACTGCTGAATTTGATCACAGGGAGAAAATACTTAATATGTAACACTACATGTTGTAAGAATACTTGTGAGCAATGCACTATTGGAATTTAGATAAGCAAATTTTTGAAAAAAACATTTGCAGTAATATTTTATGATTTATTGAGCATGTAAAATTTCTTATAAAATATATTTTCTGTGTATATTAGAAAAAGCAAAATTTTAAATAATTCATTAAAGGAGAAATTATATTAACAAAAAAAGTCAATAATGCTACAATGAATAATTTTTATTGCAATATTTTTAGACATTTGGGTAAGGTCTCAAAAGATGGATACTGGTCAATGCTGTAATGATTCTAATCGAATTCTAAGGAGAACATTCAATAAAATCTATTTTCAAATAAAAATAATAATAATAATACATAAGGAATTTTTATTCCGTTACTATTTGTCATCTAAAATATTAAATTACAGATAATTATTAATAAACTTATTTTATTACCTCATAAAATTGGTATAATAGTGAATCAAGTGAGATTTAATTCAACTTTTAAAATAAAATTTGAATTAAAAAAAGTTTATTTTATATTAGAATCACTAACCGGCGGCGCTTGAGGTTTTAAACTTGTCACATACATAAATGAATTCACTTTTAAAAATACAGGCTATCCCAAATGTCGAAGCCAATGTTTATCATTTATCTTTGGTTTATATTTTTAATTAATTAATTCAGCTATATTTAGATGTTAAACAATTATAAATTTAATGAAATTTGAATGCTATGTTATTATTTTAAATAATTCAGAAATTAAACATGTTGCAATTTAGTCTAGTTTGTATAAACAAAGAAGTATATTAGGAATTTTATATAAGATTACTTATTTTTCGATTTTAAATGTCATAAATAAACTACTGATAAATTGTCAATAGATTTTATAATTAATGTATATATAAAAAGCAAAAGTATGTATATGTTTGTAAGTAAAATTAATGTGTAAACTAGGAATAATTTATTTCGAGCTTACTAATCACTTTTAGAAGTATAAAAAATATTTAATTCTCCACCAGGTAAGGCTTAATATACTTCGTTTACTGTTTCGAGGCACTTATCAGACAGATAAACTGTTACAAATGTGCAGGTATTCAGGATGGGTGTAAGGATACGATACAATTGTGTAGGCCAATGTTAACCAAAATCAACCAATAATGTAGACCAGGCTTCCGCGAACTTTTTAAGTTGCGCCCCTATTTTTCTATTCCTTGTAAATTGAACAAATTAAATATTATGAAAATAACAGTTCTAATGCTTTAGCAAAAAAAAACAATAATAAATAGTCAACGAAAAATCCATACTTCGTTTGTAAAATCTTACAATTTTCTGGAAACAAAGAATTATTACATTTTAAAATTTTCGGCACCCAAATCCGGGGGCCGCCCCTTAGTTTGCACACCTTTGATGTATACATCATTTAAAAAAACATTTCAAAAATGCAAAACAGCCACGAATTTAAAAAATCTTCATCATCACCTACGAATGCAAAGGACAATCACGCATTGTCATTTTATATAATAAATGAAATAATTACCTGATTTATATAAAATCCAAATATCCAAAAACAGAATAAATATATTATAATTATTTAACCATTGTTTATAAAAAGTATTTGAATGGTATTTATCTTGGATTTAAAAATCAGAAACATGTAGAGCCGTTTTTGCTTTTTATGAACAGTTTACATAAAAACATTGTATTCACATGTGAAACGGAGAGAAAGTCATCGATTGCGTTCTTAAATTTTTTAATTCAACGCAAAGATAAACATTATGAGACAGAGATTTAGAGAAAAACAACGGATACTGGTCTTTATACTTCTCCAGAAAGCTTTTGTGATTTTTATATATAAAAGAAATATGGCGAAGGGATCGATTTATCGTTCTTGGTTTTTATTTTCTACTTTTGCTAATTCAGTAAAGTGTTGATAAATCGGTTGAGTTGTTGATAAAGAATGGGTATTCTAAATCATTTTTATTGTTGATAATAAAAGACTGTTGACAAATTGATTAAAAATCCTAAGGATCCATGTTTTGGAAAGTCTTAGTGTAATTTGACAAATGAATGTGAATTGAGGGTTGATGTAAATAATAATAAAAATGGATATAAAAAGATTAAGACTAAATTTGTATTAGTATTGCCGTACTCTGAAGGTTTTACAAATTATAAAAGGAAGTTAAGTTAACAGGTGGGAAATTTAGAATATAAGATCGTCTCTAATTCGTGTAAGGTACGCAATATGTTTATTAATAAATAAAAAAACTCCGGTTGGATTGTGTTCTGATCTTGTTTATCAATTTACATGTAATGGATGTAATTCCACATACTTCCCGTCATCTCTGTACTCGAGTTCTAGAGCATTGTCGATTAAAGGTTTTGACCAATATTAGTGAGCACAATAGAAGCTGTAAAAGTAAAATAGGAATTTCTAATTTTAAAATTTTGTTGAAAAGTTGTAATAATTATTGGGAACGCGTGATATGTGAAGCATTGCTGATAAGGTCATTGGATCCAAAGATTAATGTGCAAAGTGCTATGACTACGAGTGTTTTGAATATTTTAAAATAATTTGATTATGTAAAATTGTGATAAATTGATTATGGAATTATTTTATTACGTATTATTTATTAAGTATTATTATGATGTTATTGTGAATTTCAAAATAGAATAAAATAAATAATTACCTGAATAAGTGATAAAAAATTGGCAAATGTTTGGAAATATTTCATAAAGTTGTCCACGGCGTTATCCGGCCAAATCGCTCCATTATCACAGGAAGAAACCGATGTTTCTCCAAGATTTTTATGAACACGGTAAGCTGATGTCAAACTTTTTAGAAGAAATTTTAAATCACTTAAAGCTCTCATGTGTCTCTCGAATGGGTCAAATTTTTTATTGACATCCATTTCTTCCTTTTCAAAATGAAGTATCAATCTATTCTCAATGTTTTGATGACGTAAGGGCTTCGAGTACTCAATTAATTTATTGTAAATTAATTTCATTATATCATCCATAAAGTTATAAGATTCTAATAGATATTTAGCCTTGAATAGAAGGGAATTGTATCAAATATCACAGGGAAAAATAAAAAACACTCACAAAACTAATAACAGTAAATAGTTGACAATTTAAAGAAATAAGAGAATCTTCAGGATTGTGATCATCAATAGAATAATGATGAAGAATCATTTTGTAATTCTAAAAGTGTAACAAAATCAATTTAAAATCCTTGCATATAGATATATGAATATGGCTTGAATAACATTTACCAAATGCTTATATCAAACGAGCTTATTAATATTTTAAGTTTTTTTAAAAGTAATTTATTTTTTTGATAAACTTTTATATTAATTTCAAGAAAATTTGTGGGAATTATTAACTTTACATCAACCTTTACATTTCTTTTCAAATAACCTTTACAAAAATAATCTTGATGATAATAATAACTTTTGAAATCCATCTTAATCCAAGACAATTGTCCAATCCTTTTATTTAATGATATTTAATGATTGGCAACTTATACATTATCAAATATTAAAAATATTCTATGCCCTGTAGTTTCTTTGTTAATTCTTTTTTGTATAAGTCCTCATTTATCGCTATTTTAAATGAAATTTTAAAGTTGAAGATTTTCCAAATAAAAAAATTTAAAATCCTATTATTCCATGCAATAATTACACATCTACATGTATTTCAATTTGTTTTTTCTATCACTTTCTCACTTTCTATATTAAATACTTTAATTCAATACATTTAAAATCAGTGTAGAGATTCTGTTTTTATAATTGAATTGTTTCAGCATTATAGATGAATTTATTCCATAAAACCAAGTGTATATTAGCTGTTAAGAAATAACTAGTGAACTTGGTGTTTATTTGTGTTTTATTTTCCTTTGCTGTGCATATGGTAATGTGTATTGAAACGGTTTATTGGATTTTTAGATGGTTATGTGAGTTTTTAAAAATATATTTAAATATAAACTATGTAAGCCATTCATTAAATGATAAATTGCAACCTAAAACAGATCCTGATATAATTAAAATATAAAGTTAAATTTCTTTAATATATTATTATAAAAAGTTTTCTTTAAAAAATCCATTCGAAACTAATTTATCTTGTTTAACGGAAATTTCCCCCTTCCCCTTAGTTGGTAATAAATTAAAACAAAAATTATTTACCTGTGCCATTTGTACAACAAATAGTTTTTTGAAATATGTTTCCTTGAATATCGTAGTCATGATAAAATTAGTGCAAACATTTCTCGCGGCTATATTAATGATATTATCGATTGATCATTACAAAAACCTTACACTTCCACATTTCAATGTGATTCTCAAATATATCCTGAATTAGAGTGCTCTTTTCAAATGAAGTTTCCCCAATTTGCATCTCATTTTCAGAAAAAAGATATGTACAAAGAAGTAGCCGTAATTTTGGATACTTATCAATGAATTCATACAGCCACCTTAATATATGAATTAAAAGATTCTGAAGAGACAATATCAACGGATGATGTATTCGGCATAGCAATTCCATCATGGTTTGAGATTTGGATCTTACAGAAATTTCATTTTTCTTGGATTCTATGTCTTTTTGATCGGTTGATGTCAATGCCATGCATCGGCCATCTCTGTCGACAATGTTTGCGTACGACATAGCTCGTTCTGGTGTACATTGTAAACAACGCTTGAAAAGTGTAATAACTTGTTCAAAATTATGAAATTCATTATTATAAAGCACTAGTGACAATTCTTTAGATTTAATGGATGAAAGATGTTTAGAAGCAAATTCTTGTTCCACCTTTAGTTCTTCAGTTCGCTTTTCTAGACTTAACTTACAAAGAGGCCGCATGACAAAATTTTTGAAATATTTAAAAATCGATTTAGAAATAGCGAGAAAATTAATTTTAACATCAACCGGTACATCTTCTAAATAGTAGACGATTTCTTCGGTTGAATCAGCAGAACTTTTCAATGAATCTCCGTGCAAATTGCAATGAGAAAATAATTTCCATGCTTCTTCATCTCCACAATCACAATAACCTCCTCCAGACGAGGTATGCATCTAAAATGACTGTGTGGTAATACAGTGAAAATGAAGCTAAATATATAATGCTAATTGGACACTAGAGATAATATTAGATCAAAGTATCCATAGTAGTATTACTACATGGAAAATGTTCCCTATATTTCTATGAATATATATTGCAAGAAATTATAAAACGAAATTAACAGAACTCTAAATTTTGTTATATTTACTAACTAAATTAAATCTGAAATAAAAGTATTCAAACTAATTTTTTTCTCGATAAACTATAAAAACTTCAAAGATTGATAAAAATTGCTACTGTCGTTAATTGTTAACCTTTCTATGGGTTTTTAAAAATCTTGCGTCTTTCACCCAACGCAGAAATTTATTTTATTTACTTTAAAATAAATTTATTCATATAATGAACATTTTATAATTCTTTTGATTAAAATTAATTCATAGTTACATTTTTGGAATGATTACCTCACAAATATTTTTTAAACAACCATGGCAATGAAAACTCAATTGTAAAGTTAGTTCTACATACTTCTATGTCAATAAAACCACTCGGGACTATTTAAATATTTTGTGAGCAAAGAACACATGATTTCAAATTTCCCTCCTCATTGCATGCACATCTTAAGCGGCCTTACCTCCATCCCAGTATAGAAATGCATTAAGATTGTTCAATTACTGGTTTTATGAATGAGATTATAAAATAACGCTTATTTAGCATCTACAATAATAATATTGTGTATTTCATTCTAATCCTAATAATTAACCAGGACCAAAATATTGTTTCAAGCAATCCCATCTTCGACTTCATTATAATGGCATAAGTTGTAGAATACATTAATTAGCTCGTGCTCTTGCCATTGCTAATATTAAAAAGTATCGATTACATCTGTAACAGGGGTGATAACAGTAAGTGATTATAAACTTAAAATAGCGGTAGATGGAACTATCGTTTTGTGTCATTAAATTTACGAATTCCACAATATGCTGGCTTCCAAAACATATAAAGATAAAAAATTTTAGTTGAAAAAATTAAAAATAATAATTGACAAAGAAAAATGCGTATTTTATTTAAATTCACCTCGTAATTATGTTTTGTATGCTCGCTTTTAATAAAGCATATTCTACACAAAACGCAAGTATCATCTGTAGCGCAATCTCTAATAAAAAAAATTAATAAATTACAGTCTATTTTTATTTTACCTGCAAATATATACTGGTTCGCGGGCTTTGAAAATTTTCCCACATATAGAACTACTTACATTTGATTCAATGATCGATTTATCGTTTCTACCAATAATAAACTTTTCAAATGATTCAAAATAATCACTGCATGATTGATATTCTTCTTCGGGTGAAGGAGATGATGATGGTTTGCATAATAGTTGAGATTTGTCACAAAGAACATCAAGAAATTTTTCATCGAAGTTTTTCATTTCAGAAATCTGAAACTAGCAAAATAGTAACAGAATATTCAAAGAAATAATTGAATTTTTAACTTACATTAGTGTCCATAAACTTAATAAATATATAATCTTAATTAATACTCAGAATTTAAACAAGAATAAAATATTTAGAAAATTAATTATACCAAATTTTTGTAAAAAATAATTTTATTTTGGAAATTAATTTAGTTAACTTTCAATAGATCTTTACTATTGATATCTTTCAATTTGTAAAACTATTTAATAAATATTAAATATGATTTCCAAATGATATCCAATAGCTGACGATCGAAATTAGTCGATATTGGCAGTTTTTACTAAAGTTTATTAAAATTCTTAAAATAAATTTTTAATTAAAAATACTAAAATCAATTAATAAAATAGTTATCAACTCGAAAGTGAATTTATTGAATATTAAACAGTCGCCTATGTCAATATTTCATTCATACAAGAAGCTCTTATCAAGAGCATAATTTATTTTTAAAAAACAATAATATAGATGCATGTATGAACAAGTTAAAAGGTAGTTATTGAACCTATTGTTGGGTCAAAACAAAAGACCTTGAGAATTTGTTTGAATAAGTCAGTTATATTACACGGAAGCCCATCACCAAGTCAAGTTGATTCGCATCAAATAAAGAAATGGTGGTTTTGGTGGGTTCCTGAGTGTTGAGATTTTGAAACTATATGGTTGTTACCCAGACAACCCAATACAAATATCTTTCGCTTACCACTCGGAACCCGTTGCTAAGCAACGTTGTGACTGTGTTCGAGTGGGTGGATCGTCCGCAAAAAGTGAGCGCTATTACTAATGTTGGGAAAAAACTGATAAAAACCCTTTTCTTTTATTTTTGTTTAGCCAGCACGATAACGCCTGTGTGGTTTTGAGCAGAAAATTTAAAATTAGTTAAAAATGAATTGTCTTCATTATTACAAAAATGATCAATTTTATTTTAATCTTTAATTCATTTATAGTCGAGCCTCCATCATGGAGATTTAACTCTAAATCATTTCAACTAATTTTTATCCTACCAAATATCATATAGCCTACATGCACACAAGAGAGAAAAATTAAATTGTTTTATTTTCGATACCCCGGATCAAACAGGTCGTTAGTGGGGGAAGCCGCGGTGCCGGTAGTAACCAGGCCTGCCCAGTATTCTCCCTTTCCTAAATCCTATCGCCCGACCCTCGAAAGAGTAGTGTTGAAGTCCTGGGAAAGGTTAAATAGAAAGTTTTATGATACAATAAACGAAAAACATATAGACTAACACCTAGAAGAATTATAAAGATTTTTTTTTGATAATCGACAAATTTTATTCCGGTATAAAAGTATTGTATAGCTCACTATAATTCTCGACCAACCACATTAGGAAGTTCAATCGGCCACAGATCAGATTTTCTTTGCGATATCATCGTTCGTATTTAATGTACTTGCTAAATATAGAAGCCAAAATCGATTTTGAATATCACCAAAAGATTTTTCGTTATCTCATTATTTAGACTACAAATTTTCGTTCGGTTCACAAAATCAAATCCATGACCCTATAACCCATAAACCAACTATTGACGTGACTAGTTTGCATTTAAACTTATTATTATTACGAAAAGTTTCGTTATTTATTTCGTTATTATTGTTATTCATTATTGTTATTAACATTGTTATTTTTATGATATTGTCGTTATTACCAATATTTATTTTATTATTATTAATGTTGTAAGTTCATAGATTTATTATTCTAGTTATTATTCCCACACCATTAGTTATATAGAACCCATCTACTATTATTATTAATCCTATCAAACAATTGTTAAAATTTCTATTGTTATCATTTTATTACCATTTTCATTGCTAAAATTATTATTAATTTCATATTGATATTATTATTATTATTAATATTGTTATTATTATTATTAAAATATTATTATTATTATTATTGTTACTATTATTATTGTTATTATTATTATTATTATTACTAAAGTAATATTATCATTATTATTATTATTATTAATATTATTAATACATTCTTATTATCACTAAAACTATATAGTATTATTAAATTCCATGACTTGCCCAGTATTGCTTCTAGTATTACTATTATTAAAATATTACTGTTATTGTTATTATTATTATAACATTGTTATTCCTGTCGTCAGGAATCATATTATTATTATCATTGTTATTACTAAAATATTATTATTATTATTATGAATATTATCTATATCACGGTTATTATTATTACTGAATTAATATTATTATTATTGTTATTGTTGTTATCATATAGACTGATCACCAAATTGTTATTATTATTATTATTATTATTAATTATCGATATCAAAATTATTAGCACCCTATCATTGTTGTTGTCGTTAACCTATTAATATTACTATTTGGGATAGTCATTAACATAAATTATTTTTATCAACATTTAATTTAACTAATGATTACAACAAACAAATTTTTATTTCTATTCAAAATCACCATCGAAAAATAACGGGGAAAAATTTTCCCCTAAATAAATTCCAGTTTTCGGAGTTTTCGTTACGGGTCATTTCTGGGTGTTCTATAATTTTAATGATGAATAAAATAGATGATAACTTAAAGATCATACCTGAAAGAAAGTGTTGAAGCTGAAATGGGTCGTCACAGAAGCTCTGATTACGGTAGAGAACCTAAAATACCTAAAATAATAATTAAAAGAGATACAAAATTATAACCTTGAAAATTTACCGATTGTTGACTCGTTGCTATGGCAACGAGCGACAATCAAGGGATGAATTGGTTAATTGTAACAAAACAAAATTAAAATAGAATAATGAATCTTAGATTGTTGAAAAAAAAAATTTCTTTTTATCTTCATTTTGTAATAAAAGATTTTGTAAATTTTCTTATAGTATTTCAAATTGAAATTTTTATATTTGAATTTAATAAATTTAAATTTTGTAAATTAGTTTCTTAAATAGAAAAATATAAATTTCGTATTGTTATTATAATGTTGATAATATAATGAACTATGCACCTACCCTGGGTTATCACAGGTATTGTCAATATTATCGTTGCTAATGCCTGTTATAATTAAGTGGATATGAGTACGTTGATAGATGTCTTTAGTACCTATAAAGAAATAAGGAGACATACCCATCCGTTCCCCCATCTAGATTACATAGCACTTACCCTAGGAACGTTGCTTAAAATATAAAATTATGATTAATAATCATGATGTGTAAATAGGATTAAATAAAGCTGAAATTAAAAATAAATTTTGTTTAGTGGACCCTCACAGAAAGATGTTAGAGAAATTCCGTAAAGATATAGCCGGCTATCATCAAACCGCAATAATACAAACCCAGAGGGCGGAGGCCATGGTGCAGAAGTGCCGCTACATGGAGCAAACATGGCTTCGCCCCGAGGCAAAAACCAAGTTGAGGACAGAAATAGACACATTGAAGGCCCTGTTGAAGCAGAAGGATGAAGTTCTGCGGTCGGCCGAACAAAAGACCCAGGAGCTTGAGAAGCAGGTAGCTGAATGGAAGCTTAGGGACAATATCCGTACAAGCCTCATACGGAGTGGTGTCTCGCTTTCAGAAGAACAACAGGCCATAGTGCTGAGGAATGTCACCGGAAAAGACGATGGCATAAGGAGCATAACCCCAGGCCTCTCCCATACGTCAGAGGATTTACCAAAAAGAAATCGTAGAAAAAACGGCCCAAATAAAAGAGAGAGGGAGCGACAATTTAAGTTAAATCGCGCTCGCCTATTCGGTAATATCTTAGATGCCAACGGATTTTAATTTACCCTAACTCTGTGATCATGTATTTAATTTGACCTAATTTATAGATGTTAATAGCTTATTAATCGTGAAATTTATAAATGTTAATTGTTTATTTATCTTAAATATAAATTGTTAACTTAATGTTGAGTTTGTTATTGTCGTGTGGATGGGATTGAAGTCGTTAAATATGGGGAAACGGAGTGATCTAATGGATAGATAAGTTAGTAATGGTAAATCAGTAATTGGATAGATAGATGAGTAAGAAATGGACCGATTAAGTAAGAGCATGAAGTCTTCTATGACAGCTCATGGACCCGAGGAAGGTTAGGACATTAGCAGTTCCTGAGAAGGAGCTCACCTTTTGCTAACCTTCCACCCACTAGTTCACAGTACCAACGTCATTTATGACGGGTGACTAGCGGTTCAAATTCTTATGCAGGCGCTGAGTGGGAATAGTGATCCTTAGGCAGTTAAAAACTATTTTAAGGACCCATAAGTGCCCAGCACTAATGTTATAATTGACCGAACGATCAATGGGTCCAACAAGCTGCCGATAGAGGGCCTGTGCTCGATTTCGATCTTTAGGTCCCATTGTTCTCCTATCTCCTTCGAATGTTAATCCATAATGTTGTTGCGCCAGAACACAAATAGCCTTGAGAATTGTATAAATGCATCAGTAATACACCACGAAAACCTAGCACCAAGATAACTTAAAATATAACATACAACAAAAACTAAACATTTTAAAATCTGAGAGAATATAAATAAATATAAAATCAAAAACATAAAAGTAAAATAAAATAAATACAAAATGCATCAAGAACCGCACGAAATCTACATAAAAAATGGTGGGTTTCTGGGTGTTGATATTTTGAGACTATATGGTTGTTACCCAGACAACCCCATACAAATATTTTTCGCTTACCACTCGGCACCCGTTGCTAAGCAACGTTGGAACTGTCTTCGAGTGGATAGATCGTCCGCATAAAGTGAGCGCTATTACTAATGCTATAATTGACCGAACGATCTCTGGGTCCAACGAGCTGCCGATAGAAGACCTGTGCTCGCTTTTGATTCTTAGGTCCCATTATTCTCCTATCTCTTTCAAAGGTTAACCTATACTCTCATGTCATTGGTTGTTATGTCCCATCTCATAGTCCTTCTTATCGTCGTCCGTGTTGATGATTATTCTATGGCCCGTACACCCTTTGCTATGTTAAATATTCACACAGTATCTCTCTTACCCTTATCCCTATTATAACTACAATGTTCCCTATTATTATTACTAGCATTATGATTGTTACTATTATATGTATTACCTTTATTAATTGTTACTACTATTACCTTTATTATTATTTTTATTACTATAATTACCATTGTATTTATTGTTATTACTACTATTATTATTATTACTATTATTATTATCATAATTATTATCATTATTATTACAAGTACCATGATTATTATTATTATTATTATCCTCATTATTATTATTATTATCATTATTATTACTATTATTATTATTATTATTATTATTATTATTATTATTATTATTATTATTATTATTATTATTATTATTATTATTATTATTATTATTATTATTATTATTATTATAATTATTATCAATATTATTAACAAATTTTTGTGTAAAGATTCGTCCTTATTCCTCAGCTTTAAGAAATATTTTTCTTATATATTAAAATTTAGCCGTAATCCATCTGTATATTTCCGGTTTTCGATAAAGTATTTTTGTTGATTTGAAAAATTTTAGCAGCGTCCCACCCTTATTTTTCGGTTTTTTCCTTATTCTATAGTTTTCGATAAAGTATTTTCATTGACTCGGAAAATTTGAGCACCGTTCCGCCCTTATTTTACAGTTTATAAGAACATTATACTAACAATTGAACAACATTCCACCTTTACTTTACTATTTTCGATAAGTATTTTAATTAATTTAGAAAATTTTTCCAGCGATCCGCCCTCATTTTGTGGTTTCAAGAGAATATTACACTAACAATCGAACAACATTTCACTTTTGCCTTACTATTTTCTGTAAGTATTTTAATCAATTCGGAAAATTTGAGCAGCGTTCCGTCCTTATTTTACAGTTTTTATGATAAATGTTTTAACTATTTCCGAAATTTTGCGCAGCGTTCTGTCCATATTTTCCGTTTCAATTCAATATAATTTATTTAATTCCTATATATTATTTAAAAACATTATTTTTCATGATTTTGGTCGTTCGGATTAATCTTTTTCCGATGGCTATTCATTTTAACTGTTGCAACAATTTCGCTATTTTCACCGCTACCCTTTCCCCTTCTTTGTCCTTAAGATCTATGTATGTTCATGTTATATTTAATGAGTGCCCACTGGACTACTTGGTGTTAGAGATTTTGAGCCGATGGTTGTTAAAAAATTTTATGTCTATTTTTCAGGAAACGGATGATGAAGGAGCAGCCAAAAGACTACTCCTTTACCTTCCAATTTCCCCTATATACGGATAATATTGACGTTCCAGCTACTGAGTTCTCACGCCGTAGCCTTCACGGGCACGAACTATTGGCGATTATACACGCACTTACACAGTTCGATAGTGTGTTTTATTTTACTGTCTTGCGATATGTTTTGGCTGTGGGCCGAAAAAGGAAATAATAAATAAGTTTTACCGTATCAGTTGAGTAAAAGTTTCAATGCACAAAATTGTGGCTTGATCACAATTCATGTCATTAATTCATAACCCTTCGTAAATTCGCATAGTTGCAATCATAAATTGGCATAAAATCATCTTGTCAATAATTCATAATACTTCGTAAATTTGCACAGTAGCAATCAAATAAATTGGCATAAAATCATCTTTTCATTAATTCATAACATCATATAAATCAATAACTGTGCACTATCTGAGAGTTAACGTGTTCAGTGTTAATTGGCTGAATGCACGGCTCTCAGCTTGTTATGCACACTAATTCGAGGTATACTATCATTTGGCCTTAACCTTGCATGTTAATTTTATTGCGATTAAACAAAATTCGACCTTGAAATTATTTGTGTTATCTAAATTAAATTTTTATTAATTTCTTAATTTAAATTGGCAATTTATTTTTAACATTTTTAATTAAATTTATTCAGTCAAAAATATTTTATTTTCATTCATTTAATTCATTAATTTTTACTTTCATATAAATGGTCATTTTACGGTCAAATTTTCTTGGTATTATGTTATTTTTTATGTAGATTTCGTGCAGTTCTTGATGCATTTTGTATTTATTTTATTTTACTTTTATGTTTTTGATTTTATATTTATTTATATTCTCTCAGATTTTAAAATGTTTAATTGGTGTTGTATGTTATATTTTAAGTTATCTTGGTGCTAGGTTTTCGTGCTGTATTACTGATGCATTTAAACAATTCTCAAGGCTATTTGTGTTCTGGCCCAACATAAAACACTCCGGGGCCCGTAAAATTGCGACCCGCAATTTCTAAAAGGTTTAAGCTATGAATTATACAGAGTTTACATTTTCCATTCAATTGGGTATACGAGCTACAGGGTCGTGACCTCAAAACCCACATGCATAAAAATAATCATACAGTATACATCAATATATGGATTACAAGATGAAGTGAAAGTGGACATACAGTCCGGCTATGATCACACATAAAGAATAATTAATAGTCTAAGCATCATTAGTTCATTGTTAATCATGAGTTCAATATTCTGTCACTTAGATATTCATCTTGTTAATGTCTTGGTATTCTTTGGTTTCTGATTGATTACTTTCTGCAGCAGGTTCTGATTTTTAACGATTCGATATCTGCTGTGCGATTTGGCTTTGAGATTTTGTTTAGTTTGGGGAATTGACTTTATTTGATATAGAACTGATTAAATACCGATTGTTTGGAAGATTGGCAGGCGTAGTGACTGTCAGCTAGAAGAATAGATAGAATGTTTCGTTGAAGACTCCTTTTTTGCTGGTGTATTTAGGTTCTTGGGTTGTAAATTGACATTCTAGCTTTTGTTTGTTGATTTTTATTTTGCATCTTGAACTGGGTGAGGTTCAACTGGATTCTGTGAATAGATGACCCGTTATCATATTATCTTTTCTCGATTGTTTAAACGGTTCGGGATTATTCATGATTTTTTAAGGTTGGTTTGGGTTTCTTCTTTTCCGTTATCGATTTTGGGCTGTTCTCGATTTATGGTTCTTTTTTATTATTTTGTAGGGTTTCTAAAGAGTATCCATGATTATTTGATAATGGTTTCCTTGATGAGTGTTTCCTTTTCTAATGACTTTCGATTTGATTTTCTAGAGTTCTGAGGGTTCGTACAATTTGTTTTAATCTTTTGGGCATTGAGTATTTTAGAAGTTGATCAATCCGTAATTGGTATCCTTTGGGTTTCTGCATATCTCGGCATATTTGCTACAGGTAATTTTTGCATCGATTGATTGATTGTGGGGTTTTTCGACATCTTTCTAAGGGATACTAGGTTGTATATATGGGCTTATTACCGCTATCTTCCTTCTTATCGCCAATATCATGCTGCTTTCGCTTTCCTTGTTTTTATAACAATTATGGGTTTGTGATGATTATTTACAATTGCTTGACTATTTTCAACAAATTTCGAGCTATTTTAATAGGACTTGTTTTCACTCCTCTTGATTTAAGGTAGTAGTTTGACCTTTTGTTTCTCTTCCTTCTTTATCTCTGTTGCTTTTATTATCACATCTGGTTTCTCATTTCTGTGATTGGTATCAATTTTATTTTGCCATCGCTTATCTTCTTTGTTTGCCTTTACTACAATTTGCAAGATTCCTTCGATATTCTATTGTGATTGAGTGCATTTTATAGTTTATCCTCATCATCTTTTGTCTTGTCATTTATTGGTATTGTCTTTTGTAATCTCTCTTTACTGATTCGATTTATTTCTCTTGTTATCTGCGTTTTGACTGTTGAGTTGTTTTTTGATTTTTTTTTCTCTGGTTCTTTCTTTATTCATATCAAGTGTTGAACGTCAGTCTTGTTTGGGATTACTATTCCGCAATATTCATTTTTGTCTCACTTGGCTGCATCTAGTTTCCCTTGCAGTTGGACGTTTTTCTTGCTCTTTTCCTTGCTCTAATTTTGAGTCTCTTCCACTCTTTTGCTAGTTTTATTTCTTTGTCTTTTTCGTTTTTTTTCCATTTAACTCAATCACCACAAATTTCGTTTCTGAGTTAGCTGTCCTTTGTTGTTATTCGTCAGTTTCTCATTACTTGATTCAGTTCTTCGTCAAATTATTTTCCATCGTCTTTTTCATTGAGTGACTTAATATTTCATTCATTTCTTCATTGCTTCTGTTTTGTTGGTAATTTCTTTACTGTTTTGCTGCTTTATTTTACTTCAATCGGGGGTTTGTTATCGTTGTTCCTCATTTTCGTCTTTCATCTGATTGTACTGAAGTTTTAAGTTGCTCTCCAAGTCTACTCTTGTCTCTGATTTCCTTGACGACTTCTGTATCTCTTAGTCGGTTTATTTCAATTTCTGATCTCGATCTGATCCCTGGTTTGAACTCGTCTATCTCTGCTTGTACATTTAGTTTTCGGATATTGGGCATCATTGCTATAACTAGGCTTTACTGCTTGATATATTTGCTTAGCTTTCAATTGATTCGTTTCTCAATTTTAACGTAATATCGCATCACTTGTTCTCCTCATTTCACTTATTTCTTGTCACATCGTCTGATTTTTAATTTGTTTTCGCTACTCGACTATAATATTTATATACTACTTTTATATATTATCGGATATTATTATATTCATTCCATATAATATTTATACACAACTTTTATACATTACTATATAAACATATCTATTATATACATCATATACACACTCCTGACTATTTCTTACTTTATCGTCTCCAAAGGGTCTACGCGCAAAGTGCGTATCCCTTCGCATCTCTCGTCAGTTACTTGATATATACCGATCTCGCTTGGCCGCTTGAGTGGTGCTATTAGTGACGGTGGTTGTCTTCTTTCCTTGTATGTTACTGAATTTTGCTTTTTATTACTATCTCGGTTTTCTTCCTCTTCTTTATCATCTTCCTTTTTCCTGTCTTTGTCCTCATCGTCCTTTTTGTCCTGGTCTTTATTACATTAAGCCTTCTCAATCCTGTTGTCCTCGACATTTATTTCTTTTATTATATCTTCATACATCTTGATTATCATTTTCCTTCTCTTTCTGATGTCATCAATTTCTTGTTTTCTACCGCTAGATTTTCGTTGTATCCGGTGCCATTTTCCTACCAATGTTTCTAATTCTTCCTTTCTGGACTCTATTCTCTCAGGCTCTCTTTTATTGTCCGTGAACTTTATTTCTCCTCTCTTTAACAGGGCTTTTATCGTCTTTGGTAATTCATACTCGGAATTTATTGCTTTTTTTTTGTAATCTATTTTCATTGCTTTCGAATTTGTTTACGTCTATGATTTTGTTATCAGATTTTCTTTTTCTCCACTTGATCAGTTTTTCTGCTGCTTCATCGTATCCTCTCTCGATTGCTCCAAGGATTGGGTTTAAATTTTGTCCTATTATTTCGATGTCTTCTTGAATTGCATTTATCGTAAAGAACTCTATTGTGCTTGCTTCTTGCGACATCATAATATAATTTAACATCGTTTTTCCTTTATTGTCCTTCTCATTTAGAGTTGATTCTGTTTTTAATAACTCCCTCAGAATTTTAGTTGACGCATCTCTTGACACTGCAATCATCATGAGTGTTTGTCCTTTCTCATTTCTGATATTTGTATGTTGTCCACATTGGTTCATTGCCTCGATAATTTCCATCGCTCGTTCTTCGTTTTCGCTTTCTATGGCATGGTGCAATGGTGTATTACCCGCTATGTCAATTATTGTGAATAATATTGGCATTCTTTTCTTTAAGACGCTGATTTCCGCTGTTGATTTTGAGCCTTTTGCGTAGTTCGCGGATTTCGTTATATTCTCTTATCTGTTTTGCCTGATTACTATAATATTTTGATTTTGTTTCTTGGCTATTTGTGACTCTAGTAACTTGTATCGTCATGTCTAATAGGTTTTTCTGCCTTCCAGTTTTCATGTCTTTTCCTGGTTTGTAGCTTGATTTGACACTTGTATCATTCGCTGGCTTTATTCTGGTGTTAGTATTGATTTCCTCTGGTTTATTATTGTTTCCTCTCATTAGTCCCACTGTTCTGGATGGGTTCTGAGTCTGTTTATTTGGACAATTCCAAGCCAAATGTCCCCATTTTAGACAGTTAAAACATGTTTCGCGTGTTTTGTGAAAAAATGTTATTTACGTGGCCTCTCTTCCCACATAGTTGGCTTATTTGATGTCGATAGCAGTCGTTCTCTGTGTGTCCCGATTTTAGACATGTTTTACAATATTCTCTGATATTTATGTTGTTAGCTTTCGTATCAATTGTCCAGATATTTTCTTCGTTCGTTGTGGTTTTCCTAGTTGTGTTTTGTTGTGCATATCTCTGCTGTGTTGTAATTTTCCTTTCTCATGGGTTGTTTTGCTGAGTTCGTCAATTACATCTTCTTTTGTCTCAATTATCAATTCACTGACTGTTTTTGATCTGTCTTGCATATTCAGATTTCTCGTTTGTTGCTTTTGGATTCTCTTTTGGATTAGTTGTCCCTCTGAAATTTTATCAGCCATTAAAATATCTATTACCTCTTATTCGATTGACGTCTCTCCGATTCCTATATTGTCTCCTGTTGTTTGTATAGATTTTGACTCCAATACTTTACTTTCTACGTTTATTTGAAGTTCCTCTTTCTTGACCTTTTCATTATTGTTTAGCCCTTGTTGTAACATGCTTATTTTCGCTTTTCTTATCGGTTCTCTTTTCGATTTTTGTAGTAGTACCCTCTGATTTTGATATTTTGTTTTTTTTCTGATATTTTTTTATCGCTGTTTTTGCTGCTTTTTCGTCGTCTGTCGTTCTCTTTTATGGTGAACTCTTGTATTATCTTTATTTTTTCTTTGCTGCTCAATTCTTGCTCTGATTTTATTTTGTCCTCCTGAGTTTCATCTTTTTTAATTACTTCATTTTCTTTGTCGTTATTTTCATTATTTATTGCCATGTCATCCTCGCTGTTGACAACACACTGCTCCGCAGTGTGGATTTCTTTTGTATTGACTATCTCGACATATTGCTTCTACTTGGTATTTGATTTCTGTTCATCCGTCTTTGTCGAATTTCTTGGGTTTCCTCTCTCTGTTCCGGATATTTTCAGGTTCATTGATATCTAACCTTATTCATGTTTCTCCTCGTATTACCTCGTTGTATTTGATTCTTTGCGAATATTCGTTGAATTATACCTCCTAATTGCTCAATCTCTTGTCTTTTTGCTTTGTGTATTTTGACTATAATTGTTCGGTTTTGGTTGTCTCGATTTTCTCTCTATTGGACAATTTTCAGCTATATGTCCGTTTAGATTGCAGTTTTAACAGGTTTTACTCTCGAATCTTGTGGTTGTCCTCATTATCGTCATATCTCTTAAATGTCTAATTTCTTGTGTTGGGTTATTTTGTGGACTTTTCTTGAATTGGTTTTGTTTTTGTTGACTTTGCATTCTTCTCATTCGACAATTCTTTGACATATGACCAGTTTGATCGCAATTAAAACAGATTATCATTTCTTCTCCTTCTGTGCGAACTCTTCTATCACATCCTTGGCAATTCTTTAGTTGATAACCTCGGTCAGTTCGGCATCCTTCTTTGAATAGATATTACATACTGGACTGTAGCTCGCATTGTTAATCCTGAAATAATTATTATAATTTATAATTTGTTTGCGGTTAAATATCTTTCGTTTGTCTCGCTGTTTCCATTGCTACTTTTATTGGCTCTGATACTTGTTTTTTTAATTCGATTTGATCATTTTTTCTTTCGACTCTTTCTTCCATTGTGGTTAATATTTTCTCTTCCCGTACGATTTCCGTTTTCCTTGTTTCAGCTATTTTTGTTTCAACTGTTTTCATTTCAGAATTTCCAGTTTCTTTTTCGTCATTTAAATCTTCTTCGTTGCATTTTCTTTCTGAATGCATCTCCTGTACATTCCTCTTTAAACTCGAATATATTGATTTTTACTTCCTCATTTCTGGTTCATCGCGTGTGATTCCGTACATCGTTGATTTCTCAAATATATTTCTGTTTCATCAGCATTTTTACTTGGCAACTCTTGGTTGATTTCCTCTCGAAGTTTTTTTTATCTCTTTACTCGTACTTGTTTTCAACTGAATTGAAATTTCTGTTTTGTGTATTTCACATTGTTTCCTTTGTCGGTTAACTTTTCATTTAATTTATCATATTTTTCGACTTTTGTTTCCGAACTTCCTAATCTTGTTGTAATCATTGGTTCTGATGTCGCTACTGTATTAAGTTTTCTAGCCGTTGCTGCTTTTCGTTCTCTCTGACTTCCAATAAAATGGTCTATTTTCTTTATCCTTGTTCTCCGTTCGTTTTGGTATATTCTCAGTTTCTTTACTCGATGGTTTCCTTGATTCCGGTTTCTCATTACTTGTTTTCTTGATTTATCTCTAGTTTATCGGCTCTATTATTCGTCGTTTACTTGAACTCTTTATACCTTGACAATTATCTAAAAATAAATAACACTTCAAGTACACAAATTTCGCATTTATTTTATCGTAGTATTCTCATTGCTTCTCCTTACTTTAATTCTCTTCGCTGCGTCAACTTCTTTAACTTTTTAATTTTTGTCTTTTCATTTTAAGTTTATTTTAAATTATCTATAACTCGTATCGAGTACCTATTTGCTTCGTATAAATTATCTTTATAGTCGTATCAGTTATCTATATGGCCATATCATTTAGCTATTTTCATCAATTAAATCATCACAATCGTATCAACAATCGTCTCGTTTATTATTTTTCTTTATCTCTTCATAATCAGTCAAAAAAGGTTTCCTAATCTCTATGCGCTGGCGCTCTATGGGCCTTTCATTTAAATCCTCTTGTCTTTTTCCTTAAACTTTATCCACTGTGCTCATTTTCCTTTTGATTCACTCCCTTTCATTTTAAATCCATTTCAAATTATCTATTTCTCGTATCAATTATCTATCATCCTCGTATAAATCTCGTATCAATTATCTATCATTCTCGTATTAATATCGTATCAATTATCTATATTTTTATCAAATAAAATCGCTATAATCATACCGTCATTTAATCCATTAATTATCCTTCCCATGTCTCCCTGATTTACTAAAAATCGTTTACCTAATCCTCAATCGCTGGCACTCTATGGGCCTTCATCATTTCCGTTGACTCTCTGGGCCTTCAGCATCTTATTTCAACTGGCACTCTATGGGCCTTTATCTCTTCCGTTGGCTCTTGGGGCCTTCGGCATCTAATTTCATCTGGCACTCTATGGGCCTTCTAATCGGAGTTGAGTTTCATCAGTGACTTGTTGGGTAACTTGTCCAATGAACGAGTTTGAGGCCTCACACTGACTCTCATTTCATGGCGTCTTTTGTATAGCGCATTTGACCGGTTACGCTTACCTCACCGCCATTCGGATATTCGGTACTCGGCGTGGGATCCGGGTTTTTGTACCGAACTCCTCGCTGGGTAAATAAAAAAAACATTCCCTTGGTACTCGGTGTGGGATCCGGGTTGTGTACCTCGGAGAATAAAAGAATGGAAATGCCTATACGTTCAATCAAGTTCCAAAAACGGTTTACTTGATTTCCTGAATAGTGAAAAGAAAAAGAAGCGATAAATGGGCGCGGTAATTCTTAATATCTCTATCTACTATCCGTCCGCTCCCGTCAGATTTCAAGCTCTATTTGGCTGCCCTGGTCTGATCCTTAGTAGGATCTTTTGAGTATGAACCATTTAACGGTTAGTTAACATCTCACCTACCGTTTGGTGTCCTCGATACTCGGTGTGGGATCCGGGTTGTGTATCGAGTCCCTGCCCAGCATAAAAAAAATTCGGTCGATACTCGGTTTGTATCCGGGTTGTGTATCGATCGGTTCAGCGCTACCAGTCCCTTGGCTGATAACTTCCTGAACTCGACAGTCCGTAGCTGTCCTCTGGTGCCTAACCACCAGGTAGGAAAAAAATATCTCTAGGTACCTTTACTAACTTTTCAGCTTTCTTACCTTCGGAATCTAAATCATGCGCATTTTTCAATTTTTATTTTTATTTTCGGTTTCCCCTTCATTTTCCCAATTCAAAAATTGTAGTAATCGCGTTGGTTTGGTCCCCAGAGAGGTGATCAATCTCTCGCCAGAAACTCCCCAACATTTGTGACTGATCCTACTACCTTCCTCTCCTCGGGTTGATCAAGGTTGCCCATCGGAATAAGCGTACCATCGTTATGATAGCTCGGTTTTAAATCTTACTTTCCAGTATTATTTCCATATAATATAAATAACATTAGAAAATATACAAAAAAGAATGAGATGCATCGAAACTTTTACCGTACCTTACATGTGATTTTTCAGCTTTCGCTGTTTAAGTTGTGTTTTACTTGTCCACTCAAAATTTATTTAACGGCTTTCATGAAGTGTTCGGCTTTTTCCGTATGTTTTACACCTTTCGGTTGCTATTGATGTCTCATTTATTATTATTATTAATCTCAACTCATCGTACTCAACTCATTTTCCTCTGGTTGCTGACTATTATTTTCGTAATTCATTATTACTTCCAATCCTTTATTTTCATTTGTGACAAGCATCATCGTTCTATATATCTACGTTTATTGCTACCTATTCATTTCATTTACAACAGAACATTTCCTTTTATCCACGCCTAAATTTCTCCATCATCTTGATTATCTTTTCATTAACTTTTCCCATTTGATAAATTATTTCTTTCTCATTTAGGATCTAATTTGGCTTCACTTAGTCTCATGTCTTTTGAAATTTGCACAATCGATCGTTCGTTATATCCGCTACAATTTCTTATTTCATATGGGTAGGGGTTTGAAATCGTTGCAACCTTTGTTATGAGTTTCCGTTAGTAATTTTGATCTTTAACTTTACTTTTAATAAGTCGTTTATTACGTTTAAAATTATTTTAACTGTCTGGGCGGTCTCGTCTAATTTCAATCAATATTAATCCGGTAATTCTTAGTTTTACAATTATTCCATATTCTAACCGCTATTCTTATCTAATTGTTATTTATACGGTTCTGGGATTTATTTACACAACCTTTATGCGACTCCTTTTTTTGTGGTTTCCCCTTTTCTAATCGCTTAATCCCTCGTGATTTCCATTTTTTCCCTGCTTTTATTATTTTTATTTTATTTATTTTTATATTTTTATTCTTACTTCTACTGTTTTGGATGATATTTACACGATGATTTCCATTGCATACTCTGCGTTTCTTTTTTCCATGCTGACAAACCGGTCGTTTTCCAAAGTTTCTTTCAGTATTTTTTAGTATATATACCTATAATTTGACCTTAACCTTGCGTGTTATTTTTATTGCGATAAATCAAATTTGACCTTGAAATTATTTGTGTTATCTAAATTAAATTTTTATTATTTTCATAATTTAAATTGGCAATTTATTTCTTAAATTTTTAAATAGATTTATTCAACCAAAAATATTTTATTTTCACTCATTTAATTCATTAAAATTTTACTTTTACATAAATGGTCATTTTACAGTCAAATTTTCTTGTTATTATATTATTTTTTATGTAAATTTTGTGCGGTTCTTGATGCATTTTGTATTTATTTTATTTTACTTTTATGTTTTTTGATTTTATATTTATTTATGTTTTCTTAAATTTTAGAGTGTTTAGTTGATATTTATGTTGTATTTTAAGATATCTTGGTGCTGGGTTTTCGTGCTGTATTACTGATATATTTAAACAATTTTCAAGGCCGTTTGTGTTCTGACCCAACAGTTTACTGGGTGTCGGAATTTAAAATTATATAATGTTACTCTGCAAACCAAATACAAATATTTTTATTACGCTAAAACGGTGTTTGAGTAGGTGTCTGAGTGTCTTCCACATAATCTAAGTGCTATTGCTAATGATATCGTTGACTCGATTTTGTTCTTAGATCCCTTTATCCTATCGAGTTACTAAAATCGGATTTTTCCTTAATTTACCAGCGAAACCTTATCTAACTAATGTTAAATATTTATACGTCAAACTTTCTATCATAACGATTATTTAGAGGAAACAATTGAAATGGTGGGGTACTAGCGGTTGGTTGCTAGGGTACAAATTACTATTATTATCACAACTCACCTATAAAAATTTGCTGATGTTGATTGCCACTCGCTAACCATTGTTGAGCAATGTTGATACTGTACCAAATGGGTGTAATGACAGCTAAAGGTTAGAGCAATAACTCGCACTGCTAAAGCTCTGGCATACCCCTGGGTTCACGGATTGTCGATAGGAAACCTGTATCCGGTTTCCTGTCCTGTATTATATTTATAGCTTTCTTTTCCGAATGAGAAATATAAGTAACCTTAAGGACATTTAAATTGTAACGAAATACGTGAAAAAAATTAATTTTTATAATAACAAACTGGTTCAAATTTAGAGAATTTTGTTAAAATATCCATGTCAATAGTTTATAATGCTTCCCAATTACCTAATACATTATATTTTAAGTATAACATTCCGTTATATGAATTTTTATCAGAGTCTAAAATGATAACAAAACAACTTTATTTCCATTCTAATTAATTTTATCAAAAAAAATTTTGTTTGACTTTCGAACAATGGTTAGCCGAATCGACAAAATTCAATGTTTCAATTCTGATATCGACGTATTATTATTAGTCGTAAAGATTTTTATTATCTTTTCTTTTCCAAAATTTTTATTATAATTTTCTGTTTGGATTTTAGTAACTAAATCAGCCATGGCCAACCAGTGGCCCGCAAAGCAATTCTAAACATCAACTCAATAATTGGCTTTTTTAGAATTTATAATCGAATAAAGCATATTTTTAATTTTAAAAATTGATTCTAAGTTTACTTGAATCGTAAAAACGAGTTATACTTATTTCAATACCCAAATAAAATTATTTTACATCGGACAATATCACGTCATGCTCAATATCGACTTTTTCATGCACGAAGGACGCGATATTAACCGGGATCGACTGTGTTAAAATAAAGTAATTTTTCCACTACATTAATTAGTGCTTTCTTTGTGTAATCTGCACTTACATACTACAATAGGTGAGATGAAACAACAATATGAAACTATCTTTTGTTGTTTCATTTCTCCTATACAATAATCGCTCAAATTTTCAATCAATGAAATTATATGCAATATTACTTACTTTAAAAACAAATTACAATAACATATTCATAATTTAAATAAATTTATAGCTGGTTACTGGTGAAGTTTTTTCAAAAAATCAAAAAAAATCAAAAAAGTCATATTTGTTGCTTTCCGAGTTCAGATTTTAGTTTAAAAACTATTCATACAGCCTCACTTTGGAAAAGTAATTTTTAAACACAAGAACTTTTGATGACTTTTAAAAGTAAGTAACAGTTGCTAGTTTTAAATATTATATTAAATTATTAATAATATTATTTTAGATGACATCTGAAGAAGGATCCAATAAAAGAAAATATGAGTCTCCAAACCGAAAATTTCAAGAGAAATGGGAAGAAAAATATTTTTTCATCGAAAATAAAGACTCAGCTTTATGTTTGATTTGTCGCGAAACTTAGAGTGTCTTGAAATACTACAATTTAATTTAAGTTAGTTGCTTTGAAAAGAAAATCACAAGCGCAGCAAATGATCTTCAAAAAACCAGTTGATGAGGCAACTAGCATTGTTAGAGCTAGCTTTAAGGTCTCACATATTATTGGAAAAAATATTTGACCATTTTCTGATAGTGAATTTGTCAAGGATTGTATGATTTCTGTCGGCTAAGAATTATTTCCTGATAAAATCAAGCTGATTAAACAGTTGAGTTTATCCAGCCAAAAGGTGACACGACGAGTAGAATTGATTTCCGATAAATTAAGCACTACCTTCAATAATTTGATTCAAAACTTTTAGTTTTTTATTGTGTGGTCGCCATTTTAAGGTTGATAAAATTCTTATGTTTATTCATTAAAAATATTCAAAAGATTTAAAAGATTTTCCAAGCTATATATTATTTAAACATAATTATTAAATAAAACTAATAAGAGAATTTAATTATGCATTTTCATATTCTGTCAACATAGAGCATTCATACGCATACTATTTAATATATAAAATAATAGAATTAATCTAAATATTTATATGTATATAAATTAATTAATAGATTTTCATTGCTGTTCATGTGATGATGAATATTGCTGATGATATTTTCATTGTGACAAGATGACATTGCACTGTAGCGAATACTTTCAGTAGTAAAATGTGAACGAAAAGATGAAGCGTTGCTGGATGAGGATTGTGGTGTATTCATTTGGTTCACTATTTTTTCAAATAAATGTCTTGCCTTATCATTCATTCCATTGTGATTAATATCGGAATTGGTTTGAGATTCACGAAAATTAAAAGTTTCTTGAGTTTGACGCTGGTCACGTTGGTCATGCTGTAAATCTGGCTGTCGTTGTGTAATATGACGTCTATGGGTTATTCCAAAATCAGCAATAACTGGAGAATAATTACCCGAGCTAGGTGACCCATGGTAATTTGGCTGTTCTACATTTGGAAAGTTATGATGTATATTTTCAAATAAGGGTTCTGGACTACTTTCCGAAAAGTTATCCATCGAAATTGGTGACTGACTTAATGAACTTGAATAAGAAAAAGGGGACAACTTTATGCTGCCTTCACTTCCGGCGGAATCTTGAAATCTGGACGAATGGGTATCAGGTTGTAGACGAACATATTTGAGTGGTGAAAAATGACTATCGCACGAATTAGTTCCGGATCTACTTGGTGTGAAACTTTGAAAACTTTCAGAATTTCTGGAGTTTCCAGTTGATAGTGCATTCAAACCAGTCGAGCGTTCTGACGCGATTGAATGGGATTGAGAATCGGGAGTGAAATTATAATTGCTGAACATAATTTAAATAAATTAAAATGTTATTCAATTTAAAAAAATTATCAAATTTAAAACTAATTTTTTGTTTAAGTGTAAATTTACTTATAATCTGTTCTGAAATAAACTTTTTAAATTATATATTTATATTATAATGTTTCCGTGAAATGTCAATGTTAATTTTAAAAATTTTTATAAACTAAAATATTTTATATCATTTTTGGTTGAAAGGTGATAAAAATTAAAAGAAAATTTTAATAGACAAGATAAAATACATTAAAACTACATTTTGGAAGTTATCCAAATGTTCAGTCATTAACAAAATGGATTTTAAGGTATTTAAATAAATGTCTTTTATTTATTTTAAATAATTTCAACGTAAATTAGTAAATTATTAAATTTTAATTAAATTAAAGTATGAAAATTATTCATAAAATTTCGTAATATACTCTTGAAATAAAATATAACAATTAATGCAAAATCCACAGATTTTCAAAATTGCAAAAACGTTCAATAGAAAGTATTACTAATTCGTTTATTTTAAAATTTATTTTAAATTTCAAAACTCAGTTATAAAGTTATTAAAAAATTTTTTTATATGAATACATTCAATTATACAAAATTATGCAATCAAAGGTAGTGGTGGGTTTCTGGGTGTTGATATTTTGAAACTATATGGTTGTTACCCAGACAACCCCATACAAATATTTCCTTTGCTTACCACTCGGCACCCGTTGCTGAGCAACGTTGGAACTGTGTTCGAGTGGGTAGATCGTCTGCAAAAAGTGAGCGTTATTGCTAATGCTATAATTGACCGAACGATCTCTGGGTCCAACGAGCTGTCGATAGAAGACCTGTGCTCGCTTTTGATTCTTAGGTCCCATTATTCTCCTATCTATTTCAAATGTTAACCTATACCCTCATATCATTCATTGTTATGTCCATTCCAATAGTCCTTCTTATCGTTGTCCATGTCGAAGATTATTCTTTGGTCGGTACATCCTTGGTTATGTTAAGTATTCACACACTAGTTCTCTTACTCTTACCCCTATCATAACTACAATGTTCCCTATTATTATTACTAGCATTATCATTGTTGCTATTATATGTATTACCTTTATTAATTGTTACTACTATTACATTTATTATTATTTTTATCACTATAACTACCATTATATTTATTGTTATTAATACTATGATTATTAGCACTATTATTATAATCATAATTATTATCATCATTACTGCAAATACCATGATTTTTATTATTATTATCATTATTATTATTATTATTATTATTATTATTATTATTATTATTATTATTATTATTATTATTATTATTATTATTATTATTATTATTATTATTATTATTATTATTATTATTATTATAATCACCATTATCCTTATTTTACGGTTTTATATTTTCATCGATTCGGAAAATTTGAGCAGCGTTCCGCCCTTATTTTACGCGTTCCACTTTTACTTTACTATTTTCAATAAGTATTTTCATCAATTCGGAAAATTTGGGCAGCGATCCGCCCTTATTTTACAGTTTCATTTTTACTTTACTATTTTTGTCAAGTATTTGAGTTAATTCGGAAAATTTGAGCAGCATTCTGCCCTTATTTTTCAGTTTCATGATAATCTTATACCAACCGTTGAGTCGCATTTCACTTTTATTTTTCTATTTTTTATAAATATTTTAGTTGATTCGGAAAATTTGAGCAGCGTTCCGTCCTTATTTTACGGTTTTTTATGATAAGTGTTTTAACTATTTCCAAAAATTTGCGCAGCGTTCTGCCCATATTTTCCGTTTCAATTTAACATAATTTATTTAATTCTTATTTAAAAACATTATTTTCATGATTTTGGTCGTTCGGATTAATCTTTTTCCGATGGCTATTCATTTTAAGTGTTGCAACGATTTTGCAATTTTCCCTGCTACCCATTCCCTCTTTTTGTCCTTAAGATCTATGTATGTTCATTTCATAGTTAGTGAGTGCCCACTGGACTACTCGGTATTAGAGATTTTGAGCCGATTGTAGAATCATTTAGATCGATTTTAAAGAAATCGAGAAACGAGGAAGTAACCAAAAGACCACTTCCTTACTGCTCCTTTCTTCTATACGGAATAATATTGACGTTCCGATCCCTGCGTTCCGCACGCCGGGTCTTCACGGGCACAGATCATCGGCGGTATTCCACGCACTTACACAAATCTGAATACTGTATATAATTTTACTATCTTGCAATGTATTGGCTGTGGGCCGGAAAATTTTCGACAATTAGAAAATAATTTAAGCATCATAATAATTTATTAAAACCAAAGCTAGATTACCGGATACTTCCGTTAAAATTCATAAATTCAACCATCCAAATTAAAAACATTGAATTAAACTTCGCATAAAAATCCATAAATCCATATCCTTCCTAAATAACTCGGATACATCCATAAAAATCCATAAATCCATATCCATAAAATTCATAATTATCCATAAAAATCCATAAATCCATATCCTTCCTAAATAAGTCGAATGCATCCATAAAAATTCATTAAAAACATCGAATTAAATTATCCAAAGTGATATTGCTGACAACCAGTGTCAAAATACGATTTAAAATCAATACTGAAAATTAAGATTAGATATTTGTCAAATCATATCAGTATATATACCTATAATTTGACCTTAACCTTGCGTGTTAGTTTTATTGCGATTAAACCAAATTCGACTTTGAAATTATTTGTGTTATCTAAATTAAATTTTTATTTATTTTTTAATTTAAATTAGTAATTTATTTTTAACATTTTTTAAATAAATTTATTCAACCAAAAAATATTTTATTTTTATTCATTTAATTCATTAATTTTTACTTTTATATAAATGGTCATTTTACGGTCGAATTTTCTTGTAATTATGTTATTTTTTATGTAAATTTCGTGCAGTTCTTGATGCATTTTGTATTTATTTTATTTTACTTTTATGTTTTTGATTTTATATTTATTTATATTCTCTCAGATTTTAAAATGTTTAGTTGGTGTTGTATATTATATTTTAAGTTATCTTGGTGCTAGGTTTTCGTGTTGAATTACTGATACATTTAAACAATTCTCAAGGCTATTGGTGTGCTGGACCAGCAGTAGTTATTAAAAAAATATAATTATACTTCAAAAAAAATATTTAAAAAAAATAATATTTTTAAAAGAATTTGATAATTGAAAAAGCTAAACTTATTGTATATATTTTAAAAAATTTTTATTAAAATTTTTTTTACATAGAAAATACATAGAAAATTTAGAGTAAATTTGTAGGATTATTAACTGTTTCATAAAAAATATATTAAGAAAATAAAAAAATTTAATTTTAATAAAATTTTTTCCAACCGTTAAATTAAACCAAAAGGAAAGATTGATTAAAAAAATATGAGATTTAAATATGTATTTTTAAAACATTCAAATAATATTAAAAATTATTATTTTCATTAAAATGTATACCTTGAAAAATTGTAAAACTAAAAAATGTTCATATATTTGATAAACAAAAAAATTACTTAATTACTTAAAATAATCTTGATTCGACGATATTGATTATTTACATTGATTGTTTACAAAAACAATTTTCAATTTTGTGAGACGAGCGACATTTTCAACTCTACTTTGAAGGGGAACTAGCTCACATGGTAGAGCGCTCGCTTAGCATGCGAGAGGTACTGGGATCGATACCCAGGTTCTCCAATTTTATTTTCAATTCAAATTTTTTACGTAAACGACCTGAATGTCGAACAAGATAACTTTTGTCGAATTCAATTACTTAATTACTTAAAATAATCTTGATTCGACGATATTGATTATTTACATTGATTGTTTACAAAAACAATTTTCAATTTTGTGAGACGAGCGACATTTTCAACTCTACTTTGAAGGGGAACTAGCTCACATGGTAGAGCGCTCGCTTAGCATGCGAGAGGTACTGGGATCGATACCCAGGTTCTCCAATTTTATTTTCAATTCAAATTTTTTACGTAAACGACCTGAATGTCGAACAAGATAACTTTTGTCGAATTCAATTACTTAATTACTTAAAATAATCTTGATTCGACGATATTGATTATTTACATTGATTGTTTACAAAAACAATTTTCAATTTTGTGAGACGAGCGACATTTTCAACTCTACTTTGAAGGGGAACTAGCTCACATGGTAGAGCGCTCGCTTAGCATGCGAGAGGTACTGGGATCGATACCCAGGTTCTCCAATTTTATTTTCAATTCAAATTTTTTACGTAAACGACCTGAATGTCGAACAAGATAACTTTTGTCGAATTCAATTACTTAATTACTTAAAATAATCTTGATTCGACGATATTGATTATTTACATTGATTGTTTACAAAAACAATTTTCAATTTTGTGAGACGAGCGACATTTTCAACTCTACTTTGAAGGGGAACTAGCTCACATGGTAGAGCGCTCGCTTAGCATGCGAGAGGTACTGGGATCGATACCCAGGTTCTCCAATTTTATTTTCAATTCAAATTTTTTACGTAAACGACCTGAATGTCGAACAAGATAACTTTTGTCGAATTCAATTACTTAATTACTTAAAATAATCTTGATTCGACGATATTGATTATTTACATTGATTGTTTACAAAAACAATTTTCAATTTTGTGAGACGAGCGACATTTTCAACTCTACTTTGAAGGGGAACTAGCTCACATGGTAGAGCGCTCGCTTAGCATGCGAGAGGTACTGGGATCGATACCCAGGTTCTCCAATTTTATTTTCAATTCAAATTTTTTACGTAAACGACCTGAATGTCGAACAAGATAACTTTTGTCGAATTCAATTACTTAATTACTTAAAATAATCTTGATTCGACGATATTGATTATTTACATTGATTGTTTACAAAAACAATTTTCAATTTTGTGAGACGAGCGACATTTTCAACTCTACTTTGAAGGGGAACTAGCTCACATGGTAGAGCGCTCGCTTAGCATGCGAGAGGTACTGGGATCGATACCCAGGTTCTCCAATTTTATTTTCAATTCAAATTTTTTACGTAAACGACCTGAATGTCGAACAAGATAACTTTTGTCGAATTCAATTACTTAATTACTTAAAATAATCTTGATTCGACGATATTGATTATTTACATTGATTGTTTACAAAAACAATTTTCAATTTTGTGAGACGAGCGACATTTTCAACTCTACTTTGAAGGGAACTAGCTCACATGGTAGAGCGCTCGCTTAGCATGCGAGAGGTACTGGGATCGATACCCAGGTTCTCCAATTTTATTTCAATTCAATTTTTTACGTAAACGACCTGAATGTCGAACAAGATAACTTTTGTCGAATTCAATTACTTAATTACTTAAAATAATCTTGATTCGACGATATTGATTATTTACATTGATTGTTTACAAAAACAATTTTCAATTTTGTGAGACGAGCGACATTTTCAACTCTACTTTGAAGGGGAACTAGCTCACATGGTAGAGCGCTCGCTTAGCATGCGAGAGGTACTGGGATCGATACCCAGGTTCTCCAATTTTATTTTCAATTCAAATTTTTTACGTAAACGACCTGAATGTCGAACAAGATAACTTTTGTCGAATTCAATTACTTAATTACTTAAAATAATCTTGATTCGACGATATTGATTATTTACATTGATTGTTTACAAAAACAATTTTCAATTTTGTGAGACGAGCGACATTTTCAACTCTACTTTGAAGGGGAACTAGCTCACATGGTAGAGCGCTCGCTTAGCATGCGAGAGGTACTGGGATCGATACCCAGGTTCTCCAATTTTATTTTCAATTCAAATTTTTTACGTAAACGACCTGAATGTCGAACAAGATAACTTTTGTCGAATTCAATTACTTAATTACTTAAAATAATCTTGATTCGACGATATTGATTATTTACATTGATTGTTTACAAAAACAATTTTCAATTTTGTGAGACGAGCGACATTTTCAACTCTACTTTGAAGGGGAACTAGCTCACATGGTAGAGCGCTCGCTTAGCATGCGAGAGGTACTGGGATCGATACCCAGGTTCTCCAATTTTATTTTCAATTCAAATTTTTTACGTAAACGACCTGAATGTCGAACAAGATAACTTTTGTCGAATTCAATTACTTAATTACTTAAAATAATCTTGATTCGACGATATTGATTATTTACATTGATTGTTTACAAAAACAATTTTCAATTTTGTGAGACGAGCGACATTTTCAACTCTACTTTGAAGGGGAACTAGCTCACATGGTAGAGCGCTCGCTTAGCATGCGAGAGGTACTGGGATCGATACCCAGGTTCTCCAATTTTATTTTCAATTCAAATTTTTTACGTAAACGACCTGAATGTCGAACAAGATAACTTTTGTCGAATTCAATTACTTAATTACTTAAAATAATCTTGATTCGACGATATTGATTATTTACATTGATTGTTTACAAAAACAATTTTCAATTTTGTGAGACGAGCGACATTTTCAACTCTACTTTGAAGGGGAACTAGCTCACATGGTAGAGCGCTCGCTTAGCATGCGAGAGGTACTGGGATCGATACCCAGGTTCTCCAATTTTATTTTCAATTCAAATTTTTTACGTAAACGACCTGAATGTCGAACAAGATAACTTTTGTCGAATTCAATTACTTAATTACTTAAAATAATCTTGATTCGACGATATTGATTATTTACATTGATTGTTTACAAAAACAATTTTCAATTTTGTGAGACGAGCGACATTTCAACTCTACTTTGAAGGGGAACTAGCTCACATGGTAGAGCGCTCGCTTAGCATGCGAGAGGTACTGGGATCGATACCCAGGTTCTCCAATTTTATTTTCAATTCAAATTTTTACGTAAACGACCTGAATGTCGAACAAGATAACTTTTGTCGAATTCAATTACTTAATTACTTAAAATAATCTTGATTCGACGATATTGATTATTTACATTGATTGTTTACAAAAACAATTTTCAATTTTGTGAGACGAGCGACATTTTCAACTCTACTTTGAAGGGGAACTAGCTCACATGGTAGAGCGCTCGCTTAGCATGCGAGAGGTACTGGATCGATACCCAGGTTCTCCAATTTTATTTTCAATTCAAATTTTTACGTAAACGACCTGAATGTCGAACAAGATAACTTTTGTCGAATTCAATTACTTAATTACTTAAAATAATCTTGATTCGACGATATTGATTATTTACATTGATTGTTTACAAAAACAATTTTCAATTTTGTGAGACGAGCGACATTTCAACTCTACTTTGAAGGGGAACTAGCTCACATGGTAGAGCGCTCGCTTAGCATGCGAGAGGTACTGGGATCGATACCCAGGTTCTCCAATTTTATTTTCAATTCAAATTTTTTACGTAAACGACCTGAATGTCGAACAAGATAACTTTTGTCGAATTCAATTACTTAATTACTTAAAATAATCTTGATTCGACGATATTGATTATTTACATTGATTGTTTACAAAAACAATTTTCAATTTGTGAGACGAGCGACATTTTCAACTCTACTTTGAAGGGGAACTAGCTCACATGGTAGAGCGCTCGCTTAGCATGCGAGAGGTACTGGGATCGATACCCAGGTTCTCCAATTTTATTTTCAATTCAAATTTTTACGTAAACGACCTGAATGTCGAACAAGATAACTTTTGTCGAATTCAATTACTTAATTACTTAAAATAATCTTGATTCGACGATATTGATTATTTACATTGATTGTTTACAAAAACAATTTTCAATTTTGTGAGACGAGCGACATTTTCAACTCTACTTTGAAGGGGAACTAGCTCACATGGTAGAGCGCTCGCTTAGCATGCGAGAGGTACTGGGATCGATACCCAGGTTCTCCAATTTTATTTTCAATTCAAATTTTTTACGTAAACGACCTGAATGTCGAACAAGATAACTTTTGTCGAATTCAATTACTTAATTACTTAAAATAATCTTGATTCGACGATATTGATTATTTACATTGATTGTTTACAAAAACAATTTTCAATTTTGTGAGACGAGCGACATTTTCAACTCTACTTTGAAGGGGAACTAGCTCACATGGTAGAGCGCTCGCTTAGCATGCGAGAGGTACTGGGATCGATACCCAGGTTCTCCAATTTTATTTTCAATTCAAATTTTTTACGTAAACGACCTGAATGTCGAACAAGATAACTTTTGTCGAATTCAATTACTTAATTACTTAAAATAATCTTGATTCGACGATATTGATTATTTACATTGATTGTTTACAAAAACAATTTTCAATTTTGTGAGACGAGCGACATTTTCAACTCTACTTTGAAGGGGAACTAGCTCACATGGTAGAGCGCTCGCTTAGCATGCGAGAGGTACTGGGATCGATACCCAGGTTCTCCAATTTTATTTTCAATTCAAATTTTTTACGTAAACGACCTGAATGTCGAACAAGATAACTTTTGTCGAATTCAATTACTTAATTACTTAAAATAATCTTGATTCGACGATATTGATTATTTACATTGATTGTTTACAAAAACAATTTTCAATTTTGTGAGACGAGCGACATTTTCAACTCTACTTTGAAGGGGAACTAGCTCACATGGTAGAGCGCTCGCTTAGCATGCGAGAGGTACTGGGATCGATACCCAGGTTCTCCAATTTTATTTTCAATTCAAATTTTTTACGTAAACGACCTGAATGTCGAACAAGATAACTTTTGTCGAATTCAATTACTTAATTACTTAAAATAATCTTGATTCGACGATATTGATTATTTACATTGATTGTTTACAAAAACAATTTTCAATTTTGTGAGACGAGCGACATTTTCAACTCTACTTTGAAGGGGAACTAGCTCACATGGTAGAGCGCTCGCTTAGCATGCGAGAGGTACTGGGATCGATACCCAGGTTCTCCAATTTTATTTTCAATTCAAATTTTTTACGTAAACGACCTGAATGTCGAACAAGATAACTTTTGTCGAATTCAATTACTTAATTACTTAAAATAATCTTGATTCGACGATATTGATTATTTACATTGATTGTTTACAAAAACAATTTTCAATTTTGTGAGACGAGCGACATTTTCAACTCTACTTTGAAGGGGAACTAGCTCACATGGTAGAGCGCTCGCTTAGCATGCGAGAGGTACTGGGATCGATACCCAGGTTCTCCAATTTTATTTTCAATTCAAATTTTTTACGTAAACGACCTGAATGTCGAACAAGATAACTTTTGTCGAATTCAATTACTTAATTACTTAAAATAATCTTGATTCGACGATATTGATTATTTACATTGATTGTTTACAAAAACAATTTTCAATTTTGTGAGACGAGCGACATTTTCAACTCTACTTTGAAGGGGAACTAGCTCACATGGTAGAGCGCTCGCTTAGCATGCGAGAGGTACTGGGATCGATACCCAGGTTCTCCAATTTTATTTTCAATTCAAATTTTTTACGTAAACGACCTGAATGTCGAACAAGATAACTTTTGTCGAATTCAATTACTTAATTACTTAAAATAATCTTGATTCGACGATATTGATTATTTACATTGATTGTTTACAAAAACAATTTTCAATTTTGTGAGACGAGCGACATTTTCAACTCTACTTTGAAGGGGAACTAGCTCACATGGTAGAGCGCTCGCTTAGCATGCGAGAGGTACTGGGATCGATACCCAGGTTCTCCAATTTTATTTTCAATTCAAATTTTTTACGTAAACGACCTGAATGTCGAACAAGATAACTTTTGTCGAATTCAATTACTTAATTACTTAAAATAATCTTGATTCGACGATATTGATTATTTACATTGATTGTTTACAAAAACAATTTTCAATTTTGTGAGACGAGCGACATTTTCAACTCTACTTTGAAGGGGAACTAGCTCACATGGTAGAGCGCTCGCTTAGCATGCGAGAGGTACTGGGATCGATACCCAGGTTCTCCAATTTTATTTTCAATTCAAATTTTTTACGTAAACGACCTGAATGTCGAACAAGATAACTTTTGTCGAATTCAATTACTTAATTACTTAAAATAATCTTGATTCGACGATATTGATTATTTACATTGATTGTTTACAAAAACAATTTTCAATTTTGTGAGACGAGCGACATTTTCAACTCTACTTTGAAGGGGAACTAGCTCACATGGTAGAGCGCTCGCTTAGCATGCGAGAGGTACTGGGATCGATACCCAGGTTCTCCAATTTTATTTTCAATTCAAATTTTTTACGTAAACGACCTGAATGTCGAACAAGATAACTTTTGTCGAATTCAATTACTTAATTACTTAAAATAATCTTGATTCGACGATATTGATTATTTACATTGATTGTTTACAAAAACAATTTTCAATTTTGTGAGACGAGCGACATTTTCAACTCTACTTTGAAGGGGAACTAGCTCACATGGTAGAGCGCTCGCTTAGCATGCGAGAGGTACTGGGATCGATACCCAGGTTCTCCAATTTATTTTCAATTCAAATTTTTTACGTAAACGACCTGAATGTCGAACAAGATAACTTTTGTCGAATTCAATTACTTAATTACTTAAAATAATCTTGATTCGACGATATTGATTATTACATTGATTGTTTACAAAAAACAATTTTCAATTTTGTGAGACGAGCGACATTTTCAACTCTACTTTGAAGGGGAACTAGCTCACATGGTAGAGCGCTCGCTTAGCATGCGAGAGGTACTGGGATCGATACCCAGGTTCTCCAATTTTATTTTCAATTCAAATTTTTTACGTAAACGACCTGAATGTCGAACAAGATAACTTTTGTCGAATTCAATTACTTAATTACTTAAAATAATCTTGATTCGACGATATTGATTATTTACATTGATTGTTTACAAAACAATTTTCAATTTTGTGAGACGAGCGACATTTTCAACTCTACTTTGAAGGGAACTAGCTCACATGGTAGAGCGCTCGCTTAGCATGCGAGGGTACTGGGATCGATACCCAGGTTCTCCATTTTATTTTCAATTCAAATTTTTTACGTAAACGACCTGAATGTCGAACAAGATAACTTTTGTCGAATTCAATTACTTAATTACTTAAAATAATCTTGATTCGACGATATTGATTATTTACATTGATTGTTTACAAAACAATTTTCAATTTTGTGAGACGAGCGACATTTTCAACTCTACTTTGAAGGGGAACTAGCTCACATGGTAGAGCGCTCGCTTAGCATGCGAGAGGTACTGGGATCGATACCCAGGTTCTCCAATTTTATTTTCAATTCAAATTTTTTACGTAAACGACCTGAATGTCGAACAAGATAACTTTTGTCGAATTCAATTACTTAATTACTTAAAATAATCTTGATTCGACGATATTGATTATTTACATTGATTGTTTACAAAAACAATTTTCAATTTTGTGAGACGAGCGACATTTTCAACTCTACTTTGAAGGGGAACTAGCTCACATGGTAGAGCGCTCGCTTAGCATGCGAGAGGTACTGGGATCGATACCCAGGTTCTCCAATTTTATTTTCAATTCAAATTTTTTACGTAAACGACCTGAATGTCGAACAAGATAACTTTTGTCGAATTCAATTACTTAATTACTTAAAATAATCTTGATTCGACGATATTGATTATTTACATTGATGTTTACAAAAACAATTTCAATTTTGTGAGACGAGCGACATTTTCAACTCTACTTTGAAGGGGAACTAGCTCACATGGTAGAGCGCTCGCTTAGCATGCGAGAGGTACTGGATCGATACCCAGGTTCTCCAATTTTATTTTCAATTCAAATTTTTTACGTAAACGACCTGAATGTCGAACAAGATAACTTTTGTCGAATTCAATTACTTAATTACTTAAAATAATCTTGATTCGACGATATTGATTATTTACATTGATTGTTTACAAAAACAATTTTCAATTTGTGAGACGAGCGACATTTTCAACTCTACTTTGAAGGGAACTAGCTCACATGGTAGAGCGCTCGCTTAGCATGCGAGAGGTACTGGGATCGATACCCAGGTTCTCCAATTTTATTTTCAATTCAAATTTTTTACGTAAACGACCTGAATGTCGAACAAGATAACTTTTGTCGAATTCAATTACTTAATTACTTAAAATAATCTTGATTCGACGATATTGATTATTTACATTGATTGTTTACAAAAACAATTTTCAATTTTGTGAGACGAGCGACATTTTCAACTCTACTTTGAAGGGGAACTAGCTCACATGGTAGAGCGCTCGCTTAGCATGCGAGAGGTACTGGGATCGATACCCAGGTTCTCCAATTTTATTTTCAATTCAAATTTTTACGTAAACGACCTGAATGTCGAACAAGATAACTTTTGTCGAATTCAATTACTTAATTACTTAAAATAATCTTGATTCGACGATATTGATTATTTACATTGATTGTTTACAAAAACAATTTTCAATTTGTGAGACGAGCGACATTTTCAACTCTACTTTGAAGGGAACTAGCTCACATGGTAGAGCGCTCGCTTAGCATGCGAGAGGTACTGGGATCGATACCCAGGTTCTCCAATTTATTTTCAATTCAAATTTTTTACGTAAACGACCTGAATGTCGAACAAGATAACTTTTGTCGAATTCAATTACTTAATTACTTAAAATAATCTTGATTCGAACGATATTGATTATTTACATTGATTGTTTACAAAAACAATTTTCAATTTTGTGAGACGAGCGACATTTTCAACTCTACTTTGAAGGGGAACTAGCTCACATGGTAGAGCGCTCGCTTAGCATGCGAGAGTACTGGGATCGATACCCAGGTTCTCCAATTTTATTTCAATTCAAATTTTTTTACGTAAACGACCTGAATGTCGAACAAGATAACTTTTGTCGAATTCAATTACTTAATTACTTAAAATAATCTTGATTCGACGATATTGATTATTTACATTGATTGTTTACAAAAACAATTTTCAATTTTGTGAGACGAGCGACATTTTCAACTCTACTTTGAAGGGAACTAGCTCACATGGTTAGAGCGCTCGCTTAGCATGCGAGAGGTACTGGGATCGATACCCAGGTTCTCCAATTTTATTTTCAATTCAAATTTTTTACGTAAACGACCTGAATGTCGAACAAGATAACTTTTGTCGAATTCAATTACTTAATTACTTAAAATAATCTTGATTCGACGATATTGATTATTTACATTGATTGTTTACAAAAACAATTTCAATTTTGTGAGACGAGCGACATTTTCAACTCTACTTTGAAGGGGAACTAGCTCACATGGTAGAGCGCTCGCTTAGCATGCGAGAGGTACTGGATCGATACCCAGGTTCTCCAATTTTATTTTCAATTCAAATTTTTTACGTAAACGACCTGAATGTCGAACAAGATAACTTTTGTCGAATTCAATTACTTAATTACTTAAAATAATCTTGATTCGACGATATTGATTATTTACATTGATGTTTACAAAAACAATTTTCAATTTTGTGAGACGAGCGACATTTTCAACTCTACTTTGAAGGGGAACTAGCTCACATGGTAGAGCGCTCGCTTAGCATGCGAGAGGTACTGGGATCGATACCCAGGTTCTCCAATTTTATTTTCAATTCAAATTTTTACGTAAACGACCTGAATGTCGAAACAAGATAACTTTGTCGAATTCAATTACTTAATTACTTAAAATAATCTTGATTCGACGATATTGATTATTTACATTGATGTTTACAAAAACAATTTTCAATTTTGTGAGACGAGCGACATTTTCAACTCTACTTTGAAGGGGAACTAGCTCACATGGTAGAGCGCTCGCTTAGCATGCGAGAGGTACTGGGATCGATACCCAGGTTCTCCAATTTTATTTTCAATTCAAATTTTTACGTAAACGACCTGAATGTCGAACAAGATAACTTTGTCGAATTCAATTACTTAATTACTTAAAATAATCTTGATTCGACGATATTGATTATTTACATTGATTGTTTACAAAAACAATTTTCAATTTTGTGAGACGAGCGACATTTTCAACTCTACTTTGAAGGGGAACTAGCTCACATGGTAGAGCGCTCGCTTAGCATGCGAGAGGTACTGGGATCGATACCCAGGTTCTCCAATTTATTTTCAATTCAAATTTTTACGTAAACGACCTGAATGTCGAACAAGATAACTTTTGTCGAATTCAATTACTTAATTACTTAAAATAATCTTGATTCGACGATATTGATTATTTACATTGATTGTTTACAAAAACAATTTTCAATTTTGTGAGACGAGCGACATTTTTCAACTCTACTTTGAAGGGGAACTAGCTCACATGGTAGAGCGCTCGCTTAGCATGCGAGAGGTACTGGGATCGATACCCAGGTTCTCCAATTTTATTTTCAATCAAATTTTTTACGTAAACGACCTGAATGTCGAACAAGATAACTTTTGTCGAATTCAATTACTTAATTACTTAAAATAATCTTGATTCGACGATATTGATTATTTACATTGATTGTTTACAAAAACAATTTTCAATTTTGTGAGACGAGCGACATTTTCAACTCTACTTTGAAGGGGAACTAGCTCACATGGTAGAGCGCTCGCTTAGCATGCGAGAGGTACTGGGATCGATACCCAGGTTCTCCAATTTTATTTTCAATTCAAATTTTTTACGTAAACGACCTGAATGTCGAACAAGATAACTTTTGTCGAATTCAATTACTTAATTACTTAAAATAATCTTGATTCGACGATATTGATTATTTACATTGATTGTTTACAAAAACAATTTTCAATTTTGTGAGACGAGCGACATTTTCAACTCTACTTTGAAGGGGAACTAGCTCACATGGTAGAGCGCTCGCTTAGCATGCGAGAGGTACTGGGATCGATACCCAGGTTCTCCAATTTTATTTTCAATTCAAATTTTTTACGTAAACGACCTGAATGTCGAACAAGATAACTTTTGTCGAATTCAATTACTTAATTACTTAAAAATAATCTTGATTCGACGATATTGATTATTTACATGATTGTTTACAAAAACAATTTTCAATTTTGTGAGACGAGCGACATTTTCAACTCTACTTTGAAGGGGAACTAGCTCACATGGTAGAGCGCTCGCTTAGCATGCGAGAGGTACTGGGATCGATACCCAGGTTCTCCAATTTTATTTTCAATTCAAATTTTTTACGTAAACGACCTGAATGTCGAACAAGATAACTTTTGTCGAATTCAATTACTTAATTACTTAAAATAATCTTGATTCGACGATATTGATTATTTACATTGATTGTTTACAAAAACAATTTCAATTTTGTGAGACGAGCGACATTTTCACTCTACTTTGAAGGGGAACTAGCTCACATGGTAGAGCGCTCGCTTAGCATGCGAGAGGTACTGGGATCGATACCCAGGTTCTCCAATTTTATTTTCAATTCAAATTTTTTACGTAAACGACCTGAATGTCGAACAAGATAACTTTTGTCGAATTCAATTACTTAATTACTTAAAATAATCTTGATTCGACGATATTGATTATTTACATTGATTGTTTACAAAAACAATTTTCAATTTTGTGAGACGAGCGACATTTTCAACTCTACTTTGAAGGGGAACTAGCTCACATGGTAGAGCGCTCGCTTAGCATGCGAGAGGTACTGGGATCGATACCCAGGTTCTCCAATTTTATTTTCAATTCAAATTTTTACGTAAACGACTGAATGTCGAACAAGATAACTTTTGTCGAATTCAATTACTTAATTACTTAAAATAATCTTGATTCGACGATATTGATTATTACATTGATTGTTTACAAAACAATTTTCAATTTTGTGAGACGAGCGACATTTTCAACTCTACTTTGAAGGGAACTAGCTCACATGGTAGAGCGCTCGCTTAGCATGCGAGAGGTACTGGGATCGATACCCAGGTTCTCCAATTTTATTTTCAATTCAAATTTTTTACGTAAACGACCTGAATGTCGAACAAGATAACTTTGTCGAATTCAATTACTTAATTACTTAAAATAATCTTGATTCGACGATATTGATTATTACATTGATTGTTTACAAAAACAATTTTCAATTTTGTGAGACGAGCGACATTTTCAACTCTACTTTGAAGGGGAACTAGCTCACATGGTAGAGCGCTCGCTTAGCATGCGAGAGTACTGGGATCGATACCAGGTTCTCCAATTTTATTTTCAATTCAAATTTTTTACGTAAACGACCTGAATGTCGAACAAGATAACTTTTGTCGAATTCAATTACTTAATTACTTAAAATAATCTTGATTCGACGATATTGATTATTTACATTGATTGTTTACAAAAACAATTTTCAATTTTGTGAGACGAGCGACATTTTCAACTCTACTTTGAAGGGGAACTAGCTCACATGGTAGAGCGCTCGCTTAGCATGCGAGAGTACTGGGATCGATACCCAGGTTCTCCAATTTTATTTTCAATTCAAATTTTTTACGTAAACGACCTGAATGTCGAACAAGATAACTTTTGTCGAATTCAATTACTTAATTACTTAAAATAATCTTGATCGACGATATTGATTATTTACATTGATTGTTTACAAAACAATTTCAATTTTGTGAGACGAGCGACATTTTCAACTCTACTTTGAAGGGGAACTAGCTCACATGGTAGAGCGCTCGCTTAGCATGCGAGAGGTACTGGGATCGATACCCAGGTTCTCCAATTTTATTTTCAATTCAAATTTTTACGTAACGACCTGAATGTCGAACAAGATAACTTTTGTCGAATTCAATTACTTAATTACTTAAAATAATCTTGATTCGACGATATTGATTATTTACATTGATTGTTTACAAAAACAATTTTCAATTTTGTGAGACGAGCGACATTTTCAACTCTACTTTGAAGGGGAACTAGCTCACATGGTAGAGCGCTCGCTTAGCATGCGAGAGGTACTGGGATCGATACCCAGGTTCTCCAATTTTATTTTCAATTCAAATTTTTTACGTAAACGACCTGAATGTCGAACAAGATAACTTTTGTCGAATTCAATTACTTAATTACTTAAAATAATCTTGATTCGACGATATTGATTATTTACATTGATTGTTTACAAAAACAATTTTCAATTTTGTGAGACGAGCGACATTTTCAACTCTACTTTGAAGGGGAACTAGCTCACATGGTAGAGCGCTCGCTTAGCATGCGAGAGGTACTGGATCGATACCCAGGTTCTCCAATTTTATTTTCAATTCAAATTTTTACGTAAACGACCTGAATGTCGAACAAGATAACTTTTGTCGAATTCAATTACTAATTACTTAAAATAATCTTGATTCGACGATATTGATTATTTACATTGATTGTTTACAAAAACAATTTTCAATTTTGTGAGACGAGCGACATTTTCAACTCTACTTGAAGGGGAACTAGCTCACATGGTAGAGCGCTCGCTTAGCATGCGAGAGGTACTGGGATCGATACCCAGGTTCTCCAATTTATTTCAATTCAAATTTTTTACGTAAACGACCTGAATGTCGAACAAGATAACTTTTGTCGAATTCAATTACTTAATTACTTAAAATAATCTTGATTCGACGATATTGATTATTTACATTGATTGTTTACAAAAACAATTTTCAATTTTGTGAGACGAGCGACATTTTCAACTCTACTTTGAAGGGGAACTAGCTCACATGGTAGAGCGCTCGCTTAGCATGCGAGAGGTACTGGATCGATACCCAGGTTCTCCAATTTATTTTCAATTCAAATTTTTTACGTAAACGACCTGAATGTCGAACAAGATAACTTTGTCGAATTCAATTACTTAATTACTTAAAATAATCTTGATTCGACGATATTGATTATTTACATTGATTGTTTACAAAAACATTTCAATTTTGTGAGACGAGCGACATTTTCAACTCTACTTTGAAGGGGAACTAGCTCACATGGTAGAGCGCTCGCTTAGCATGCGAGAGGTACTGGGATCGATACCAGTTCTCCAATTTATTTTCAATTCAAATTTTTTACGTAAACGACCTGAATGTCGAACAGATAACTTTTGTCGAATTCAATTACTTAATTACTTAAATAATCTTGATTCGACGATATTGATTATTTACATTGATTGTTTACAAAAACAATTTTCAATTTTGTGAGACGAGCGACATTTTCAACTCTACTTTGAAGGGGAATAGCTCACATGGTAGAGCGCTCGCTTAGCATGCGAGAGGTACTGGGATCGATACCCAGGTTCTTCCAATTTTATTTTCAATTCAAATTTTTTACGTAAACGACCTGAATGTCGAACAAGATTACTTTTGTCGAATTCAATTTACTTAATACTTAAAATAATCTTGATTCCGAATCGATATTTATTATTTTACATTGATTGTTTACAAAAACAATTTTCAATTTTGTGAGACAGCGACATTTTCACTCTATCTTTGAAGGGGAACTAGCTCACATGGTAAGAAAGCGCTCGCTTAGCATTGCGAGAGGTACTGGGATCGATACCCAAGGTTCTTCCAATTTTATTTTCAATCAAATTTTTTTACGTAAACGACCTGAATGTCGAACAAGATTAACTTTTGTGAATTCAATTACTTAATTACTTAAAATAATCTTGATTCGACGATATTGATTATTTTAACATTTGATGTTACAAAAAAATTTTCAATTTGTGAGACGAGCGACATTTTCAACTCTACTTTGAAGGGGAACTTAGCTCACATGGTAGAGCGCTCGCTTAGCAATGCGAGAGTACTGGGATCGATACCCCAGGTTCTCCAATTTTATTCATTCAAATTTTTACGTTAAACGACCTGAAATGTCGAACAGAGATAACTTTTGCGAAATTCAATTACTTAATCTACTGAAAATAAATCTTGATTCGACGGATAAATTGATTATTTACATTGATTGTTTACAAAAACAATTTTTCAATTTTGGTGAGACGAGCGACAGTTTTCAACTCTACTTTGAAAGGGGAACGTAGCTCACATGGTAGAGCGCTCGCTTAGCATGCGGAAGAGGTACTGGGATCGATACCCAGGTTCTCCAATTATTTCATCAAATTTTTACGTAAACGACCTGAATGTCCGAACAAGATAACTTTTGTCGAATTCAATTACTTAATATTACTTAAAATAATATTGATTCCGAATATTGATTATTTACATTGATTGTTTACAAAATAACAATTTTCAATTTGTGAGACGAGCGACTTTTTCAACTTACTTGGAAGGGGAACTAGCTCTCATGGTAAGCGCTCGCTTGCATGCGAGAGGTATGGATCGATCCGCAGGTCTCCAATTTATTTCAAATTCAAATTTTACGTAACGACCTGAATGTCGAACAAGATAACTTGTCGAATTCAATTAAGCTTAATTACTTAAAATAATCTTGATTCGACGATATTGATTAATTTACATTGATTGGTTTACAAAACTTTTCCAATTTTGTGGACAGCACATTCAACTCTACTTTGAAAGGGGAACTAGCTCACATGGTAGAGCGCTCGCTTAAGCATGCGAGAGGTACTCGGGATCGATACCAGGTTCTCATTTTATTTTCAATTCAAATTTTTTAGCGTAAACGACCTTGAATGTCGAACAAGATAACTTTTTGTGTCGAATTCAAATTACTTAATTACTTAAAATATCTTGATCGACGATATTGATTATTTACATTGATTGTTTACAAAACAATTTTTCAATGTTTGTGAGACGTGAGCGACATTTCAACTCTACTTTGAGGGGAAAACTTAGCTCACATGGTAGATGCGCTCGCTTAGCATGCGAGAGGTACTGGGATCGATACCAGGTTCTCCAAATTTTATTTTCAATTCAAATTTTTTACGTAAACGCCCTGAATGTCGAACAATAAACTTTTGTCGAATTCAATTACTTAATTACTTAAAATAATCTTGATTCGACGATATTGATTTTTACATTGATGTTTAACAAAACAATTTTCAATGTTTGTGAAGACGATGCGACATTTTCACTCTAACTTTGAAGGGACTAGCTCACAATGGTAGAGCGCTCGCTTAGCATGGCGGAGAGGTACTTGGGATCGAACCCAGGTTCTCAATTTTATTTTCAAATTCAAATTTTTTACGTAAACGACCTGAATGTCGAACAAGATAAACTTTTGTCGAATCAAATTACTTAATTACTTAAAATAATCTTGAATTCGACGATATTGAATTTATTATCATGATTGTTTACAAAAACAATTTTCCAATTGTGAGAACGAGCGACATTTTTCAACTCTACTTTGAAGGGGAACTAGCTCACATGTAGAGCGCTGCTAGCATGCGAGGGTACTGGGATCGATACCCAAGGTTCTCACAATTTATTCAAATTCAAATTTTTACGGTAAACGACCTGAATGTCGAACAAGATAACTTTGTCCGAATTCACAAATTACTTAAATACTTAAAATATCTTGATTCGACGATATTGATTATTTACATTGATTGTTTACAAAAACAATTTTCATTTTGTGAAGACGAGCGATCATTTCAACTCTACTTGAAGGGGAACTAGCTCACATGGTAGAGCGCTCACTTAGCATGCAAAGGTATGGGATCGATACCCCAGGTTTCTCCATGTTAATTTTCAATCAAATTTTTTTACGTAAACGACCTGAATGTCGAACAAGATAACTTTGTCCGAATTCAAATTACTTAATTACTTAAATAATCTTGATTCGACGAATATTGATTATTACATTGATTGTTTTACAAATCAATTTCAAATTGTGAGACGAAGCGACATTTTTCACAAACTCTACTTGAAGGGAACTATCTCACATGGTAGAAGCGCTCGCTTAAGACATGCGAGAGGTACTGGGATCGATAACCAGGTTCTCCAAATTTTATTTTCATTCAAATTTTTTACGTAAACGACCTGAAAAATGTCGAACAAGATTAACTTTTGTCGAATTTCAATAACTTAATTACTGTAAGAATAATCTTGATTCGACGAATATTTGATTATTTACGATTGATTGTGTACAAAAAATCATATTTTCAATTTGTGGAACGAGCGACAATTTCAAAACTCTACTTTGAAGGGAACTAAGCTTCACATGGTAGGAGCGCTCGCTTAGCATGCGAGAGGTACTGGGATCGATACCGCAGGCTTCTCCATTTTATTTTCATCAATATTTTTCGTAAACGATCCTGAATTCGAACAAGAACTTTTGTCGAATTCAATACTTAAATTACTTAAAATATATCTTTGATTCGAACATATTGATTATTTACATGATTGTATTACAAAAACAATTTTCAATTTTGTGAGACGAGCGACATTTTCACTCTATTGAAGGGGAACTAGCTCACATGGTAGAGCGCTCGCTTAGCATCGAGAGGTACTGGGATTCGATACCAGGTTCTCCAATTTAATTTTCAATTTCAAATTTTTATAAACGCTGAATGTCGAACAAGATAACTTTTGGTCGAATTCATTAACGTTAATTACTTAAATTAATCTTGATCGACGATATTGATTATTTTACATTGATTTGTTTACAAACCAAATTTTCAATTTGTGAGAGACGACATTTCAAAACTCTACTTTTTTTGAAAGGGGGAACTAGCTCACATGGTAGAGCGCTCCGCTTAGCATGCGAGAGGTACTCGGGATCGATAACCAGGTTCTCCAATTTATTTCATCAATTTTTTACGTAAACGACTGAATGTCGAAACAAGATAACTTTTGTCGAATTCAATTACTTAATTACTTAAAATAATCTGATTCGACGATATTGATTATTTACATTGATTGTTTCAAAAACAATTTTCATTTTTGTGAGACGACGACAATTTTCAACTCTACTTTGAAGGGGACTAGCTCACATGGTAGAGCGCATCGCTTAGCATGCTAGAGGTACTGGGATCGGATACCCAGGTTCTCCAATTTTATTTTCATTCAAAATTTTTTACGTAAAACGACCTGAATGTCGAACAAGATAACTTTTGTCGAATTCGAAACTTAATTACTTAAAATAATCTGATTCGACGATATTGATTATTTACATTGATTGTTTACAAAACAATTTTCAATTTTGGTGAGACAAGACGCATTTTCAACTCTACTTTGAAGGGGAACTACTCACATGGTAAAGCGCTCGCTTAAGCAATGCGAGGGTACTGGGATCGATACCCAGGTTCTCCAATTTTATTTTCAAATTCAAATTTTTTACGTAAACGACCTGAATGTCCGAACAAAGATAACTTTGTCGAATTCAATTACTTAATTATTAAATAATCTTGATTCGACGAATTGAATTACATTGATTGTTTACAAAACAATTTTCAATTTTGGGTTGAGACGAGCCGACATTTTAACTCTATTTGAAGGGAACTCAATGGTAGAGCGCTCGCTTAGCATGCGAGAGGTACTGGATCGATACTCAGGTTCTCACAATTTATTTCAATCAAATTTTTTACGGTAAATCGACCTGAATGTCGAACAAGATAACTTGTCGAATCAATTACTTTAATTACTTAAAATAATCTTGATTCGACGATATTGTTATTACATTGATTGTTACAAAACAATTTTCAATTTGTGAGACGAGCGACAATTTTTCAACTCTACTTTGAGGGGAACTAGCCTCACAATGGTAGAGCGCGTCGCTTAGAGCATGGCGGAGAGGTACTGGATCGATTACCCATGGTTCTCCAATTTATTTCAAATTCAAATTTTTAACGTAAAAGACCTGAATGTCGAACAAGATAACTTTTGTCGAATTCAAATTTACTTAATTACTTAAAATATCTTGATTCGACGATATTGATTATTACATTGATTGTTTACAAAACAATTTTCAATTTTGTGAGACGAGCGACTTTTTCACTCTAACTTTGAAGGGAACTAGCTGCACAATGGTAGAGCGCTCGCTTAGCATGACGAGAGGTACTGGGATCGTACCCAGGTTCTCCAAATTTTATTTCAATTCAAATTTTTTACGTAAACGACCTGAATGTCGAACAAGATAACTTTGTCGAATTCAATTAGCTTAATTTACTTAAATAATCTTGATTCTGACGATATTGATTATTTACATTGATTTTTACAAAAACAATTTTCAATTTTGTGAGACGAGCGACATTTTCAACTCTATCTTGAAGGAACTCAGCTCACAATGGTAGAGCGCTCGCTTAGCATGCGAGAGGTAACTGGGATCGGCATACCTCAGGTTCCACATTATTTAATTTCAATTTTTTACGTTAAACGACTGAATGTCAACAAGATAACTTTTGTCGAAATTCAAATACTTAATTACTTAAAATAATCTTGATTCGACGATATTGATTATTTTACATTGATTGTTTACAAAAACATTTTCAATTTTGTGAGACGAGCGAATTTCAACTCTACTTTGAAGGGGAAACTAGCTCACATGGGAGAGCGCTCGCTTAGCATGCGAGAGTACTGGGATCGATAACCAGGTTCTCCAATCTTTATTTTCAAATTCAATTTTTAACGTTAAACGACGCTGAATGTCGAACAAGATAACTTTTGTCGAATCAATACTTAATTACTTAAAATAATCTGATTCGACGATATTGATTATTTACATTGATTGTTTACAAAAACAATTTTCAATTTTGTTGAGACAGCGACATTTTCACTCACTTTGAAGGGGAAACTAGCTACATGTAGATGCGCTCGCTTAGCATGCGAGAGGTACTGGGATCGATACCCAGGTTCTCCAATTTTATTTTCAATTCAATTTTACGTAAGACGACCTAATGTTCGAACAAGATAACTTTGTCGAAATTCAATACTTAATTACTTAAAATAAATCTTGATTCGACGATATTGATTAGTTACATTGATGTTACAAAAACAATTTTCAATTTGTGAGACGAGAGCGACATTTTCACTCTACTTTGGAAGGGGAACTGCTCACATGGGTAGAGCGCTCGCTTAGCATGCGAAGTACTGGGTCCGATAACCAGGTTCTCCAATTTTATTTTCAAAAATTCAAATTTTTACGTAAACGACCTGAATGTCCGAACAAGATAACTTTTGTCGATTCATTACTTAATTAAACTTTAAAATAATCTTGATTCGAAACGATATTGATTTATTTACATGATTGTTACAAAAAACCAAAT